>ML681992.1:28666901-28704596 GCA_007922195.1 Podocnemis expansa
ATAGGGCTTGTGCTCCAGCCCTTTAATCATTTTGGTTGCCCTCCTCTGAACTCTCTCTAGCATGTCCCTGTCCTTTTTGTAGTGGGGAGCCCAAAACTGAACACAGTATTCTAGATGTGGCCTCACCAGTGCAGAATAGAGGGGAATGATCACATCCCTTGATCTGCTGGTAATACTTCTTTTGATGCAGCGCAGTATGCCATTGGCCTTTTTGGCAGCAGGAGCACACTGCTGACTCATATCTAGCTTCCCATCCACCATGACCCCCAGGTCCTTTTCTACACTGCTGCTACTTAGCTGAATGTTCCCCAGCCTGTAGCAGTGCATGGGGTTTTTCTGTCCCAAGTGCAGGATTTTACACTTATCCTTATTGAACCTCATAAGATTTCTATTGGTCCACAGTTCCAATGTATCTAGGTCTCCCTGAATTCTGTCCTTGCCCTCCAATGTGTCTACTGTTCCCCCCAGCTTGGTGTCATCTGCAAACTTACTTAGAGTGCAGTCTATTCCATCATCCAGATCATTGATGAAAATGTTGAACAGAACCGGCCCCAGGACCGACCCCTGGGGCACACCACTCGTTACTGGTTGCCAGCTAGACATGGAACCATTGATTCCTACACGCTAAAACCGTTGATCTAGCCAGTTTACTATCCACCTTATAGTCCACCTATCCAACCCATACTTGCTTAATTTGCCAATGAGAATGCTGTGGGAAACTGTATCAAAAGCCTTTCTAAAATCTAGGTAGATCACATCAATGGTTCTTCCTGCATCCAGAAAACCAGTCATCTGATCATAGAAGGAAATGAGATTGGTCAGGCATGATTCACCTTTGGTAAATCCATGCTGACTGTTCCTGATCACTTTATTTTCCCTTGAAGTGTTTGAGGATGGATTCTTTGAGATTCAGCTTTTCTCAGTCACACTGCACTCACTCAGCTTTATTGACAGACATGCCACAGGCACGCTTTTACTTACAGCACCTCACTCATCCCTCTGAAACATCAGTTTGGTCCTATTCTGCTCTTTCAGAGACAAACGGTCACCTCAGAATCAGGACATATGAGTCAGGACTCAGCGAAATTGTCCAGATCCCTCAGTAAAAACAGTGCCTTTCTTCTCAGCATGCTGATCTGGTCAGGATCAGGTCCTCAGGGAAGACTTTAGCTCTAGGCGGCTTGCTTCTCGCTCAGGCTGTCCCTGGTCCTCTGGGTGGACTCCGCACTGTCCATGTCTCTCTGGTCAGGGTCAGGTCCAGCCTTTGGTCCTCCACGTCTCCGGTTTCTGGGCAGGATTTGGTCCTGGTTGGTGGCTTCTCCAGTCTGTGCACTGGCTCTGCTCTGCTGCTTCTCCGGTCTATGTGCTGACTCTGCTCCGCTGCTCCTCTGGGCTGTGTGCTGACTCTGCTGACCTGTTCTGTATAAAGCTTGATCTGATTAGTTAACCTCCCTGGGATCCCCTGATATCTTACCAAAGTTTGATGGAAAAGTCCAAGTAAATCTCCCTTTATCACTGGGGTTCCTGGAGTCCCCTGGTGGTCTGCCTCAGGAGCTGCTCTGGGTCAGTGGTGTCCTCAGCTACGGTGTCTCCCCGGGCTCCTTCTTCTTCAGATTCCTCTTCGGTGCCACTTGGCTGAGTGCCAAAGCTTCACGGAGCTGCTTCAGCAAATGTCTTCCTTTTTATAGCCCCAAGAAGATGAATAATCCTGCTATTTTTAGGAAGATGAATCGTAGTCATGAGGCAAGGTGGGGGGCGAAGGTGAATGAGTTATAGCCCTACGTGCTCCAGCGTAAGGGAGCAGGGGGAAATGAGTCATCTCACCATTTTTGCCAAGTTCCAAAGGGGCAGCCATGTTAGTCTAGTAAAGCAAAAAAAAAAAAGCAAGGAGTCTTGTGGCACTTAAAGACTAACAGATGTATTTATCACATGACCTTTCGTGGGAGAACCTCCCACTTCGTCAGATGCTTTGAAGAGCTCTCTCATGAAAGCTTATGTGATAAATAAATCTGTTAGTCTTTAAGTGCCACAAGATTCCTTGCTTTTTTTTCCTCACCATTTTTGGAAGATTACATCATGCTAGGGTATGGGCGGGGTGGTTTCTACGGAGTGGCTTTGGATAAGGGAGGGGTGAGTTCTAAGGGGAGGGGCAGGTTTTAAGGAGTGAATGGAGCTTAAGGTGACATTCTAAGATAAAATAGGGCTTAGGGCAGAACATACAGGAGGGTCCTCAAAAGTCATGAAATGACTGCAGATCACTAATCTTTGTTGAATGTTACATTTGTTATACTTACTAATTAATTACTTCCTGAAGTATCCTAATTATAACTATTGCTTTATAACTAAGTTAACACTTGTATCACTGCTAGATAGGGATTAACCTGCGGATTCCCCTATCAATTTACCTTCTACCATTTTATGTCCCTATGAGTTTGCCTTCTGCTATTTTCACTCATAGACAAAAAATCTCTGGCTACAATTAGTTCAAAGTAACCATTTTTTTTAGTTTGAACTAACTTTTAATTTAAAAAACTAACTAAAAAGTTAGTTTGAACTAAAAATAAAGCACAGCTAGTTTGAACTAAAAGTTAGTTTAAACTATAAAAGAAGTGGTTTATTTCAAACTAACTTCAAACTGCTTAGTTTGGACTAAGCAAGTCCAAACTAAGCAGTTAGATGTAGACATAGCCAGGAACGTTTCTGTGAAGTACAAACTCAGAGCAGGTTTGAAATTAAAGTCCTGCAGTGTTAGTGTGCAATACATTTCTCTTCATTTTCAAAACTGTGAGGCCATTCTTAGCATCTTCTGTCAGATAGATTGTCCCAGTGGCAGAGGTTTTACCCCTTTCTGCTTCTGGTTCTGTTCTTTTCAATGTGGCCCCTATTTAGCCACGTATTTTAGTTACGCTCTTCCATTGAGCAATAATAAGACAACAAATTCACTAACATTTCACAGCCCCTAAAACTCTTGATGATAACATTATTCTTTTTTGACTTTTACTAGAGCACACCATGTTTGTTACAGTAATAAGGAAAAGTATTTACTGGACAGAAACTTCTGTGAAGGCCATATGGCAAGTGGCCAGATTACTGAGACAAAGAGCAGGAGAGGAGAGTCACCAACTCATGAATGAACTATATACCCATTATTAGTGGCATCTAGCTTAATCTCAAATACTGTTTTGGGCATTCTCAGGGTTCTAGTATATGCTTTAAAGTGTAGCAAGTCTGTGCCCTCATCTAAACTTACCATGCTTGACACTTTGTCTTTGAAAGCCTGCATTTAAAACTGATATTAAAAGACCTATTAGAAGAAAATATTTAACTGCTATTCTCTAAAAAAATCTACAAAATCAGGATTTACTGTCTCTTGTTAAGGAAAGCAAATAAATTCAGGCATTAACCTAAATTTTTGAGAGTTCTCTCATGTAGACCAATGTAGTATGGTTTTCCCAAGATTTGTTTTTAATCACAGAGTATACTTCTCTTTTTAGGAGGGCACCTATTTCTATTCCTGAGAGATTACCTCTGAGAAATTATTATTCAAAATAATTAATTATTATTAATTCTCCCTGGGAATTATTTTGGGGAAAGTCTATGACCTCTGTTTTGCAAGAGGTCAGGGTAGATGATCACATTTGTCTTTCCTGGCCTTTGAATCTAGGAATGTATGACTTTCTATTCCTTTATTTTTCTGTTCAGAATCATTGAACCACTCCATAGTACTAGAGGGATTGCTATCTAAGGGTGAATCAACAACATCTTAACTTCTTTCACTAATTGCTCTGCTATGATGTGGGAAAAATCCAGAGGGGTTCTCTCCTTTTTTTCTCCATGGCATTATGAAGACCAAAACTCCCCTGCAACAACAACAACAACAACAACAACAACAACAACAATAAATAAAAATGAGAGCAATTCTGAATCCTGCTCATTTAACACCTCTGTGACAGAGGAAAGAGTATGATTTTCACCTGTATCCACTGATAATGAAGCATAACAGTGAATACAGAAAAGTCTGAAAAAACATTACCCAAGATGAAAACATTGTTTCTTTGTGCTCACCTATCTACACACATGTGTCTTCTGTTATACACTTACATTGTAACCTCTTTGGCACAAAGATGGTCTTTTTGTTAAGCACAGTCTGGGCTGACTGGGGTTGCTAGATGCTACCCCAGTACCAATAATAAGATTCACTAGGAAATCTCTGCAGATTCGTATTTTGGGCCTGATCCTGCACTCTTTACTGAGGTGAAAAAAATCAGTGGAGAAATGTTCTCACCCAGAGAGGGGACAGACGTTCTGGAAGGCAGTGGGGTAGGCATCCACCTTCAGAAGATTCACATCTTGTTTTTCCTGGAGAATATACTTCTGTCCTTACTTGGTGAGGAAGGGTTGATGAATTTGTGACTGTATGACCCAATGCTGAACTTCCATGGAAATTGCAATGGTTGTTGTAGCCCTGAGGCTGTAGCTGTCATATAATAATTTTGCTGCTGTTTTGTGACCAGAGGGGAGTTAATTCCAGTCCTACCACTATTGAATTCCACATGCGAAATCTACTTGCCTACAAAAGAACAGCACTGGGACAATAAGACAATAAAACCAGCCTTTTACCCTGTCACAAATTTGTGTTTAAAATACCGTCATTTATGCCTGAATTTATTATATTTCATCAAAAGAAAGCAGCTTTTTCTATAGTGAATGGACTAAATATAGTTTTTGCATTCTGGGAAGAAATGCTAATTTGTGTTAGAACAATTATCCCAGATGGGAAAATGTAGCATGGCTACAATGTTTTTTGTTCTTGGATCATTTATTGTTTAAATATTATAATTTTTAAAATTATCTATGACATTGTGAAATATTATATTTTCTTTATGAATACCCACACAATATACAGCCACATCCTCAGATTGAAACACTGATTTGCATCAGCTGAAGATCTGGCCCACAAATTTAATTTGGTTTTGCTGCCCTAAATTTTCCTGATGATAAGTGTGTTAAGAATATGATAATTCCCATGCCAGCATATTTTGCTTACTGGCATCATATTGAATTACAGCCTGTCAGACCTGTCTTGGGTTTCTGCATGTGACTTATAGCACAGTTATCAATGGAAAGCAAAATTCTGTACATATGCAAAATACCTACACTAAACTTGACTCTAAATTCTCTTTGAAGCTATCTGGCATTCTGTTTAAAGTGACATTTAAGAAGAATTTTTATTTAAAATTTAAATCTTTCTATAAGCACTTTGATAATTGGGTATTCCTTTTTGTAGTTAAATTTCTTTGTTTCCAGTACAGAAGATTCATAGAAAGGTTTTACATTGTATGGTCTCATTCTTCATCTCATTTACTTTGAATAAGAAGGATGTACCTTTAAAATTATGTATGTTTGGTATACAGCTAGTATTTGGCTATCAGCCAGAGCCAGGAACTTTGTTGGTAATTACTGTGCAAGCTTCTACACATTGCTGTGCCTGAGACACTGCTGCTGTTCACATAACTGCAGTCTTTCTTTCTTTCTTTCTTTCTTTCTTTCTTTCTTTCTTTCTTTCTTTCTTTCCAGATTTGGTAATGTAATTGATTCAATTCTTCCCACAGGATCTAAAAAATTTGAAATACCAAATATGTTGAAAGCTGTTTGACACCCTCTGAATTAAAAATATCTGGATTATTCAATATTTATAGGAAGTGCTTGTCACTAGATTTTCTTGTCTCCTATACTTCTGATAAGAAAATGCCAAAATTGGGTATTGTGACCATAAGCAGGTAGCTAAATGCATATGTTTGTATGCTGCCCCCCAAAACAGATGGATTTGGAGTTAATCGTTAAGCATTATTGAGAACAAGCTGACAATTAGCCTGTTAGGTGTGTAGCCAATAAAGTGTAGAATGGATACAAGTATATAGCTAGCTTTTAGTCCTTCATTTGTCTAGGATGGCGAGTAAATTGGTTTGCATGGTGATTATGACATTTCCAGTAGTCCCCCCTCCCCTGGTTTCTATAGAAAATAAGCAAGGAGTCCTGTGGCACTTAAAGCCTAACAAATTTTGCATGTGCTTTCATGGGAGAAAACTCCCACACTTTGAACATGGGGGAACTTGCAGAATGGGAGGAAAATAAATTCATTCTCTCACAAAAGCTCATGTAGTAAATAAATTTGTTAGTCTTTAAATGCCACAGGACTCCTTGCTTGTTTTGCTGAACTAGACAAACATGGCTGTCCCTTTGGAACTATAGAAAATATGTTTGAATCACAACTCATTTTTTTTGTAAAATCTTCAAGATCCTCTATTGTTCAAAATGTCCTTGGCCCTATTGTCTCCAACACAATTGCACCTTACAAGTGACAGGAGGATGGTTAACTTATATAGCCGACATGGCCAAACTGCATCTCATAAGCTGCATGTGGCTCTTGAATTAAAAAGTGTGGCTCGCGGAAGAACGTCAGCAAATCAATTTAGTAAGTAAAAGTATATGGCTATATGCCTCAGTGCGGCTCTTGAAGGTTTAATAATCAACATGTGTGGCGCTTGAGTTCCATAAGTTTGGCCACCCCCGTTATATAGAAAGAACATATTGGCACATTGTTATCAAATTAGTGGAGAGTTGCAATTCATTTGATAACCTGTTCAAAGTCAGACTGGATACTGAAATTCACTAGATGGCTATGTTGGCAGGACTGGCCCAACCATGTATGTGAACTAGGCAGTTGCCTAGGGCAGTGGTTGTCAAACTTTTTTTCTCAGGACCCAGTTGAAAAAAATTATTTCAGACCTTGACCCAACAATTACATCTTTGAGTTTTCATAAAAGTAAATGAAAGTTTTTCATGACCCTTTCATTAATCTTCATGAGACTAAAAAAAGTTAAAAAACTAAATTTGCAAATATAAACTTGAAAAGCACCTTAAAAAAAAACAGTTAACTCGCCTCTCGTTTTTCATTTTCCACAGCAGCCCATTTTACAATTTAAAAATATTTGTCCTAAATTGTTTCTAGCTAGTTCAAATGTGCCCCTTTATTTGTTTTACTTAATTGGTTCCTGTTAGTAATTTTATTCATGATATACTTTATTTTCCTTTCTTTTATTAGTGTTTGCTATGTTATTTTCCCAATTTAGCCTTTTTGTAGGGAGCAATAAGTCAAAAATCAAAGTGCTCAGCAGAAGGCTCAAACCCATGAGGCTGAGATTAGAAGTCTGCTTTCCCACCAACTGAACTATGGAGGCTGCTGTTATAAACATCTCTAGGAATAAGGAAGACTGTGCTCCAGTCCCTCTTGCTTTTTCTGCAAGCTGTTCTTTGTTCCTCAGGTGTTCGGCAGACTCTTAACCTCAGGGTAATGGGTTTGAGCCCTGGGGTGGGAGCTTTTTATTTTATTTTTTTTAAACATTCTACTCATCGGCAGTAAACAGCTGGACAAAATCACCTATTTTTAGAATGCCTGCTGGATAGAGGACATGAAGGCAAAAAGGAGGACATATCCTCCTTTTGCCAGACATCTGGTAACCCTAGCCTTGGGTGCTGGTAGCAGGAAACAGCCTGCTGCTACTATATGCACTGGGCTCCTTTCGAATTTTCCCCAGCTATAGCAGCCCAGGAAAACTTAAAAGGACACTGGCTGCCCAGGAATGTTGGTAGGGGGCCAGTGCCCTTTCACCTTTCTCCCCACGGCGCTCTGGCTTGGGGGGGGGCAGCGGGGGAGAGGAAATGGTGGGAGCCAGATCTCTGAGCGGCCAACATGCAGGGGTAGCCTCCCCCAGTGGCAGTTGGCTTGCTTCTCCCTGTCATTTCAGACTTGCTCTGCCACCCAGCCCCACTGCCACCCTGGGGAGATCGCTCCACCCTGCCGCTGTCATAAAGAGCTGCTTTGCTCCGGCACCCATGGCTCCCTCTCAGCTGCTGGCTCAGTGTGAGTAGCTCGGCTCAGCTCGGCACCTGCGGCATGTCAGCTTCCTGGGGTTCTGCAGGGTTAAACTACGTTCCAGGAGCTGGGAGTGCTCGGAGGCAGCTGGAGCTCTTGCCACGCGCATGCTGGATGCCTGCTGCCTCTGCCCTCCCAGCCCCTGGAACGCAGCTCGACCCTGCAGGACCCTGGGCAGCTGACACGTTGGAGGTGCCAAGCCGAGCCACTCACACTGCTCCGGCAGCCAGGAGGGAGCCGTGGGTGCCAGAGCGAAGCAGCTCTTTACAGCAGCGGCAGTGTGGAGTGATCTCCCCAGGGTGGAAGTGGGGCAGGTGGTGGAGCAAGTCTGTGGTGATGGGGAGAAGCAAGCCAGGTGCTGCTGGGGTAGGCTACCCCTGCAAGTCGGCTGCTCAGAGCTCCGGCTCCCACCATTTCCTCTACCCTGCTGCCCCCTCCCGAGCCAGAGTGCCGCCACCCAGTACTGGGTCACGACCCATGGCTTGATGACCACTGGCCTAGGGCGCCAGGCTTTAAGGACTGCCAGATTAAATGGAGATGAATTTTTTCCTCTATTTAAAAATGTGTATTAATTTGTTATCTCTTATAACATGTGAAAGGGGGGCACCAAAGTCATAGTTCACCCAGGTCACCAAAAACCCTTGTGCTGGGCCTGTGTTACATCCAGTGAAAAAATTACTAAGAACTTGTCTAGCTTGTAGGAAGAAAACCGAGCCATACTGATTGGTAAAAACATATAAGGAGAGAGGAAGTCTTATAAACTGGCATATATATTGTTCAAATATTCTGTACCAGTTTTACCCTTAGTAGTAGAGGAAAGTGCAAACTGCATATCCCTGTGTTTCCTGCACTAGAGCAAGTGAATTCACATTTAGGTCTCAGTTCCATCCATTGTGTCAGACTGGCCATAAAGGAGGGAGCCATCTTTCTGACCAGGCTTATGAGAGGAGAGGAGACACAAACGGAATCAGTGAAGGACAATTGTAGACTTTCAGAAGTGCAGATCTAATTGTGATAAAGGAAGAGACTGTGTTCCTAAAAATCAATTTATAAAGTGGAATTTAAAGGGGTATGAACAGAAGCTGCAACTTTCTGAAGAGGATAATAAGTAACTTATGTACAATGTGAAGATATCTGGGAAACATATAGTAGTTATAATTGGAAATAGCCTTTCAGGCCACTTTAAAAGCAAATGGTTAAAGAATATTGTACTAAACCACAAAAAATCTATAGTTCTTGAGACTTTTCTTTTGTATTAATAGTAGAGGGAAGAAAATATATGCAGTTGCAACAGTCTGACTAAGCATTAAGATTCACTTACGGTTTTGCTATTTTATACCACTGTAAATTCAGGCAATGAAATGTCTTTTGAAAAGCAGTCTGCTACAGCACAAAGCAGCTCAGACTCACTTTGTACTGCTGAGGCCAGTATAGAAGTCAATGATTCTTGGGTGGGTGTCACCAAAGTAGCTAGGGATGATGCTGATTAAACACCTCTTTCTGATACATTTTCTTATGGAGCTCCTAGTGGGAAATAAATATGCCTCACATATTCCTAGCAGAAAATCTGATGGAATGCAATGTTTAATAAAGACAGTGGAGCTTCTCCATATTTATGCTGAAGTAAATCAGATAATGTGGCCCACATGGTTTAAACAAGCTGCCAAAGGCCACTTATAAATTTTTGTTAGAATAGAGATTAAAACTTGGATTTAGGTGGCTTCTAGTGCTGTGCTCTACCTCTAGACTATGTTGCTTCTCTCAGCTGATTTCTCAGTACTTATGTTTGCTAATCTTTACCTGCATTTTCTCTTTCAAAGTTCTGTTTCCCCCACACTCTCAAGTTTAATATCAGGTTGAATACATGTTTTTAGAGTGTGCCACAGTGAATACCACTTCTGTAGGTAAGACCCTCATAATTCACACCACAATATGAAATTACTCTGGCTCAAATATGAGTTGCATAGTATCATTAAACATACAATTTGCTTTTTGTGAAAAGTTATTAAATAAAATATCAATGCTTTTCTCTCCTCCATGCCATTGGCCAGATACTACCTCAGTGGTGCTGCTTGGAGGTATACCTATTCCTGGAATGTTAACCATGTCATAACTTGGAGTTTGCTGATGACAGATACAGTTGTAGCGAAGGTTCCAGATGAGCTTACCTGATGCAGGTTCCTCAGTGGATGCTCTGAATATGCACATTCCCTAGCCACACTAGTCAAGCAGCTGACCTGCTTAATACAACCATTCTTTTAGCTGCACTGCCATTTATTGCCATTTTATTTGAAGATACACCACTGTGGACTTTTTCCCATGTGGGTCTGTGTAGTCTGGTTCATGTCAGAGGTCCACATAAATCATTAATGATTCTGGAATCAATTATGTTTATAAACTATCAACCATAAATTATATGGCTACCACATTCCCTTTGTTTAAAATTTTCCCCCTCCTCTAGACTTGAGACTGTTCATTAATTAATGGGCTCTCTGTGCTCTCCATGCTACATGGTGAGGTTTTACAGATTTTGATTTTGTTATCTTTACAGTTAGTTTGAAGTGAATTACAACATCGATGAGTCAATAGCATGCCCTTATTGTCAAAAAGGCTGATGGCATATTTGACTGAATTAGGAGTACTGCCAGCAGATCAAGAGAAATGATTATTCCTCTCCATTTGGCACTGGTGAGGCCTCATTTGTAGTACTGAGTCCATTTTTGGGCCCCTCACTACAGAAGGGATATGGACAAATTGGAAAGTGCCCAGTGGAGGGCAACAAAAGTGATCAGGGGGCTGGAACACATGACTTATGAGGAGAAGCTGAGGGAACTAGGCTCCGTTAGGCTGCAGAAGAGAAGAACAAGGGGCAACATGATAGCAATCTTTAATTATTTGAAAGAGGTTCCAGGAAGGATGGACCTAGGCTGTTTTTAATGATAGTAGATGGCAGAAGTAGGAGCAATGGTCTCACTTTGCAATGGGGGAGCTTTAGGTTGGATATTACAAAAAATCTTTTCACTAAGAGGATGGTGAAACACTGGAATGAATTACCTAGGAGATGGTGGAATCTCTATCCTGAGAGGTTTTTTAAAATTCAACTTGACAAAACCCTGGCTGGCATGATTTATTTGGGGTTGGTCCTTCTTTGAGCAGGGGTTGGTTCTAACCCCAATCTTCTATAATTCTTTGGTCTATCATGTATATTACATAGCATGGTTCCAGTCTTTAGAGGTCTGTGTGGGTGGGTTATCAACTGAACCTCCCAGTATTGGGCACAGTAAATTGCTGGCACAGCTACTAAAATTTCAATATCTATCTGATTTGCAGGCAAAATTAAGCAGTTTAACAGCTAAACATTAACATCTATGTCTGTAAATTCACATTCACAATTAATTGCAGCCATCTGCAAAATTGAAGACTGTTTTTAAAAGTCAAGCCCTGAATTTTTGGGAGTATCTCCTTTCTCTGAATTTCTGTGATACACTGGAAGGTGGTTTAGGGCCTATCTGTACCAGTGAAACAGTTTACATGGCAAGAGATTGTTGTGTAGAAAGCAATCTCTTCCATAACTGCTTTATGCAGGCTGGCACTTAGGAAGACATAATCTGGTCATGTTAAGCAGTCAGGGAACTAGAAAACCAGGGGAGACGACAGGGTTCATCTGTGTCTAGTAGCTGACAACTAAGTTCTGTCTCTCTTTGCTATCATAGGAGATGCTGCTAGAATTATATCATGATGTTTATCAAGGTTTGTAATTTGACCCTGTAACAGTTACAACACCACTTGGTCCCATCCGCACAGACCAGACCAAACCGATTTTCGGATTATCATGTAAATTTGCCAGCATAGATCTGACTTCACTGGTTGGGGTTTAACGTGCTCTTCACTTACCTTGGCTTCCGAATGAATCAGTTATTTCTAAACTGCATGTAGGCACATTGTAGTGTCTCATTTCTTAGTACAGTTGTCAAGAATACTATTCTGTGCTTTTGTTTTCCATGGGAACTTCAGCACTAATAGGAATAACATAAGACTTTCCTGGCACATCTGGCTTTTCATTTATCCTGGAGGGTACACGTTGCTCACAGCTATTCATATATTATCAAGATTCTGGGTTTAGTCTGAGTGTTGTAAAGCATACCTCTTTTTCAGCATTCACATCATATATAGTGTTGGGCACAAAATAATAAATGAAGACATTTTCTCCAGCTCAACATAATAAAGCAAACCCATTTTACACTAAGCATAGAAATAGAAAATTGCTTCTGGGTAAGTTTGTTACCCATTAGTTATGGAGAGATCATCTTTCAATAGTTAAGATTGTGATTCTTTCTATTTTACCCCCACCCCTCCATTTTTGACATTCCAGTTGCCTAAGGTGGTCAAAACTAAATCGATCACCCTGAAAATTCTCATAAATTATTTTTTCTGCAGAAATATTTGGGAAAATACATAGTTTGGCTCTGTCCTTCCCCTACTTTCTATTGCCATGAGCTCTAAGAACTGCACCACAGTGCTCACAGAGCCACTGAAGAATTGAGCTTTGTCCTATAAAGAAGGTGCACAATCTATGTATGACCTCGCCAGACCTCACCTCTCTCTCTCCAGTAGAATAGCACTAGTTTCCGTTTCTGAGGAGTTCTTCCCATCCATGAAGGTTGGAACAAAATTTTCCTTGATTTGCATAAATGGTTGTAAATGGTTAAGTAGCACCTAAGATTGCATACTTTTCTGTTGGTCCCTGTGCTAGGCAAATATTAAAACATTTATATACTTAGAAAAAGGAGATCAAGCCATTTATTGAAATACCTGTAAAAGAAAATGAGCCAGATTTTATTGTCAAAGGCTATATCTACACACACATTGCTATTTCGAAATAAGGATTTTGAAATGAGTTATTTCAAAATAAAGTCCTTATTTCAAAATAACTTAATTCGAATTAACAAAATGTTAATTAGAATTAAGGGAAAGCCTGCTATTGAAACGGCTGTTATTTTGAAATGGTTATTTTGAAATAAAGCCGTTTGGACACGTTGTTTCGAAACAATGGCATTGTTTTGAAACAACATGTCCAAACGGCCTTATTTCAAAATCACCATTTCGAAATAACAGCCGTTTTGAAACAATCGGGGTTTAACATGTTTTGAAACAGCAGTTCTTTTTTTGAAAGGACGGAATCTGTCCTTTCGAAATAAGAAAATGTCATGTGGACCAAATATCTTTTATTTCGAAATAACCAGTGTTATTTTGAAATAAAAGTGCTGTGTAGACATACCCAAAGGGTTTGTCTACACTGGCAAATTAGCAGGAGTTAAAGTAAGCTGGAATGCCCCAGAACGGCATTCCGGGCCCCCCTATTTTTAGGGGGCAGTGTTCTGGGGCCCCCTAAAATAAGGGAATGCACCAGAATGCTATGTTCTGGGGCACCCTAAAAATAGAGCAGTGCACCAGAATGCAGCATTCTGGCACATTCCCCCATGGCTGCCTGAAGGAAGGGGCTGAGGACTGGAGCAAGCCCGGCAACCCCTCCCTCTCTCTTTCCCAGCACCTGTATCAGCCCCACCCCTTTCTGCTGGGTCTGGGTGGAGAGCGTAGCCCGGACCCAGTCTCACACCTGTGTCTCCTCTCACTGGCTGGCGGGCACTGCAGTCTCTCTCCCCCTGGGTCCGGCTCCTTGGCCATGTCGGTGACGTGGATAAGAGGGCCAGGGGGTTGGAGACAGGAAGGCAGCTGGTGGGGAAAGCATGGGTGTGGTAGGGGGAAGAAGGGGTTGGGATAGTGGGCTGGGGAGGTGTGGAGGGGGTTGGAGGCTGAAGGGGATGGAGTGGTGGAAGGGGGACAAGAGGACTGAAGCGGACTGGGAACGTGTGGAGGGAGTTCACAGGCTGAAGGGGGTGAAGTGAAGGGGGGACCTGGGGGGTGGGGGGGTTAGGAGGGCTGAAGTGGGGACATGGGGGCAGGGAGCTTAGGAAACAGGGATTGGGGCTAAGGAGGACAAGGGGAAGGAGGGGTCCAATGGGGGGCAGGAATTGTGGGGGCAGTAGCTGCGATGGGGGGCAGTAGCTTGGGTGGGGGGCAGGCATTGGGGAGGCAGTAGCTGGGTTGGGAAATTTAGGAGTGTTTCGGGGCCTGCCAACTTGTACTTTAACCACTGCAAATTAGTCTGGACTAAGGAAGCTTAGTCCGGACTAATTTAGCCCATGGTTGTACTAGGCTTTGCCTAGTTCAAACTAAGAAATTTCTTTGTTCAAACTAGGCAAAGCTTAGTTAGAACTACTAAGAACCAATGTTAGTTCAGACTTACTCACTTATTTTGAACTTTAGTTCAAATTAAGCGCACATAATACATGAACTAAGGGTTAGTTTGAACTTAAAAAGTTGAGACTAAGCTATTAGTTTGAACTAGCTGCATGTTCCAGTTTGAACTAAAACATTAGTTTGAACTAGGATGCACAGCTAGTTCAAACTAAAAAGTCCAGGTTAGTTCAAACTAGCCCAGGGTTAGTTTGAACTAACTGCGGACTTCTTTAGTTTGGACTAGCAAGTCCAAACTAAAACTGGAGATGTAGACACAGCCAAAAACATTACACTGGGAATGTCTTTTCCAAAATCAACCTCAATTTTACTTTCCCTTGATTTTCATGTACAATTAAGTGAATAAACTCCTAAACAATGCAGAATCTCAAGCCAAAACAAACAGCTTCCTGATCATTTGTATTGTATTCACCACAAGCATATTTACATATTGTATCACAACCTCATTTATTTTCTAGAGTTGTGGCATATGGATCGCCAGGATACTAGTAGAATATAAACATGTATGACTATGTACATGTAAGAAAAGATCTACTAGCTGAGAGCTGTCAGAAACATAGAAAAGGATTTACATTTGCACAGAGACAGAACAGTGATATGCTGCCAATATTTAAAGGAGTTCTGATAAACATTGTACACTTGGCTTGTGATGAACCCCACTTATCAGGGGAGGTGTGTTTGTAACAGGTGAGTGGACAGAGTGAAAGACTGGTGAATCGCTTCACTTTATTCTCCCAGTTAAACCAGAATGCATTTTGTTACAAAATCCTGGAGGGAAAACCTCCTTGTGAAACAAATTTAGGGAGCTGGAAGGGCTAAAATGACTTCATATGGCATATTTCAGTTTTGTATGCCTAGTGAATGACTCAGCTTAAGCTATTTGGCAGCGCATGTAAGTAGGCACTGTTCAGATTGCCAATAACAGTAAATTCTGTGTCTCGAGGAGTCATTATATGTTATTCCTGAACATTATACTGATAAAGTGGAGAATATAACCGAGAAGATGACCTATATAACTGGCAGTGGGGATAGGTGAAGACTTTGTATCCTCTCCTGTGAAACCTAACTGCAAATGAGCTAATCTCCTCCTGGCCAGCAATCTAGTCCATTCCAGTATCTGACAAAATGGGATTTTCTCCCACGAAAGCTAATGTAATAAATAAACTTGTTAGTCTTGAAGTGCCACAGGACTCCTTGCTTGTTTTTCTTTAAATGTATTCTGCCCAACCCTTCAGTTTGATGGTGGAGTTTTAACATAAGGCTCTCAACTTCCCCAAGAGCCATTTCCAGCACAAAATAAGGTATATGGAGAAAGTGAAAACCTGAATCTTAGTCAATATACTTCCAGCAGTGTGTATGTATGATATGTCATATATTTTTTAAAGAGGAAAGAGAAAAAAGCATACCTCTGTTTCTGCCTTCCACATGACTGCAAGTACTGTAATGCACAGTGCTGTTTATAATTAGAAACATGACTCATGTAGAGGTAGGAACTGCAGCTATGTCCTTAGAGGAAATAACTTTTTCATGCCCTTCAGTTAAGTTCAGTTCAGTTCAACTCCTGTCCATATTAATGCCACTCTTCTCTCATTTCTTTTTCTGCTTTCAGGATCCTGGAGTTGATGTTAAGAAGTGGTTGCTAGCAGATCAGAGAGCTAAGACAGAGCAGACTTGGCTTGCTGGAAAAAGACAGAAGAAGAAAATAGGAACAACATCTTTCAACATTCTTACTCTCCGGATGATGTGAATCAGTTAAAGTTGCAGAAAGAAGTCAGGATCGCTGTGCTTTTCAAATACTATTGTATCTAATTTATTGCTGAAAACAAGCAAGCATTCTGAACAACTGAGAACAGGAGGTGTGAGAAGGAATTAGGATAAGGAGCCATCAATCAGAAGCCCGACCATGTTTGGAGATAAGGGATGGAGTGAACAGTGAGTGGGGCTTCAAAGGCTGGGCTTTCTGGAGCGTGTTTAAACAGAGAGTCAACACTCAAGCACAGAAGATTTTAAAAAATTGTTTAATATATAAATTCAGTGTCTGCTTCATGTTATTAGCAGGAAAAGATCACATGAAGAAAGAGGATGGAGACCAAGGATAAGATAAGGTAAATGAGTTAACCATTGTGAAATATTTAGATTGGAACAGGTTGGTTAATAAACATTCTGATCTTGCTCATAATCCCTACCTGAATTAGACTTGGAGTTTATCAAAAGGTGCAGTTCATAAATGTGAAACGAAATGCATAAAAATGACATGATAATGATGAAGGGCTATATTGTGATCCTTTCATTTCTGTTGGCTAGCAGTTATTGACGTAAATACTCCTATTGAAATCAGTGTGTTAGTTATGTGAGTTAACTGCTCACTAGTAATGAGTAAGGGAGGCACAACCTGATCTTAAGGTCTTGAGTTACTTGCAGACTCCATGGTTAGCTTAAGCAGTTAGATGAATATATTTGGCAATAATGAAGATTAAAAATAATTTTGCTGGTTCACTTGCTGCATCTATCAAGACCTGAATTCAATGCTCTATTTCCTTGGCAAGATTGGATAATGTGGCTATCAGCTAATGTGTAGCTTCCCTAGGGATACAGCATCTGAAAACAGCATTTGAGCAACAGTTGTTAATTTAATAGTTCTTTGGACTGTAAGATGTTATTTAAAATATTCTTACTGTTGATGGGTGAAATTCATTCATTGGTCATAGCTGGGGTTACCAGAATGTCCTTTTGTTTGGACCTTAAATCTCTGTCTGGACAGGTTTTTTTAAATGCCAAAAAATGTCCAACATTTTGTGGACTGATGGACTACATGCATGTGGAATTCCAAGCAAGGACAGAGTCACTTGACTGTAATGGCTTTAACAGATGTTACTGAGCATGCTCCGTTTGTCAAGGCATGCTCAGTAGATGCTGAGTGGTGTGAATGGGCTGCCTGGGATTCTGGTCATCTCATGGAGGCAAGGGAAGTACCAGCAATGCAGGTGGTGTGAAGATGCCTGGTGGTGTTCCTGGCCATGGCCTGGGGTGAGCATGAGACACGGCTAGCTGCTGAGGGGGGCTGGGAGCTGTACAGTCTGTCTCGATGTTTGGGTCAGCCCTGACATCTCCAGGCTGTGCTTGCCAAAGGCCCTAATGCTTATCTGGGAGGGGCCCCTGCGAAAGGAGGGGCTGAGGCTGTGCCTCTTGGGGGCTGGAGCCTGGAGGGTAAGGGAAGCACTGAGTGCAGCCTGCCAGGGTAGGGGAGGGAGCCGCCCACCTTGGGGGGAGGGTTTGTGTCTGACTTCGAGTGCCCAAATGCACTGTGGTTCATACATAACCCTCGCTTCACTCCAGCACCCAGCGAACACTTAGCATAAAGATAGTCAGTGAGAAACTCAAGTTGCAAAGGGTTTGCTGTGTTAGTCTTGTCCAGCAAAACAAACAAGGTGTCTGGTGGCCATTTTAAAGACTAAAATTAATTGAGCTTTTGTGGGAAATAATCCCATTTTCTCAGACACTTGAAGAAGTGGGATTTTCTCCCATGAAAGCTCATGCAATAAATAAATGTGTTGGTCTTTAAAAGTGCCACCAGACTCCTTGTTTGTGTTAGTGAAAAACTTGGCACTGCTGAGTCACCAGGAGAGGTGTGAGTGAGAGCCCAGCGATAAACCTCTTTGAGTCCCCTAGCTCCAGCGAGGCTTCTAGGAAAATCAAGGCAGGCCAAACATGACATCCCTGCCACCACTGGGCCACCAACCCAGCAGAAAAGGAATTGGGGTGGAGGGCAACATCTAGTGGGCTTCTGTAGTAGGCTGTAGAAAAGCAGCACACTGTGCAAATCCAGTTACGAAAAAAACTGTTGCAGCCGGTTACTTCTGAAGCTCCAGTGGCATCATGTGGGTAGCTTTGAAAAACATTTGAGTTTAGATGCATCTAAGAAAGTGGGTTATTGCCCATGAAAGCTTATGCCTTAATAACTGGGTTAGTCTTTAATATGCCACAGGACTTCTTATTTGAGTTTAGCCATGTTCTCCTGTGTTACTCTTTCTTTGACTGAATGTGATCACTAAATGAAAAACATAACTAGAGATTTGTTTGGTAGCTGGCTTTGTATCATATAGTTGTTTATGTAGACAATAATGACAGTTAGGCAACCCAACTTTGAAAATATTGGCCTCCAAATCAAGCTTTTACATTGAGGTGCTTCATTGAAAGTGGTCTGGTGAGATCTGCTAAGTGTTTCAGAAGGTTAGGCTACCTCGAGGCATCTTTGTTGCGTAAGCCCCGATGCTGATGCTGTTTCCTTTTTTCAGCTTTGCCCAGTCTTCTGTCTGTAAGAAGCATTGTCACATGGGAGATGAATCAAAGCTGATAAGCTGAAACAAGTTTTGGCTTGTTCTATGGTTTTGTGTATGCTGAATCTGACGGTGAAGACTACCTCAGCAATATGTAGGGTTTTGACACCTGGATAGCATAGATTTCAGCTTATAGTGTGACCAGCTCTAAACTGGAGTACTGTATGTAGGGACATGGTCTCCATGGAGCTGTCTAACTTGTTTCAAAACTGATTAGGATCAGAGTAGAGATGGTTTAAAGTAGTCTGAACTGGTTTCATGACTGAGATTGATTCTTCTTTATCTGGAAAAAATTATACTATATAGTCACATTGTATACTCACTGTTATTCGTTCTAGGTGCTCATGCTGTATTAATGTGTTTATATACTATATATAACACATTTATGCATGAGTTAGTGTATACTGATACAGATACATGCCCCTCTCTGGCGTGTCCCCTTTTTGGAAAGTGCAAATATGGTAAGCTTATGGTAGGGCCATGCAAGGTCCTATGTTCCGTGAAGCTCCATGCATGTTATCTGTGCAGTGCAATTCAGGCAAATGGATGTGCTGGATTAATAGTGTAGCCTCTGCATATTCTGTCCATTTGAGAGGTGAACTCTGCACTGACATGTAATGTGCAACTGCAGAGAAGAAAAATGGAAGTTGGTCAGGGTCCCTTGCATGGGAATGTAGAGGTGCATGGGCCATTATTTGAGCCTAAAGGCTGAAATACTGGCCATAGAAGGGCTGTGCTGAAGTCTTATAACTTGCCCTGGGATTGGATGAGTTGATGTCCTCCCTTCCATATTCCACACAAGTAAGCCATGCAGACCCGATTACCACTGGTTAAAGCAGGTGTCTGAAACTCAAATCATCATGAGGGCAGCATGAGGATGCATATGTTAGCCTGAGAGCCATACCTTTTCATACAATGATATAGCAAATATTGATAGGGATAGTGTTGTGGGCCACAGGAAATAACTTCAGGGGCCACATGTGGCCCGCCGGCCATGAGTTTGAGACTCTTGGGTTAAAGTATAATATGACAGGCCCTAGAACCCTCCTAATCTCTGGGCTCCCTTCTTGTATTGTCCAGGCCCCGTTCATGCGTGTGTGGGCCCCAGCCCAGGTAGGCATTTGCAACCAGTTCTCAGTACCATATACATTGGTTATCACTCCATAAAAATACAAGCCCCAATCCTGGCCTTATATGCTGCCCCTTCCACCCCCTGCACCGCCCTGACCTCGATCTCAGCCTCGGACCTAGCCTATACTTTTCATCTTTCTTGGCGGCAGTCAACAGGAGATATGCAAGGTACCAGGGCCGGCGCTACACAGTAAGCAGCCCGTGCATTGCAGTGGGGCGCCGGCATTTGAGGGGCGCCAAAAGGGGACAGTGCCGTTGCGCTCCCCTGATGACATCACTCATATGCGCCGGTGTCGCTCTGCTGCGGGGGGGGCACCACAATCCCCAGCACCATTCCTGCAAGGTACATAAAATACCTTGCATATCTCCCAGCAACTCTCTAAGTAGCTTGAACACATTAAGGTTAGCTGATCACAAATGGCTTGTGGTTGGCTTACAGCAACTGCAGTTTTGGGGCTGGAGTTGCTATGGCGACTTCTGGAGTGCAGCTTTAAGTTCATACTCGCTGCTGAATCATGCCAGGAAGATCGTGCTGATGGCAGCGATTTTGCCACTGTCAATATAGACATATCATCTTCACACTCTGCCCCCACTGCCCCCAGACCTGATTCTGGCTTCACGCACTCCACAACGCCCTGATCCTAGCCTCACACACTGCGTCCTCTGCCCCCTACCCCCATCCTAGCTTCACATGCTGCCCCCTCCACCCACTTACCCTCATTCTGGTCTCACATGCTGCCCCCCTCTGCTCCCCCAGCCCGCCTCCTAGCCTCACATGCTGTCCCCTGCAGCCTCTTAGATGGTACTTGGTCTTGATATGAATGCAGAGGACTGGATTCAGAGAACTGGACCCCTACTATATTTCCTGACCTGCCCACCCACTCACCCACCGGCTTCCTGATCCCCTGCGACCCTTCCCTGGACACCCGCCCCCCAGCTGCCCAACTCTCTTCCAGGAGCATTGCCTCATAACAAAAAAGATTTGGGGCACGGCCCCTGCACCTGCTCTCCTACCCAATGTCTCCCCTCAGGGCTCTGCAGGCCACTCCTGGTCTCCCCTCCACAACTTGGCTCTGGCTCTTACTCCTGCCCCACCACAGCCCCTCTGCGGTCCAGTCCCAGATCCCCCTCCCACTCCTGCCCCCACCCCCCTTTGGCCACAGTCCAGCTTTCATCCTCTACCCTCACAGAGAGCCCCAGGTCCCTGCGGCACACTCCATGGCTGCCTCCGGGGGCCCCATGGCCTGGCCCTGCCAGGCTCTCAGGCCCCCAGCTACCCCCTCCCAGGTTTAGGAATATCCACCCACCTTACCTTGTGGGGCCCACAAGGGTTGCAGAGCTGCCACCACCTCTGCACATGTAGCCTGAGCCAGACAGGAATGGCGCTAGCATTTATGGTGACCCCCTGCAGCACAGCAGACGCCAGAATTAGCTATGATTATTTGTTGTTTCCTTTTTAACTCTGTAACACTTTAATATAAATTATACAGTTTCAAGTATTAAGTGATTAATTTAAAATCAGATGTTTTCTATCCCTTGTTCGTCTGAGCCACAAGAAAAAGAGAGCAAAGCTTCTTAAATACAAAATCTTGTATGGCTGGAAAAATCCCCAGCCTTCTAAGCTGTTCAGAGATACTGAGATGGTAACTGGTTTGGGTCACACCAAGGACTGAAAAGGAGCAGTGGTTTTCAAACTTAGGGTTGGGACCCAGTACTAGGTCGCAGATGCTCAGGCACTGGATCGCGGCACCCCCTGCTGTCTCCACCATAAGACTGAAATGCATTGGTCAAAGATGAAATTTTTGGGTTGTGGGCATAAATGATTTTTTTCAACTGGGTCCCAAGGAAGAAGGTTTGCAAACCACTGAAATAGAGCCATATCCCCCAGGCTCCACAATTCCCTGTCTTGAACAGTGTTTCTAGGGCAGGAGTTAACCCTCGATATGACCTTAAGAGAGGAGGTATGTACACCTGCTGGCAATCTGAAGGTCATTTAAAATAATCGGTAAATTACCTCCTCGGTGAAAGTCATTTTCTTCACCCTAGATCCTAGAAAAATTAATGGTAGTAAGAATAGTGTGTGTGTGGGAGGGAGTCTTTCTCCTTGGTTGCTGCACTATGGTGAGGCTCCAAACTTTCAGCTAACAAGAAGGGAAATAAAATTGGTAGGAGTGTTGAAATATTTGTGAATAAGAAAGAGAGAATATTTTTTACCATCAACACTGAAGACTAAAAAACTGATGTCCAAGGTTCCTGGGTTGTCTCAACAACTGATGCAAATTATTCTGTTTTTCTGTGAAAGGGGGTTACTTGTGCTGAGTGTGCTGACTATATGGAAAAAAGAACATTTGAGACACTACAGATATCTTGCGGCACAGCATAAACACTTATTTGGATTCACTGTAAAAGGGTATTGAACTCAGTGGTTAACTGGCTTCCAGCCAATTCTTTAAGTTTCAGAGAGTATTTGATTTCCTATGGATAAAGGTTTTAGTTTTTTGTTTTTTACATGATGAATGTGTAACCTAGCTGCACTATCTCCAAGATTTCCTTCAGCTTAAGGAGAAGGTTCCAGACTCATTGGGTATGTCTACACTGAAAAGTTTTTTTTTTTAAATAAGGAGGCTTATTTCAAAATACTTTTTTAACTGTCCAGGCAGGCATTTTGGTATTTCAAAATAAGTACTTCCGAAAAAACGAAGCACTATTCTGAAATAAACCTGCTTTTATTTCGAAAGTGCAATTCTTTAAAAATAGCTATTTCAAAAAAAGCCATTCCAAGCCACAGAATAGGCTTTTCAAAATAATGGCCCTATACTTTTCCTTGCCTTCCCCTATTTTGAAATAGAGTCTAATGAAGACTCTCTATTTTGAAATAATAATTTCTACGTTTTTTCAAAATAGAGAGTCTTCACTAGACTCCTATTTTGAAATAACAAATTCAAAATAATGCTATTTCAAAATAATTATTTTGAAATAAATTCAAAATAGTTTTTTCAAAATAACTATTTTGCAATATATTTGGCAGTGTAGACAAGGCCATTAGCGTTTCTTTTTCCACCTGAAAAATGACATTTTTTCATGCTAAAGGTAGAGCATATGCTTCACTTTTACATATAAATGACTCAATCTGTACTGTTTGAGACCAGATATTTTGAATTAAATATTATTCATCTTAATAATTTTGAATTCTGTACCTCAATATGAAATATATAATGGACACTAATAAGTTATTAAATTATGAGCTTTTACGACTAAGATGATGATAAATGAGCAATATTAATTATATGCTGAATGCCATCTTTTTGTGTTCCTGTTCTGTGCAGTTTATGCTTTTATATACATTCATATTAAAATGAGCTTCTATTAGACTATTCTTGTGTTTTTCAGGATTCCCCCTGGAATTTCTCTCCCTTTTTTCATTTTAGTAGTAAGCAATTTTAATTACAGCAACAAATAAAAAACAAGAAATCTTAAAGATTTTGGCACAGTTTTTTACCAGACCTTCTATTTTGATAATGTATGGATTTATAGAGCAGCACCTGAAACAGTATCGCTATGTTCATAATTAAAATTATGTACTACCTTTTCAAACTTGTATGTCTAAAGTTAGGCATCTAATGATCCAATCCTGAATTGCTCAGGACAGATAGACCCTGCACGCACATGGAATCCTACTGATCTCATTGGGAATTCACATGTACATAGGAATTTCCAAGTGTGAAGCACTTTGAAGGATCAGGACTTATGTATGTATTTAAATGTTGAAATCAGCAATTAGGCACCTAAAAGTTTAAGATGTGGTCAGTAGAAACGAAGGGATTGTCTCATGGTTAAGGCACTGTAAAGGACTCAGGAAATCTGGATTAAATGTGTGCCTCAGTTCTCTATTTTCTGTTTTTATATTTTGGCCCTGTTCCAATATTGTCCAATCTTGCATGTAATTTCTTTAGGGTTTTGCCTGTCTTTTACTCTGTATTTGCACAGAACCTAGAACAATGTAGCTCTGATACCAGATGGAGCTTTTAGGAGCTACTGCAATACATATAATCATAATCATAATAAGTTAACCAAATAGAGGTTTTGATTTTAGGACTTCAACTTTTAAAGTTGTCCCAACATATTTGGTACTGTCAAATTAAGTTTAGTGCTGTGGGAAGTGTTCAAAACACCCCTTCACAAAGAATCAGAGACTTTTCTACTTACATAAAAGAAACATTATCTCAGAAAGGTCTCGGTTTTTTAGGCTTTGGGCTTGTCTTCACTGCACTGTTAGTTTGAGTGTCACCTCTAACCTCACTCCCATCCACACACAAAAATCTTTAGCTCTAGTTATGTGGTGTCTGAGTTTTAGCTTGCTGGCCCTTTGGTAGTGAGCTGCTGATGCTTGAGCTAGTCATGTAGTAAGGTGCCCCTAAAGCGGGGATTGGCAATGCAGGCTCAATGAGCCACCTGTCTCTCCCTGAGCATCCCCTTCTGGCTCCCTGGCAATCTCCTCCAGGGAGCCAGGTGTGCTCCAGGGACTCCTGGCTGGCCCCAGCATCAGGGCTAAGGAAGAGGGCTCCCAGCTGGTGCAGGCCCCCTACTTTTGGGGCATCAGGGTTGCCCCCACCCTCCGACGCAACTGCATGAGTTGGAAATGGCCTAGTGCTGGTGGGAGGTGTGTGGGCAGTGTGTGCTCCCTCCAACCCCCCCTCCACTGACAGGGTGGAGCAGCACTGCCCCACCTACCCCCAGCCGGCCACCCCTCCCAAGAGCAGCTGGCAGGGAGATGCAGCTTGCAGAGGCAGGGACCTGGAATGGCCCCTCCACGGAGTTCAGGCCACTTTGACCCTGCATTTTGTCTATGCTGCTATCACTTAGAGGTGACTCAGTGTCTGGATATAATGGAACCATGTGATGATATGATGAGTGCATGCGGGCTAAGAATATTGATTACAGATAAAACAGAGTAACCCATGATAAATGTTTTCAGCAAAAAGATATAAATAATGTAAGAAAGCAGGGAAAAGCCAGACACCGTATTTGAATCAGGCATTTTCACAATCAAGACTCTCTCTTATAACTAAAAGTAAATATACCATAAATATAATCCTTATGATTTTCTTTTAAATTTTGTCTTTTAAGAAAATGAGCATTTTCTTTTGTTTTCTGTTGTTGAAGCAGTTCAAGTGAGATATAAACTTAGATCCAAATTCTGCCTTCATAGATCTTTTCCACCTCAACTGCAGTCAGTGGGGATCCATAGGGGATACATAATGACAGAATTTTGTCCATAAAATTACTCGATCTGGCTTTGAATAATCAAAATTAATGGTGTAGTGAAAACTATTTCCAGACTTTTCCCTATAAAGAATATGTATTTGGTATCAGAGAGTGGTAGATTTACTCTCAGGCTTCTTGGAATGTGTTAGTAAATATGGTACTATACTTTGCTGTTCAGTAAAGCATAAGCCAGACAAAGATTTCAAGGATTAGTATAGCCATCTCTAGTTAATGCAAAATGTTTAAACAGTCCCATTTTTTAAAATTCAGTTACAAGTACTTAAGGAGTTAGAAATCGGATATAAAACAAAAGTACAGCGCTTACTGCATTTAAAAAGTATTCATTTTATTAGTAGTGCATTGTCTCAAATCTAAAGTGGTTGTTGAGTCATTGTTATTTGCCACCAGCACTGCAAAATCTGAGCAGCTGCAGTTGCAGTTGCATATCTTTTACTGCAGGATGCTTCCTGTTGAATTAGTAGCCAAATGGTGTTTGTTTCTGTGGCCCCATTCACTGTTCCTTTCCTCAGACTACCTTCCCATCTGTTTTTACCCAGTAAAAGACTTCCTTGTGTATGTCACATCTTTCAACGCAACAGATCCCTGCTAATGTCCACATTTGTCCCAAATAAGCATGAATATGCTTAGTCACTTTGAAACCTATCGTTTTCTGTTTTCAAGGAAATGGAAATTCTGAAATTTACTTTAATTTAATTTATAATAATATCACAACTTTGCAGAGAGCTCTATACATTTTGCATTCATCCTCTGAGTTTGTTTTCACGTATCTTGATTGTGTTTAATGTCTTCCAATTTCTGTAACACTGGCCAAGCAGCACTCCTTTTTCATAGTCTCCCAGTCTTGAACGAAAAGTTCCTCTACATATATATTTTGTAAATTAAAGTGCTATTTGACTTTGAAAAGTGTATGTAAAAATGCCTTGTGGGGTTTTCGTGTTTTATCATCTCAGTAATTTACAAGTCCACTGTTCTCAATTCAGAAGTAAAAAGATTTTTCTTTTAAATGCCCTTTCTGCAGAATTCACCTTGTGTCATGACAATAAAATGGGTTTCTTCCTCATAACTGATCATCAGTAATAGAGGTTCTTTGAGTGCTTACTCATCTCCGTTCCCAAGTAGGTGTGCATGTACCATATACACTGGTGCTGATAATTTTTCCCTCAGTGGTACCAATAGCCCTGGCTCAGTGCCTCCTGCAGCAGTGTGCATTGCCTGCCTCCCCTCCTGCTCAGTTCCTTCTTACTACTGGTGCTGGTGCTGGAATGTCTCTTGCTCTCACAAATCTTCTGAAACAGTGGTTTTCCTTTGTTTTTTCTTTTAAGTGCACATGGTTAATTATTACTGTTAGTTATGAAGTTAACGTAGTTACTGTCTGAGGATTGGAATATGGCCCATCTCTTGAAGTTTAAACCCTGCGCTGTGTGTAAGAAGCCTTTTACAAGGAGTGATGTGCATCAGAGCTGCCCGAAGTGTCTTGGGGAAGCTCACGTCCATGGGAGATGTAAAATTTGCAAAAGTTTTGATCCGTATACTAAAAAGGACCTTGACATTCAGTTTAAGGCCATTCTAATGGAATTGGCACTCAGACTAGTGTCAGAGACTGGCAGATCAGACTCAGCACCAAGCACTGCAGCCTCAGCACACAGTGCTCCTCTGGCACCTTCTTCAACCTGGAACAGATTGCCACCCCTGGTACCAAAGAAAGGTCTGAAAAAATAAATACCAAGTGAGGGTGCTCACCAACTGACAAGATGCAGAAGAGTATGGGTGTCTAGGCAAGACCTGTGTCGGGCTGCCAAGCCCTGCAACCTCCAAAGGGTCTCTTGCCCTTGTGAGTCTTGACCCCATATACCAGACCCTCCACTGACTCTGGGTTGTAGTAAAGGGCCTTGCCACCTGGCAGTGTCTGACTTTGGAGGCCTTTAAGGCACTGAAAGATCACCTAGCAATGTCAGTGTTGCCAGCACCAATGGATGGCAGACCACAGCACTGTGACTTGGCACCAATGCCAGCAGATAGTCCAATACTGAGATCTGCACGGCAGCCTCCATCTCCCAGGCACTGCTCACCAGTGCATACACCAGGGGTCTGCAACCTTTGCCTACGCCTGTGGCAGTCCTTCTTCCCCAACCCTCAGCTGGTGCCAGTGGCCCCCTCTGCTGAAAAAAATCTGGTGGCTGCCTGAAAATGCAGCAGCAGTCACAGCTGCAGAGGGAGCACTTCCCAAGCATACCATGGAAAGGAGTCACCCAGAGTGACTCCTGTCCCCAGGCATGCCACAAAAAGAAGTGGCTCCCTTCAGGGGTTCCCACACATGCTGCAGAAAGAAGCTGCCCAGAGTGGCTCCTTTGGGGAGCATCACACTAGAGAGGAGCCACTCTGGGCAGCTTTTTTCTGTGTCACATGGAGGCATAGGCATGGGGGAGTCTCCTGTGTCCCAGCTGCACCCAAAGGAAGCCACCCCGAGTGGCTTTTGGTGGCAGGAGTGGTAATTTCTGTGGTACTGCAGAGGGAGCCAAGTGCTGCTCTGAATGGGCTTGGGTGTCACTGTCAGCACATGTGCCAGGGGTTACTTACCCCTGGCATACACAGTCTTCTGACACAAGACTCCGTTCTCTGAGGAAGCGCAATGAGAAGTTGGGCTCCCATCTCAATACCTGGATGCCTGGCACTGATCAACAGAGTAACAGCACTGGGCCCTGGGAAATCACAGGTTGCCGGACTCCTAGGACGGGCCCCTGAAACCTCAACCCTGCCTTCCTAGTACTTATAGAAAGCCTAGGACAAGACCTGAATGTGTAATGTGTCTCAACACAGTGGTTAAGAACCACTGACCTATGTCATCACAGCAAATTTTGAAGGAGATTGCAGCCTGTATCTGGGCTTGTTATGAGTATGTGAGAGTTGTACCTCCAACATCCTTAACTGCCCACTCAACAAGACCCATATATCCTTAGTGGCCTTCCAGGTGCACATTCCAATACAGAACATCTGCAGAGCCACTACCTGGTCAACGGTACATACCTTCACGTCTCACATTGTCATAACACAGCTAGCTTGGGATGATGCTTGCTTTGGCAGAACAGTGCTTCAGCCATCACATCCATGAACTCCTGCCTGCCTCAGGAACACTGTTGGTAAGTCACCTAACTGGGAGTGGACATGAGCAAGCATTTGAAGAAGAATCGTTACTTACCTCATAGCTGCTGTTCTTCAAGATGTGTTGGTCATATCTGTTTAACACTCACCTTCCTTTCCCCTCAGTTGGAGTTCTGGCAAGAAGTAACTGAAAGGAATTAAAACTGGCTGCGCCTGTATGTGAGTACATATGCATACAGTTGCAGGGGGCATTAGAGTCAGCACTATGGGTACGACAGGGAGAAAAATTTCTGGCACTGGTGAATATGACACACATCTATGCGCCCACGCACCCGTGCACCCACCCAGGAATGGACATTAACAATACATCTTGAAGAACAAGTTACGAGATAAATAAACATTATACCTGTGTGACCCATTGCCTTCAATGGGTTTGCATAGTTCAATGATTTAGTAAATGATTCTATTGCTGGTGCATAAGGAGCAGAATTCATTTGCACTTCCAGGGCTGGGTTGTCTCTGCAGTGCTAGCCAGAATAAAAACCAGCAAAAATTTATTTTTGTCACTAAAATCAAAAGGTAATAGTGAATGCCAGTCCCGCCCTCCCAAGCCTCATCAGGTGCCAGGGGTGGAGCCAGCAGGTATCAGGGGCAGGGCTAGCAGGCGCCAGGGGTGGGGACAGGGCTTGCAGCTCTTGCAGCCCCAGGTGGGACCAGCGGGGGGAAGGGAAGAGCAGCCAGGGTGCCGCAAGGCCAGGAGCCCTGTGTGCCACTGTGAATAGGCGTGCATGCCGAGGATTGCTGACATACTGAGTCAGAAGTTGTGGCTTTTGTGCAGTCATTTTTCAGGGTTGATTTATTATTTAAATATGTCTACCTCCTGTTAGATTTTATGCAGAAAGGATGAATCAAGGTCACTATTGCTAATATGTAAAAAACATCAGGAGCTTGACAAACAGGGAGTCTGGTGGTGCTTTGAAAGACTAACAACTCTATTGCATGAGCTTCTGTGAGAGAGAACCCCACTATGTGATGAAGCGGGATTCTCTCCTACATAACCTCTTGTGATATATAAATTTGTTAGTCTTTAAAAGTGCACCAGACCCCTTGTTTTTCTGGACTAGACTAACATGGCTACCTGTTTGAAAATTAGGAGCTTGGTTACCAATGACAGTATTTTACAAATCCTACCCTCCCCCCCTCCTTTTTTTTTTTTTAACAGAAAAAGACATTTATAATGTACATATGTTGTTACCCAGCCACGCAGATAGTACAAATAGATAATCTACATTGTAGTTAATTCAACCTATATACCCGTCTTGGTGGCATAACAAGGATTGATTCTGATCCTGTACCTTTTGCGGGGATGGAAGAAAACTGATATTTATCTTTTTTGAACCTATTATCAACAACACAATACTCCCTTCACTTTCTTTTTGATATTCTAGGTTGTTAGTCTGTTCCTTTCATTTATATCTTAAGAAGAGGCTGCTGAGTAAAATTTCAAGATTTTGTAGTGAAATCTTATCTCCATTGAAGTTAATGGGAATCTTTCCACTGATTTCAGAGGGGCCAAATTTTCATCCATGAATCCTAAATTTTACTATGCAGCCATTATGGACACAAAAATTGAACAGAGCAGCAAGAAGAGCTAACTAACCAATTAGCATCTCACTATACCAGATGAACTGTTCCAAATCATTTTGTGATAGGATGATAATGGATGAAGACTTGTTATTTCTGAAGCAAACTTTAAGGTGTGTCAAGAGAACACCAATCGGTTGTATTCCACCTAAACAAATGTATTAACTTCTTTGGGACTTGGCTGATGCTGCCTTTTCACTGTTCCTCTCACTGAGGTTTCATGGTCTCTTGAAGAGAACAACAAAGGATATCTGGTAGCCTTTGACTGCCTAAAATGACACTAGATGGTTAATGAGCATTTGAGGAAAACAGAAAGTGGCAGAGAAGAGAGAGTATTTGATAGGAAATGGAGTAAGGTGAAAAGGTGAAATTTTCAGTACTGTGGAGTGAGAGAGGGACAATGAGAGGCAATGAAGGGGTGGAGAATGGAAACAGAGATTGGAGGGTTAATGTCCATGAACATTCATGGTCAGAGAAGTGACACAATGGTAGGGAAATGAGGCCCTATGCTGTGTTTTTTGTTTCACAAATAAGTGTCCCTTGTTGTCTTTCATTTGGAATGTGTGCCTCACAACATGAAGTTCAGATGCTGAGAAGTATGCATCTTTCAAAATCATTGTGAACTAAAACAGTATCATTTCATTTTACTGGTAGAGAAATTGAGGGGCAAGGAGGTTAAGTGATTTTTACAAGATTTAAGTCAGTGTCAGAGCTAGGAACAGAATTTAAGAGTCCTGCAACCCCCTGCTCTAACCACAAGATTAATATTGTCATTCCAATACCAAAACAAACAAACAAACAAAAAAAACCAACCAACCATACATGGCAAGTACATCTATCATAAATAGATTATTTTCTGCCTGTTGCACTATATGTAATAGCTTGCGTCAATAAAAGAATTATAAAATTGGCCGTGCCTGGCTAGCAATTTAGTCTGCCATTTGTTGTTCTGCTGCACATATTTTAAGAAATGCATACAAACAACTAGCTGATTATACCAATAGTCTGGGCCCTTGTGATCATTACAGATCCCATGGCAATTTACATGAGTAGGTTTCTTTGTTAACTAAAATATCTTGGACAAACTCCACCTCAGGAGTTACACCACTAAACAGCCTGCATTTGATCAACTGTTGTGTCAGCTATATCAAAATGCACATTTTAGAAAAAAAATCTGTTACTATGGAATAAAAGATGTCACAAAATATTATTATACGCTGTTGTATATGCAATAATATACATAATTATCAAAACATGATATTATTACACACTGATGGTTAGATGTTTCCAAGCGTTTATATATGTTTACATGTAGTATTACCGGTATATCCTTTCCTAGCCGGATGGCAAGAGGTGGCCTTTGACTATTGGGTGCCCTAGGCAAAGGCTCATTGTGGGGGCCCCCTGTAGGTCCATGGGCCCCCTTCTGTGGTCCCGGGTCCCCCACCACAGACCCAGCTCCTCTACCACTGGCTCCAGCCCCAGCCCCACAGCGCCTAGCTCCAGGGGCCAGTTCATCATGTTGCCAGCTGAGGCAGATGCAGCTTTTGGGGTAGGCGAGGCAGATGACAGGGCCCCTTTCTGCTGGGGGCCCTAGGCGTACACGGCACTTGCTTCACCTACCCCAAAATCTGCCTCTGCTGGTGGCTTACTCCCTGTCTTTGCTGATAGATTTAAAGGCAATGGACACAATCCTGAAAACATGTATGCATTTAACTTTGCCTACCAGAATAGTCACTGAAGTCAATGAGACTTCTCATGTGGGAAAAGTTAAGCATATACTGTACATGCTTGAAGGATCAGAGCCAGGGCCATCCCTAGGGGGGTGTGGGGCCCCAGATAAATTGCTCTGTGCGGGGCCCCCACCCACCCCAGCACTGGGGGTTGGGGCTGGCCAGCCCAGGGGAGTGTCTGACAAGACACATCATTCCCTAGCCCTTCCAGGTTACTGTTGCTGAACAGCAGGAGCCAAGAAGCTCCGCAAATAGGAGTAGGAGGGAGGGTGATGGATCATACTGTCCCTGGGACTTCCAGCCCTGCCCTCCCATGAACTTTGCTGTGATGCCTGCCTTCCCCACAATCTTCTGAGTGGCAGCATGAGAGTGGGGAGCAGGGGAGGACAGAGTGGGGTGTCAGAAGAGTAAGAGAAGTGCAGCTGGGTGGCAGGCACCAAGGAAGGCAGCACAGCGTCTGCAATTTCCCATGCTGTTCCTGCCCTAGGCTAAATGCCTGGACATGCTGCAGGGCAGGAAATTTAAAAAAGCTCTGGCGTGGTCCCAGCTTACAGGTGCATGCAAACCAGGTGGGGGAAGTTAGGGAACCCATGAGGCAAACAAGTCCATTTCACTCAGGATGGGAAAAGCAAAAAGGATCCACCTAGAAAGAAAAAGAACAAAATACACGATAAAAGTCATGTCTGATCACCAGCCATTTACAATGATCACACAGGAGCTCTGAGGAAGCAAGACACAGGAAGTTTCATAGATTTACTAGTCAGGATCAGAGCAGTGCCTAGCACCTCTGCTTAACATGCAGAAGGTCCTGGGTTCAATTCCCAGGGGGTTGGACTTGATGATCTCATGAGGTCCCTTCCAGCCCTATGATTTGATTGATTGATTGACTTGAGAATCAGCAAATATAAAACATGGGTAAGAAAAATGAAAACTTACCCAGTATCTGTGGGAGAATGAGCAGGCAACACTAATTGTCACCTGCTCACCCTGGGATGGGCAGAGGGACTTCAAACATGAAGAGATTAGTTTAAATACACAGTATAATCTTGCCCCGCCCCCCCGGACTTATTTTGGCCATTCTTGTGATTTTTGATCTCTTGAAACTGGCAATACTGTATAAATTAATACCATATACTTCACTCAAGGAATTCCTTTCCCTAATTATATTCTTCATGCTAGTGTAGCAGGCTTCTGTAGCCACAATATAGGGATACAGAGAGATAAAATTAATTAAATGTACCTTTAAAGCATCTGTTAGGCAACACTGTATCTGTTCTTTAATATCATAACTGAAATAACTAACTCAGTTTAATAGACATTGTAACTAATGTCCAACAAAACTTGATGTTGTGAACTCTATTTTGTATTCTTGATAAAACTTGTTTCAGGTGTATACTCTGGAATTTCATTTAAATGTGTGAACAAGATGTGTGAATGAAGGGTGTGTGAGATGGAATCAGTCAATACCAGCCTGTCCTGATGAAATGCAAGTACTACCTTAGTGGCTAAGTGATCCAAACAACTCCCACAAAAGCGAGGGTCCACCCCAGAAAGAAAAGAAAAGAACACAAGGCAAAAGTCATGTCTGTAAATGGCTGGTGATCAATGATCACACGGGATCCCTGGCCCAGCCTGCCCTCCAGCCTCACCACCTAGTCTGGGGTTGAGGTGGGGGAGGCAATCCTTGACCTGGCCTGCCTGCCATCCTCTTGCCTGGCCACCAGCCCAGCATGACCCAGCGCCCAGAGGGGCATGTGAAGAGTTACCAGCTGTCAGGCAAAAGGAGGACATGTCCTCCTTTTTACCATCGCATCCTCCATCCAGCAGGCATTTTAAAAATATATGATTTTGTTTGGGTTTTTTTACTTACAGGGGTTAAAGTATGCTAGAACACCCTATTTTTAGGGGGGAAGCATTCCAGGGCCCCCTAAAACCAGAAAAAAATTACATTAATACTACATTTTCTCTATGTGTCCTCTAATGTCCTTCTTTTCATACTTCCCTGTCCTCCTTTCCATGCTTTGGTATCTGGTAACCCTAGGCATGTGAGACAATGTGCACATCTGTGCACCCTAGGTTATGATCTACATGATTTTCCTGATCACTTGTACACTGGAAGTGTATGATTTGCTGCCAATTGAACCATGCAGTGTTTCTCTGTGGATGCTAATAACCTATCCGACATGATTTCTATGATGATATTTCCTACAACTTCATACGTGTGAACAAACATGTAACATGCTTTCTATGGCTCAGGGATAAGGAAAGAGACAGAGGTCTCTCCCAGCAGCAGGGAGCCTGAAAGAGACAAAGGTGTGCTAATAGAGGTGTCTGTGAAGAGACAAAAGAATCACCTCAGCCCTGAAAGGGATGGGCTGAGGGGTTTGGAAACAAAGACTGAGACGTGGAAGTTTCAAGAGGTTTTTTGAGCTAGGACTCTCCATCTTGAAACAACTCCAAGAAAGATATGGGCACTGCCTGGCCTCAGGCAGAGACTGGCTGTGCAAACATCTAACAGCCAAACACCTTGAGCATAAACTTGTTTGGACTATGAGGTTAGTTTAAGTAGAAATATTAGGTTTGCATGTGTGTTTTGCCTTTTGTTTTCTCGTGGCCTCTCCTGACTGACTTATACTGTGATTCTGCCATGCTTGGCCATATTCTTACTTAGAATTATAATCTGATCAATAAACTAGTAGTTGTTTTACTGAAAGCTGTGTGATCTTTAGAGGGTATGAGTGAAGGAGGCTGGTCAAATCCATTTCTTTGTTAAATGGACAAACTTGAGTGTGTGGTGTTTGGGAGGGGTTCCCAATCTCTGTAGACAGTGGCTCCTGGTGTAGTAACAGGGGCTGGGGTGCTTGCTGGGGGACCTTCCCTCGAGTAGCCAGGGGGAATACACCCTCTGCCTGGGACCGATTGCACGCAAGAGGCTGGAGTGGACCGACTCAGGAGTGAGTGCTCACTTGGCAAAGCGGGGTGAATCAGGGTTCAGGAGTGGGAATTGGGAGGTCACAGCGGCACACCTGACGGGATCTGGGGAGCGGTCTGTCACAGCATGATATCTGATCTACGTGCCCCCACTAGCCCAATGTGAATTGAGGCCCAGGGAGAGTCTTGGATGCACAACACCCCTGTCCCCATCGAGGCTCAGGCTCAGGCACAGGCTCAGGGTCCCACCTGACTGCCCGCACTACTTACCTGGCTTTGTGTTCCCTGGGCTGTTGCTGTCAGCATCTGCTGGAGGAGGAAAGGGTTAAACCTCCCTTTCTCCTCCAGCTAATTGCTCAGCTGCAGGCTCCAGGGGGAGGGGCGGCAGGCAGCCAAGCCATTCATGGGCAGAGCGGCCTCTGAGTGAGCCTGTGTCTGCAGGCCAAAAACATTCAGAGCTCGCTCTGGGAGATGTGGGGCTCATGCTGATCCCTGCCATGGGGCAGGGCAGGGGTTGGGGCCCCCAAAGTGCAGGGCCCACGGCAGCTGCCCCATTTGCCCTCCCCTAAGGATGGCTCTGATCAGAGCGAATGTGTGCTAGTAGTCTCCCACCTTGAGAATGGAAGCTTCATGCAGCTTTTCTCAGGAACAGAGGGAAGCGTTTTTCTGGAATAATTTCTAACAAAACAATTTAATGGATTTACAGTATACGTTATATCTTCTGTTCTTTTGGGACAGAGAATTTTGCCTGGTTACATTCTACCTTGGTGACATCAGGAGTGTTGCTGCCCTGGGGAAGGACCCTCAGGCTCCACCCCCTAGCCACAGGCCATGCCCCTGGTCGGGGACAGGGCCAGGAGTGGCAGCCGCAGTTGCAGGGCCGCTGGGCCTTGGGGAAGTGGCCGCCACTGCCACAGGCAGCTGGGCCCCGGATTCCCGGCTGGGAACAGAGCCAGGAGTGGCAGCTGCGGCCATGGGCGGCTAGGCCCCATATATCTGGCTGGGGACAGGGCTGGGAGCAGCAGCTGCGTCTGTGGGACCGCCCAGTACCTTGGGGAGGCGGCTTCCGCTGCCATGAGTGGCTGGGCCCCGGATCTCTGGACCAATCCAGCCGGAGACCGGGAGAGGTGCGGCCCCGCAGGACCCAGGGCACTGGCGCTGGGATTTGGGGCACAGGCCCCGTGTGCCCAGAGCCAGCGACGCCCCTGTGCAACTTGGGAGGAATTTGGTGTCCACACTCATGTCTCTAGATTTAATTTTCCAGCATTGCAGCCTGAAGGGGCCTAAATCTGTTGGATATGATTACCAGGAAGTATCTCTTTTCCAGGGGCAACCCTGGGTAGTGTGAAGTAACATTGTAGTAGCTCTATGCCATTCACTTATAAGCTTGTTATTTGTAAGGGTCCTGACTTTGAGTCTGGCTTTTTCTTGATTCCTGGAGAAGCCTCTTGAGGCTGCCAAGAATATGAGGTAAAGTGACCTTTTGTCACCCCCCAAACCCTCTCCATTACATGTGCTGCTGAGTTTTTCTTGGTCAGAACTGATAATCAAATATGCTTCCACAGATACAGATGAGGAGGATTTAGAGACTGTCTATACAAACTAGCTCCAGACTAGCTCCGGTTTGAGAAGGAGGATTTTATTGTCTTGCAGGATCTCTCACTGTGGGAATGGTGAACTTTTTGCAGTATTTATTACAGTTTGGAGGGATAGGCAGGATTTTGTCCTGTATCACATTTGTGTTGCGAAACGTTGGGGGACTCTTGCTGTCTGCATTTGAAGTTTTGCACTGTGTATAGATGAGAAGGAGTTTGTTTTGTTGCGTCAGTTGCAGTCTGTCAGGAAGGGAATTTTGCTGTAAATAAGGTATACTCTGGGAGTAAGCTGTTCCCTTCTCCGTTCCCAGCTCCTGCTCCATACTTACATAGATTTCACAACTACAGGCAGTCATGAATATCTCTCCATGTGAGAAACTGGTGTGCCCAAAAAACCAAAAATAAATACTTTCCTTTGGTTTTCAGTAACGACAATAATACAGATAGGTGAATAAGTGCAGTGGAACTGATGGACATGGGTGTTTGGAAATGGAAGTTACTACATCTGAGATGGAACAAAAACTTAATGTGCTCACATCCAAGAAACCAAGGAACGTCCATCCGAGAATATGGAAAGAAATGGCATGTGAGATTGCTAGCTTGGTAGCAAAGATTTTGAATAAACCTGTTTATTTGAGGATAGTACCATATGATGGAGAATCCCTACTAGCAGAGGCGGCTTTTGGGGTAAGTGAAGCAGGCAGTCCCCTAGGGCCCTGAGCAGGAAGGGGGCCCCGTAGCGGTCACCTGCTTCACTTACCTTTGTGCTCTTGGGGTGGTGGGGGAGCACAGGGGCCGTGGACTGCCATGGCAAGAAGCTGTGCCGGTCAGTTGGTCTCTCTGCAATGGAGGTGGAGGAGCGCTCCCCGCGTACACCCAGCCGGCGGCACGTCCCCAAGGGAAGGAGGAGAGCAGCCAGTGCAGTGCTGCAGCTTGCAAGGAGTGGGGCCCCTTGGAGTGGCCTGCTCCAAAGAGTTTGGGCTGCTTTGCCCCCAGCCACCCCAGAGCTGAATGGACCCGATCTGGGGCCTGGGGTGAGGTGGCCTCTATTCAGGCCCGGGGTAGCAGAGGGGCGAAGTGGCCTGAACTCTTCAGAGTGGGCTGCTCCAGGGGGCCCCGCTCCTGGCAAGGAGGAGTGCCGTGGTGGCTGCTCTTCTCCACCTGGGGAGGCTCGGCCGGCTAGGTGTATGCGGAAAGCACCGCTCCACCCCAGCTGCAGAGTTTGGTGGGAGGGCGGGTGGGCAGCGCAGCCTGTGGTCCTGGTGTTGTGCGGCCCCCTGTTCCCCTCCATGGGAGTTGGGACTGGGGAGGGGGTGGTTAGGGCGGCAGTGGGGCCCTAGGGCCCTGGTGAGGGTGACATTGGGAACCTATGGGTAGAGCCCTGCAAATCCATGGACATCTGCAGATATCTGCATCCATGGATACAACACAGATATCCACTGACCATTTCTTGTGGATGTAGATTGGATACAGATCCACATATTTTTATCTGCACAGAGCTAGAGCCCTGCAAATATGTGGATATCTACATTTGCGGATACAACACGGATTTCCACAGACCATATCTTGCGGATGCAGTTCGGATCCAGATCCATGTATTTGTATTTGTACAAGGGTCTACTTATGGGGGCCCATAAAGAGCATTTTGTCGTGTTTGCATGTCTCAGAGTGTGGGGAGAAGTGGA
>ML681992.1:28704606-28750251 GCA_007922195.1 Podocnemis expansa
TGTTTGCATGTCTCAGAGTGTGGCGAGAAGTGGAGCATTTTGTCGTGGGTGTCTCTGCAGAAAGGGAAGGATTCTGTTGTGTCACAATACGTGCGGGTAGACAGTTTTGCTGCGGGCTGCAGTCTGTGGGGAGTTGCTGTGTTAAAATCGGTGGGAAGATTTCTCTGCCAGCCTTGGTGCCTGGGAAAGGGGCAGAATTTGGCAGCGTGTCACACACAGCCCGGGCAGGCGTTTGCTGGGCGGTTTGAGAGGATGGGGAAAGGCGTTGCTGGGGTGTGCGGCCGGGAGAGGACCTGGCGGCGGTAGGTGTGTGACTCTGAGGCAGGCAGCGGGGATGATGGGGGGGGGGGGGGGTTCCTGTATGCGGGCACGTGGCGCCCTGGGGGAGGGGGAGGGGCAGCTGCTCTCCCGGCCGCCGCTTTCCCCGGGGCTCCCTGCGCCGGCCCGGCCTCCCTGGGCCCCGCCCCCGGCCATGTGGGAAGCCGCGACACCGCCTGGGGGGCGGGGCCAGGCGGGCGCGGCAGTTAACGGTTCTTTGTGGCCGCGGCCGCTGGGCGCGCGCGTGGCGGCTTCCAGCCGTTACCGAGCAACGGGCGCGCCCGGCCGCTCCGCGCTGCGTGGCCGCGTGGGGATGTGAGTGACGGGCCGGGCCGGGTGGAGGGCGGTTCCCGGGCCGGCCTCTTCGGCCGGTTTCCGCTCCAGGCCTCCGCCCGGGTTTAGCGCCGCGGCTGCTGTGGGTCTGGCCGCTCGGGTCCCCGGAGCCTCCGGCGTCACCGCCCAACCTGGCAGGCCTGCGCCTCCTGCCTGAGGCGGCCTCGGCCTGGCGCTGCCTGCCCCGCTCGGCGCCTGTGAGGGAAGCCTGGGCTGATGCCGCCTGGCTGGAGGCGTGAGGGCTGCAGGGCCACCGCCAGGGGGCAAGGGTGAAAAAAATCAGGGCACTTCTCTTCTTTGGGGCGGGGAGAGAGAGCGTCGCGGATGTAGGACAAAGCCCCTCACGGCTGCTGGCCTTAGGGGCCGGATCCAGTCCCTTGCTCTCCCCCCGGGGCTCAGCCCAGCTCAATCCTGTCACCTGGTCTCCTCAACTTCTCTGCCCTCTGCTCTGCAGGTTGGCCAGGGTGACCGTGCTCCATGACTGCCTGGGCTGCAGGACCTTCGAGGTGCCTCCTTCGGCCACTGTCGGCCAGGTAAAGGCATTGATCAGTTCGGAAACGGGCTTTCCTGTCGCTGAGCAGCGGTTGTGGCATGTTGGGAAAGAGGTGAGTGCCCTTCTCTGCTGTGAGACTGGTTGCTGGACTGACCTGTGTGTCATAGGTTGCGTTGGAAGCGTCCGTGCTTTCCCTGATGAGGACAACATGAAGCTGTAATGTTCAAAGCATTAAGCAGAATGTGAGCACATATGAAGTATTGCATTTTGATTGCAAGGAAAGCGTTAAGATAGTTGCATGATAATTTATTTGTATTAAAGTAGCAGGTAGAGCAGCGGTCCCCAAACTTTTTACACCCCCCCCTTACTTCTTTCTGTGGCACCCCACGCTCCCCCAGCTGGGGCTGGGAGTGGGGCTACAGTTGGGCTAAAAGCAGCAGCAGCATGGTAGGGTTTGCAGCCTGGGAGCCTCAGGGCAATGGAGGCCTCCCTGCTGGAAGCTGTGAGGCAGGGCAGCAAGGCTTGTGAGCTGGGAGACCCAGAGTGGTGGGCTTCTCTGCTTACAGGCATGAGGAGGCAAGGATTCCAGTGGGGAGCACCAGGGTGGCAGGGATTCCTCACTCTCAGCATTGGAGTGGCAATGGCTTCCTACCTCAACCCTGCGGTTTCTTTGCTGAGAGCCCCCCCACTCGTGTTCCTCCAGTACCCCTCAGGAGGGCGTGCCCCATGCTTTGAAGACCCTTGACGTAGGTACAGGCTTGATGGATGCTTTTTAAACATAAAAATTGCTGTGCTCTCTGTTTTGAGGAGTTTATGGTCTAAGGCCCCAGCCCTGTAAACACGTACTCATTTCATTTTACTTGTGACTAGTTTTGTTGATTTTCTTTGGTTTAGTAATGTACTGTATATGTGAGGTCAAGTACACATGTGTTTGCAGAATAAGGACCTGTAAAGACTTATTTGTGAAAGGCAACCACCATACTCTTTCCTTTAATAATGCCAATTTGTTTAGCTTTGTAATACTCTATCATATTTTACTGATATATTGTATTTCTGTTCAGTCCTCCAAGTGTCCTGGTTCAGTTATTCTTCATATGCAAAATTTTTCTATGGGAAGGAGAAGAGAATTTAACAGACATACCACTTTAGTGTTAAGAAGGCTCATATGGAAGGAAAGAATCACTGACTATTTATGTTTGAAGTGAACTGAAAATATCTCCACCAACTTTTATTTTATTGTATGGGTCACAAGTTTACTTGAGTTTGTTCTCCTCGGCCCTCTCTTTCCATTTTGTGGTATCTTACCAGCAAGAAAGAGGTGTTAGTATGTCACTGTCTGAAATGCAACAGGAAGCCAAGAACATGAGTAATATTTCTTTTGGTTGGCATTGCTACTGAACTGACTTTGATTGGAAACATTTAGTTGCAGAAGAATATTGCATAGTTAGTATGATATTTCTGGTTACATGTTCAAGAATACAAATTGAGTCTTTTCTATCAGGGCAGTTATAAAAGTTATTTTCAGCCTTTTCAGCTCTAATAGATTAGACCCAGGTTCTCCCACTGTTACATACACTGACTAGATAGAACGATCTGTTGTAAAAGCTTTTTTTCTCTCTTTAGAAATGAAGTGTAGTTTTCTTTATTTATAGATGAGAGACCAAGTCAATGAAAATAATCTTAAAAGTGATGGTCAGTTGTCAAGGTAACAGGGCTAGTTACATCTCTGACCCTTTTCCTGGCCTTTGTGAATGCATCCTCTTCTTGCTTTGAGAGCTTGGGCTCCTGTTCCCTGTAGCAGAAACTGAGATAAGAGGCTTAAGGCCTGAACTAAAGTGGTATGATGATGGTATGAGGAATAGAGATGTTGTGATTGAGCCAACATCACAAGGTAAAAGGTGGTAGCTAATCACATTGCAGGGGCAGCATATAGCTTGTTTGTATCAGTGTTGTGATAGTTAGTGCCTGGGACTCTCACTGAAATGGGGAGTTTTGGTTCCCTCCCATGCCATGGAGGCCCTTAAATGTTGCCCTGGGCAGCAACACAATCCTGGGAGCCTGGCCGAGTGTAGTTGGACTCAGCTTGCAACTGCACTGGGCCACAGTACAGTCCTAAAGCTGTCTTGGGTATGCCAGAGCTCTGCAAGACATTGTATTGGGTCTGAAAACCGTCCCATAGCCACTCTTGGGGTATGTCTACACTGGAGACTCTGTAAATTGACTTTACAAGGGGAACTTTAAGTCAGCCTTGTTAAGTTGACTTAGAGAGTCCACACTGAAAACTCCTGTTGATTGCCTGCATCTGCATTGGCAGGTGCTAGGTTGACAGAGGAGTGGTGCATTTTGGGTAGCACAGCACCCTTCCTGGGAGCTTGGAGGCCAGTTAGGTCAACCGAAGGGCTTTTCCCGTCTACGCTGGCTTAAGTCAACTTAATAAGGTTGAGTTAAGCATTAAGTCGACCTTAAGAGGTGGTGGTATTAAGGCGACTTAAGGAAGTACTTAAGTAAGCTTAACAAAAGCCCAGTGTGTCCACAGAGGTCTGAAGGTCGACTTAACCTTCTTTAAGTTGACCTAACTTGCCAATGGAGATGTACCATTGGTGTGAATGGGCTCCCCTAAGTAGCAGTTTTGAGCTGACGTGCAGTGCAGTAACCCTGTGGGTGGGGCAGGGCTCCTTACACGGCAAGGTTGGTCTGCAGTGCAGTCCGGTAGCCCCTGTGAGTCTGACTGGGTTTGCTAATCAGGAGTGTTGAACCACAGCATGGTTCAGTAGCACCTTTGGACATGGTAGGGTTCTCCAAGCAGCGGTGCTGGGCTTCTGTGCAGTCCTGAAGCCCCTCAGGGCACAGCAGGGTACCCCTAGCAGCAGTACTGAGCTTCAGTGTAGTCTTGAAGCATTTCTGGGTATGGCAGGGTTCCCCAACCAGCAATGCTGCGCTTCGGAGTAGTCCTGAAGTCCTTCTGGGCATGGCCGCGCTCACAGAGCTCACTGCAGAGAAGCTGTGGAATCCCAAAGCTCCTCTTGGTGTACGATCACTCACTAAACAGCAATACCTTGTGGTACAGCAGTCCTGCTGGTGGGTTGTAGGAGGAGATCTTGCTCTTCTGAGGCCTCTGGGATTTTAACTCCTGCTTCCCGCTACAGAGTGTGCAGGCTGTGTGATGGGAAGGGACCTCTCTGGCCATTGAGGAAGCTGAGGGCTCCCTCCTTGGCAGGGGGTGTTGTTGATTCACCCCCATGATAGTGTATACGAAGTGTCCTGGAGGGCGTGGCTTTGTTTAGTCTGGGGGAATGGAAGTCCTACCATTCACTGAGTTGATCTGTGTTGTCCTGGTGAATGCACCTGTAACCACTGAGTCAGGGTGTTAGCGTTGTGCTTCATTGCCAGTAAAGCTGACTGCGTGCCTTCAATACTGAAAGAGAGTCCATGGTCTTGTCGGGCAGTTTGATCAAGGTCTCCTGTATCTGCTATCTCTGAAGAGCTGGGACAGCACACTGAAAGAACATACACATAACCAACACCTGACATCATGTCCCTATGGTCTAATCATGCAACTCTTAGTTTTTGAATCTTTTGCTAGTTCTTCTTCAAGTAATTTTTGGCCTCATTAATTATACTATACTTATCAGAATTTACTGGTATGCCCTTTTCTATGGTCTTCAGTAAGGTTTGACTCCCAGTTTTTAAAGGATGCCTTTTTGCTTAGTTCAGTCTGTTGTTTAGCTATGGTAGCATTTTTTGGTCCTCTTAGTATTGTTTTTAATTTGCATATAAATTTAATTTGATCCTCTATCATGGTGTTTTTAAAAATTATCTATGCATGTTGCAGGCATTTCACTCTTGTGACTGTTTCTTTTAATTTCCATTTGCCTTGCTTCTATATTTTGTCTAATTCATTTTTTTCCAATTAAGTGCTATGCAATGATGTTAAATGTAATTATGTTATGGTCACTATTACCAAGTGATTCAGCTGTATTCACGTCATGGGCCTGATCCTGTGCTCCACTTAGCAGTAAATCAATAATTGTTTCTCTTGTTTTGGGTTTCAGGACTAACTGCTGCAAGAAACAGCCATTAATGGAATCTAAAACTTTATCTCTCTATTAAGTCCTGAGGTGAAATGTACTCGGTCAATACGGGGATAGCCGAAATCCCATATTAAGACAAATTACAAAGGGGCAGCCATGTTAGTCTAGTAAAGCAAAAAAAAGCAAGGAGTCTTGTGGTACTTAAAGACTAACAGATTTATTTATTGCATGAGCTTTCATGGGAGAATATCCCACTTCATCAGATGCTTTGAAGAGGGAGAACTTACAGATTTCGATGAAGATAAATACAGGGGAGTGTGAGACATGGGATCAGGTCATACTGTAACAGCAAATCAGAGCATTTTGTAAGGATTCAAACTTTAGGAAACAGAATGCAGAGGGAGGGTGAAGTCAAATTACCTGTTATAATGTGAAAAGAATCCATAGTCACAATTCAGCTCTGCTTTCACACAATTTAATTTGCATATTAATTTGATTTTGGCTGTTTCTCTGTGAAGTCTTGATTTCCCATTGATTTTCTTGACAACCATCGTTAACAAGTCATCAGTGGAGTGATTAGGAAGATGGAAGTGCTCAGCAACTTTTTTTTTGTGTTAAAATTTCTGATATCAGTTTTATGAGCATTAAGCCTTCTGGGTAGGGTCTGTCCTGTTTGTCCAATGTATAATGTGTGGGGGCATTTCTGGCACATGATGGCATAAATCACATTAGTGGATGAACAGGTGAAGGACCCTTTGATGGAGTAGCTGGCTTGATTAGGCCCTATCATGGTGTCTTTAGTGCAGATATGTGGACAGAGTTGGCAGCATGGTTTGTTGCAGGGATGTGTGCCTGCTCTAATGTTTCTGTTGTTAGGTCTGTAGTTGCTGGTGAGTGTCTGTTTAAGGTTCAGGGGTTGTCTGTAGGCAAGGAGAGGTCTTTCTCCCAAGGCTAGAGAGAGTGAGGGGTCATCTTTTAAAATAGGCTGGAGGTCCTTAATGATCTGTTGTAGAGGTCTGACTTGATGGTTGCATGTAGTGACCAGTGGTGTTCTATTGTTTTCTATTTTGGATGTTTCCTGTAGTAGTTGACTGTGGGGTACCCATCTGGCCCTGTCAATCTGTTTCTTTACTTCTGCAGGTGGGTACTGTAGTTTTAAGAAAGCTTGATAGAGATCCTGAAGATGTCTGTGTCTGTCTGAGGGATCAGAGCAAATGGGGTTATATTTTAGTGTGTGGCTGTAGACAATGGATTGTATGGTGTGTTTTGGATGGAAACTTGAGGGATGTAGATAACTATACTGATCAGTAGGTTTTTTATATAGAATGGTGTTGGTGTCCATCCCTAATTTGTACTGTAGTGTCCAGAAAGTGGGTCTTCTGTGTGGAGTGTTCCAGGCTCAATTTGATTGTGGGGTGGAAATTGTTGAAATCTCTATGGAAATCTTCAAGAGTATCGCTGACCTGGGTCCAGATGATGAAGATGTCATCAATATAGCATAAGTAGAGGAGAGGTGTTTTGGGATGACACTTGAGGAAACGTTGTTCTAAGTCGCTCATAAAAATGTTGGCGTATTGTGGGGCTATGTGGGTATCCATAGCAGTGCCACTGACTTGGAGGTATAAACTGTCCTCAAATCTGAAATGGTTGTGGGTGAGCACAAAGTTCAGTCACAAGCTGTGCTGTGGCATCATCTGGGATGGTTCTTCCGCAAAAGCTCATGCAATAAATAAATCTATTAGTCTTTAAGTGCCACAAGACTCCTTGCCTTTTTTTTTTTTTCTTCACACAAGATGGAGTTTTCTGTTTTTATAGCCTCCCTAATCTCTCTCAGCATTTCACAGTCACCTTCTTTGTGAATTTCCAAAGGGATAGCCTTGTGAGTCTAGTCCAGCAAAAAAACCAAGGAGTCGTCTGGCACTTTAAGACTAACAGATTTATTTTGCGCATGAGCTTTTGTGGGAGAAAATCCCACTTCGTCAGATGCTTTGAAGATGGGTGAACTTACAGAATGGAATGAAAATAAATGCGAGGGGGTGTAAAACATAAGATCGGGTCATATAGTAACAGCAAATCAGAGCAGTTGTTAGATTCAAACCATGGGAAGCCTGAAGTCAAATTATCTTTTGTAATGGGAAAAGAACCCATAGTCTTGATTAAGTCCTGCTTTCACAGAATTTAGCTTGCATATTAATTCGAGTTCAGCTGTTTCTCTTTGAAGTCTTGATGTCCCAGCCACATCTCTGATGACAGTCATTAACAAATCATGTATCGAGTGATTAGAAAGATGGAAGTGCTCAGCAACTGGTTTCTTTGTTTTGTGATTTCTGATATCAGCTCTGTGTTCATTTATCCTTTTGTGCAGGGATCATCCTCTTTGTCCAATGTATGAGGTGTTGGGGCATTTCTTGCACATGATGGCATAGACCACATTAGTAGATGAGCAGGTAAATGAGCCTTTGATGGAGTAGCAGGCTTGATTAGGAACTATGATGGTATCTGTTGTGCAGATATGTGGGCGGACTTGGCAGCGTGGTTTGTTGCAGGGGTGTGTGCCTGCTTCAATGTTTCTGTTGTTAGATCTGTAGTTGCTGGTGAGAATCTGTTTATGATTGGGTGGCTGTCTGTAGGCAAGGAGTGGTCTGTCTCCCAAGGCTTGAGAGAGAGAGAGGGATCATCTTTTAGAATAGGCTGTAGGTCCTTAATGATCTGTTGCAGAGGTCTGACTTGAGGGTTATATGTGGTGACTAATGGTGTTCTGTTGTTTTCTTTCTTGGGCCTCTCCTGTAGTAGATGACTTCGGGGAACCCGTCTAGCTCTGTCAATTTGTTTTCTTTCTTCCCCAGGTGGGTACTGTAGTTTCAAGAATGCTTGATAGAGATCTTCAGGATGTCTGTCTCTGTCTCTGAGGGATCAGAGAAGATACGGTTATATCTTAGGATTTGGCTGTAGACAATGGATCGTATGGTGTGTTTAGGATGGAGACTCAAAGGATGTAGGTAACTATACTGATCAGTAGGTTTTTGGTACAGGGTGGTGGTAATGTGTCTATTCCTGATTTGTACTGTATGGGTTCTTTTCCCATTACAAAAGGTAATTTGACTTCAGGCTTCCCATGGTTTGAACCTAACAACGGCTCTGATTTTTTCCCTTGATGGCTTTAGCTTGATTTATCAACTTTTCATATCTTCAAATTATATTGATTGCCTTATTTATCTGAGCAAGGGTGGATTTTATCTAAAAGTTGTCTTTTTTTTCCCCTTAACTATGTTTTTTGGCCTTCTAGTAAACTCTTCTTAAAGCACTCCATCTTTATCTATTGCAGTGAGATCCAGAGTAGTTACATTATGAACTACATCACAAACTGAAGCTAGTTCTGATTAATTATTTGAAAATTACTACATGTCAGTTTGGCAGTGACTATTTAACGTTCTCTGTATGAAATCATCTTGATTATACCAGGCTCACTGAAGATACCTTGGAATCTAACATCACGAGCAACAGAAGTCTCGGTGGGTATGTCTACACTGTGGGCTTAAGTCAACTTAAGCAAAGCCCCGGCCGCATTTGGAGTTCATTAAGTCAACTTAAAGGCTTTCTTAAGTTGACTTAATAACTCTCATTCATTAAGTCGACTTTATTAGGTAGACTTACTGCAATGTGGCCATCTAAGTTGACTTAAGCCCTATGTAATAACGTGCGCATTTAAGTGGACTTAAGCAAACACGTTTTTTATTAGGGCACTTTCTTAAGTCAACTTAACCAACTTTGTTAAATCAGCTTTAGAGAAGGGGGGACGCACTAAGTTGACTTAACAAAGTTGACTTAACTTTTCTAGTGTAGACATAGCCACTGTGACTGACAGTTTTATTTTTGATATCTCATCTTACAAGTTCTGGTGTCTTCTCAGCATATGGATCCATATTGAGGAATTCTGTCATTTACGAGTCAGTGCTTGTGAAATGCAGTCATAATCTAGTTGAAGTATTAGAGGCCTTAGTAAACAACTTGTTTCTGATCTCTCCGCAATCCATGTAGAAGTCTGCATGGACAGAACAGGACACAAATGATCACATTTTTCAGTTGTTTTCTGCAATATACTTCTGTTGTTGTATATCCCCTCTCACAAAGTATTGTAATTTCATTCATTGTTCCATTGTGATATTACTAGTTTTATATCCAAGTTTATGTAACCTCTGTGTGTGTGTGTGTGTGTGTGTTTAGATGTAGCAGAATGTTTTTTAAAAATTTTTTACAGATAATATTGTTTACTTTATTTGTATCAATTTCAGTGCTTATGGTGGGGGAAATTTGGGGGGGAAGGTGTCAAACAGTAATTATATGATGACAGTAGACACTGAGATTCAAACAGAAGTTCATAACTGTTAAAACACATGGTATCGATAGCACATGCCTAATCAAGTTTCCTTAGGTTAAATTAAGTTTCCAAGCAGAATTTTTCTTTGTTTGTAGATCTCTGTTTTCATCAGTGGAATTTTTCATCAGTTTGTGTGCATACTATGAAAGCAGTGATTACCAATAGTTATCAATAAAATCTAATTCTTTCAAGCCTAATTATACTCCTTTGGAAATACATGATATGGCAAGGCTTGACAAAACCTGGGTGCCAGTTTGCTGTGGTGCCTGGTAATTGTACTCTGTCAGTTAGCTGCTCCAGGAAACTCTAGGGAGCAGAACACCCCCTGGACCCCAGTTCCCCCTCCCATCCAGAAAAAAAGGCTGCTAGTGCATTCTTTTTTTTGGCAGCAGTGGAGCTTCTTTGCCCCAATCACTGCCACAAGAGTTTGCAGTGGCAGGGCTTCTGTGCTCTGGATCACTGCCACTGCCATACTTAGTAGCAGATTTTTGGCAGAGAGAGAGGGGCTTCCCACTCCACACTGCTGTCAAAAATGGCAATGGCAGCATTTTGGCAGTGGGGGGGGGGGTCCCTCTTTTGGGGCTAGCACCTAGGGATGCAGCGCGTTTGTCAAGGCCTGACATACTTTGTCAACCTGTGCTTTAGAATGATAGTTATTTTCTTACACTGTTTGTTACTTTTGTACTTAGGAGCAGCTGCAATGTGTCATTGTCATATATGGAAGGAGGGCACATTTGCAGTCAGTGTCTTATTCAGTATGTGGGACTACAAAGCTCTGTAGAGAAACCTGTTGTATTTTCTGTGGTGACTTGTTCATAGTCATTTACTAATCTAGCTACTATCATGAATATGTACCTAGAATGCTGGGTAAACTACTAACAAAAGACTTCATCTAGGATTAATATTCTTTGTGTTTTTAGAGTTAGACATATTACACATTGCTGAGACAAATGAAAAGAACAAAATTTAGGGATAGAGGAGAAATAAAAAAACATTTGGAATTTTTGTTTCTGCCTCAGCATAAATTGGCAGAACTTCCATTGCAGTTAAATGAAGTTGCATCCATGTGATTCAGGGCAGAATTTTATCTTGTGTGTAAGTGGGGAAAAAAAAATGCACTCTGAAGTCATGCACAATTGAAGATATCGGAATGGTGTATTTAGACTAAATATTGAAACTGTGTGTTGGCACATTTATACTTGATCCCTAGATTTTAATAACTTAAAATTAACAGTCTAAAAATGTCTGGAGAAAAGCCATTGCAAAGTAGTAATATTGGAGAACGTTCAGTACTGAGATCTTCCATTTCTTTTTTTCTGTTTCAGTTATCTGATTGTACTAAGTTTGGAGACTGTCTGAATTCTCAAAATCATATTTTCTTAAACCTTCAGTCAAAAGGCCTGAAAGGAGGAGGTAAGAAAAACGATTGCCTGTCTATGTGTTAGGAGATTGTGAAGTATTTTGATTTATTCTGTAATACAGTTGTAAGTAATGCTTTTGCTCATATGAGAAGTGCACATCACACGTTACTTTCACATCATAGCAGTATACCCTTACTATGTCACTACTGGAGTTGTATCTCAAAAGAATGTAAAATTCACTACAGAGGATCATGTGCAATAAAATAGAAGTAAAAATCAATCTTCTGTATTTCTGTATTTGAAAGCATACATGTGGAAATTATACTGCCGTTGTTTTTGCAAGACCAGTAAAATGCACATTGCTCAAGAGTTATGTGCTGTGTTCTCACAAGAAAAATAACATGAAGACTTGTAGATAAACTAATTATTCTAATTCTCACATAATAGTCCTAGAAGACAATTGACATTTAGCATAACACAATATATAGCTGAAATTTTAAATGTAACATATAACTCATGGACTACTAATAGAAATCCTTGGAATCCTGTTTTTTCCTCATTTTTGATTGATTTTTTTTTTTGTTTGTTTTAGTCAGACTTTTGCCAACATTTCAGGTATAACAAAATCATGATATCTTAATCAACAAGAAGTCTTGTGGGGATTTATCTTTCCCTCTCATACTGTTAAGTTTTTTTTTTTTTTTTTTTTTTCCCAACTTAAGTTTTCTTCACTCCGGCATCTGATGAAGTGGAATTTTATCCACAAAAATTCATGCAAAAAATAAATGTATTAGTCTTTAAAAGTAGCTGCCAATTTGAAACTTGTCATTGGTATCTTAAGTTCATGAGATGTACTATATTGTTAGCTATTACTTCTCTATACTATTTATTTTATTATTAAGTTGCTGTTGTTAAACATATTCTGTCTCAAAAGTATCTAATCTATGATATACAAATGCTTTTAGGTGAAATGTTTTTATTGGATGACAAAACAAGTTAGTATAATGGAAAGATGTTATCCAAACTTTTTTAAAACAGATTTTTATCATTTCAATTAGTATTATCTATAATGGCGTTTTTGGCTTGAGTAAGGGACAGAGATTACAATAGACTTCTTGACTGATGATTTTCTAATGCTAGACAAAGGTTAGATATGTTCGTAGTTTCTGTTAATAAATTCTCATTCACTTTCCTTTAGATCTAGGCAGGTAGGTGTAGAAAAGCTGGCTCTTTTGGTGTACTGTTCTTTCCTCTTAGAGAAAGTCTAAAGATCAGCTTCAGTCAGTAATAACGCTGGGGGTGGGGTGGGGATTTAGCCAGGGGTGCCGCTGCGCATAAATATCAGGGGGGGCCCTGGCTGCCGGGGCCCTGATCTGTTCCCTCCCTAACCCTTTGGTCCTGCTGCTGGTCCCCATTGCCCCAGTTCACCCCCTTGCCCCACACCCTTTCCCCGCCGGGCCAGCGTGTCTGCCCCTGGGCTGCCCCCCCCGCCCCCTTACCTGGCTGCTGGAGGGGGAGTGGGACTGCGGCACGGGGTGAGGTTCCCAGCATGACCCGGCTCTGTGCATGCTCAGAGCAGGGTCAACCAAGGCGGGAGTTTTAAAAACTCCCAGGCCCAGCCTGGGGCAGCTCCCTACTGGCTAGAAGACTCTGTCTTCTGGCTGGGTAGAGGCCGTGGCTGCCTGCTGCTTGTGTAGTGTTCCCTGTGTGGGTGCACAATGGTGCACCCCTGTGCAGTTTAGAGGTGCGCTACTTGGGCTGGCCCTAAGTTTCAGGGGGGCTCAGCCCCCCCCCCCCAGCGATGCCACTGGATTTACCATCATTTGAGAAGGTTTGTTTTATTTTTCCTTTCCTTTTCCTCCTTTACTTGTTCAAGTCTGTCTCAATCAGTGTCTCCATTCCTGACATAGGATGGGGATTTGACTTGTTTCTGCACGGGTGTGAGACCTGTGGGGAGGTGCTGGCATCTTTTAAGCTGGAAAGTGGCATCAAGACTAGCAGATGACCTTGGAGTCTAAGAATTCCTTGGTTCCTTTATTATTGAAAAGGAGGAGATGCCTGTGTGGCACTGTGGGGTTTATTTGTGTATTGATGGTTTCATCCTGTGACAGAGGATTGGCAGGGGATGAGGATTGGCTTGATGTCCTTTTAAGTATGAGGTACCTTGAGATAGTAATAAAAAATTGCCTTTGGTTTCTTTGGGTCCACCCCATTCCCTCCACTTATTTGTGTTAGACTATGTTCCTAGAAGATGTGAGGAAGTTGTTCATTTCTCCCCTACTGTTCTGTGTGTATATATGAGGTCATCAGGAGAGTGGGGGTGTGCGTGGCCTATAAGTCTTCGGGTATGCTAATGATACTCTTACATTCTCTCAACTAAACTTGCCAATACTGTTTCTCTGGATTAGTGTTTTAGGGAGATATGGGCTGTAGATGAGAACTAGCTGGCAGAAACTTAATCCAGAATAAATTAATGTTCGGGGGAAGTATCCAGAGAATATTGTGAGAATAATTTCTCTGTCCTTGACTGAAGATGTTTGCAACCTAGTGAGGGTGCTGAATCTTCAGCTATTAGATGATCAAATAGCAACAGCATCCAGAAATACGCTTCATCTCTAAATGTGGTCATAAGATTTCATCTGTTTTTAGTATGTGAGTCTTGCTTCTGTTATCAGTACCTTTGTTATCTCAAGATAGGATTACTTCATTGTGCTATATTTCAATCAATCTATATATTTAAGATGTTGCAGAATGCTGTGCTACCTGGTGTTTTAGTGACAGTGTATGACAATTATGTTCCATATGTACACTGGCTGCCTGTGGCTTGCTATATTTTATTTAAGGTGAGTTTAACCTGTAAAGCCTCAGTGGAGTGGGACCTTTGTACTAGGGAAATGACTTTCTCCTTCAAGCGCTGCTCACATCATTCAGTTACAGGTGTCTACGTGCTGCAGCGCACGATAGCTCAGAAAGTCTTTAGCGTTAGCCTGTCAGGTCAGAGCACGCGGCCGACACCCCCTCCATGCTGCAGCCATATAGGTGACCGTGACCCTGACCCTCCCAGTTCCTTTTTCTGCCATCAGTGTCGGTTCGGATCACCGTTACCTTGTGAAACGCAAGGGCCTGTCTTTTCGTGCAAAACTCAGAATGCCAGGTTTCAAGCCGTGCTTAGGATGCTGCAAGGCTTTCCTGATGGGACTCACCGAAACAAGCAAGGCATTTCTCGTGTGGATTGTCCATCTCACAGCGGACTGCCCCATTTGCTGATCCTTCCAGCGGAGGACTTGGCTGGAAAGGGAGTGTCGCCTCTGCCTGATTTCAGGGACCGGAGCCGCTCCGCTTGAAAGCGGCCGAGTCACTGGTGCTCCGCCGGACCCTTGATCGGCCCGGGCTCAAGATTCCTGCCGATCTCTGGTACCGGGCCCAAAATCTCGGCCCTCCACTGTACCTCCTAGGCACCGACCTCGCTGGTCTTCTGGTAGCCTCCCAGCCGCCCCGGGTAGGGCTCCAGCTCAGGCACCGGCTCACCAAGGGCATTTAAATCCAGCTTCGGTGCAAAATAAGAGGCAACTGGCCACAACGGCACCTCCTCCCTCAGCACTGCTGGATGCGGCACTGCTGTCAAGCCTGGTACCACTGGACCCGGCACTGTCGCTGATAACTCTGCTTCTGGTACCGGCAACACCTGCACCGATGCCGGCACCGCCCTGGGCCTCTTCAACCCCTCTCCGACCCGGCACTGTCAAACTCAGTACCGGGCCCAAGTTCTATGGCTCTGCCTCACCACTCCTCTGAGGATCTCTCGGTACTGGACTGCCGACTGTCGGGGTGGAGGTCATCCAGGTCATCCTCGGAAGATCCCTTCCTGCCCCCCCCCCCCCCAGGAGTGCCCAAAAAAGCGAGCCCAGAAAAGTTCCAGGTCACCGGGCTCAAGGCGAAGGCGCCCATCAGGGGAGGCACCTGCTCCCCTCATGACACCTATGCTGCTGTCGAGGTCCCCACACAATGAATGGACCCTCAACTGGCTGAACATGATGGCAGATGACACCTCCTCCCGTTATGCCCGCTCGCCAGCACTGGAGTCTTCGGATTTCTCTGACGACGAGCTGGACCCTGATTCTACCCAACGAAGCAGATCAAGGGCCCCTTCATCTTCATCGCCTGACGATCGATTAATCGACATGTCCGCCGACCGCGAAAGGGATCCTTGCATCGAGCAGGACCTTCTCTGCCACATGGTGGCGAACCTGAAGCTCAATCTAGAGGTGATCCAGGTGGAGGATGACTCTCCCTTTGATACGTGCCATCGAGCCCTGCCGGCTAAGGTCAGAATCCCCTTGCATGCCGGGGTATTCCGCATCGTCCAGGAACGCTGGCAAACGCCTTCCTCGATCCCACTGGTGTCCGAAGTAGCGGACAAGAAATACTCTGTCTCCTCGGAAGGTTTTCTCTTCCTGTTTCATCACCCGGCCCCAGGGTCCCTGGTGGTCAACGCAGTCAACTAAAGGGAGAGACAAAGTCAACTTAGCACAATGCCCAAGAACAAAGAGGTAAGAAGACTTGACCTGTTGGGGAGGAAAGTTTACTCCTCTGCCACCCTCCAGCTGCGCATCTCAAATCATTCAGCCTTGATGGCGCGCTACATCTTCAACCTGTGGGAAGGTCTACGGAATCTCTGGCCGGGCATCTCCAAGGATCACCTGAGAGACTTCAAGGCGATGCTGGACAAAGGAGAGAGAGCGTCCAGGGAGAGCGTACAGCAGCACGTATAATGGCATTGGCAGTGGTGATGTTCTGGCTCCAGAACTCCGGTCTCTCCACGCAGATGCAACAGATTATTCAGGACCTTCCCTTCGAAGGCCCTGACCTCTTTTCACCTTCCCCAGACGTGAAGCTGCATGGTATGAAGGACTCGAGGGTTACACTGAGGCCCCTCAGGATCTGCACCCCTCAACCTGTTAGGCGTTCTCAAGGTCGCATCAGCTACAACAGCAGTTACAGCAACTGAAACAACAGCTGCAACTGCAGATGCAGTTTCCGAGATCTCTCCAGTTTCCCCAGCATCACCTCGGACCTGGGCAAGGATAAAGGCTGATCAGGTAAAGGGGGTAAGTTGAGCGCCTCCCAGTTAGGACGGACCGGACAGGGGTCGGACCGTTCGTTGGGCCGCAAACAGCGTTTTTGATGGTCCCCCCCAAGGGCAGCACTCCACAACCCTTGTTCTCCCCCCACCGCCTCTGCCACTTCGCCCCACGATGGACCCGAGTCACGTCGGACCAGTGGGTCCTCAACACAGTGGCCAGAGGATAACGCATTCAGTTCTTCTCAACCCCTTGGGACAGAAAACTGTCCCCTCCCATAATCCCGATCTGCTAGGCAAGCTCGTGGCCAAATGCCGGAAGTTACTATCCCTCGGAGCCGTCGAAAAGGTTCCCGAGGGGGAACGCGGCAAAGGGTTCTGTTCCCGCTACTTCCTGGTTCCCAAACCCAACGGGGACCTACGGCCCATTCTAGATCGCAGAGCTCTCAAAAAAACCATAAAGAAAATAAAATTCCTCATGATCTCCCTACCCCAGATCATTCCCTCCCTGTCCCCAGGACTGTGGTTTGCAGCCCTCGACCTAAAGGATGCTTACTTCCACATAGCCATTCGGCCCCACCACAGTCGGTTCTTCGGGTTTGTAGTGGCACGACACCATTACCAGTTCACCACCCTCCCCTTTGGGTTATCGCTAGCCCCCAGGGTGTTCACAGAGTGTGTCGCACCAGTCGCAGCGTTCTTACGCAGGAGGGGTGTAAGAATCTACCCCTACCTAGATGACTGGCTCATAGTGGGCATGTCAAGTCGACAAGTACAAGACCATGTCGACATGGTAATGAACCTGTGTGAGTTCCTGGGCTTCTGCATAAACTTGGAGAAGTCCAAGCTTTGTCCCCCTCAGGACATAGAGTTCATTGGGGCACGCTTAAACGCCTGACAAGGCAGTGCATCCTTGCCCCTGTCAAGATTTTGGTCCATTGCACCATCATCACGGAGCTCCAGGCGCCCAGGCTGACCACAGTGCGCAGACGCATGCAGCTCCTGGGGCACATGGGAGCGGCCACGTCGGTAATCTGAACAGCCCGCCTGTGGATTCGACTGTTCCAGCTCTGGTTCGCCACAAGCTTCCGAGCAGAAAGGTAATCTCGGTACCCCAGCATGTCCTGGAGTCCCTCCAAATTTGGAGAGACCCCTACTTTGCAATGGGGGGAATTCTGTTCAGGGAGTCGAAGCCTGCAGTGACCCTGATAATGGACAGCTCCAACTCTGGGTGGGGTGCACACCTGTCCAGGGTCCTCTCCACACTAGGCGTCTGGAGCCCCGAGGACAGCCTCCTCCACATAAATATGAAGGAGCTCGGGGCCATCAGACTAGCCTGCATGACCTTCCTAGACCAGATCCAGGGCAGAGCGGTCCAAATCCTCTCAGACAACACAGCAGCCGTGTTCTACACGAACCGCCAGGTGGCAGTCCGCTCCTCGGCACTATGCGAGGAAGTGACCAAGCTTTGGCAAGTGGCGATAGACCATCACTTGACGCCAACTGCCGCCCATCTTCCCGGGGTGGACAACGGCATAGTGGATTCACTCAGCAGAAAGCCACTGGCAAATCACGAGTGGTCCCTCCACGATGAGGTCTTCTCCCTGTTGACAACCAGATGAGGAGCCCCTCAGATCGACCTCTTTGCCACGGCCAGAACCACAAATGCCGTCGTTTCTGCTCCTTTCGAGGCAGAGAGAAAGGTTCTCTCAACCAGGCCTTCCTCCCTAACTGGTTGGGAGCCCTAATGTATGCCTTCCCGCCAATTCCCCTGATTCACCGGGTGCTTCTGAAGGCCCTCGCGGACAAGGTGCTCATCATCCTGATAGCCCTGGACTGGCCCAGACAACACTGGTTCCCTCTTCTTCAAGACATGTCAACGACAACCCCTCTCCACCTCCCGCGGTGGACAGACCTCCTGATACAGGACTTGGGATGCCTTCGGCACCCCGACCTGGGCCTCTGCACCTGACAGCCTGGATGCTCTCTGGCTTAGCAAGCAAGAGAGACACTGCTTAGATGGGGTTAAAAGGGTCCTGGTTGGTAGTAGAAAACCCTCCACCAGGTCTACCTACATTGCAAAATGGAATCACTTCTCCACCTGGTGCCATGATAAAAACATAGACCCTATGTAGGCGTTCAGTGCTGATGGCTGGTCGGGAGGGTGCCTCCTACTGGCGGTAAAGGGGAGTTAGCGGGCGTGGTGTCCCTCCCTGCAGCCGAACACAATGTCCCTGGCCTGATCCCTTGGGTGGTCGGGCTCGTTCCCAGTCTGGAGCCCCGGCCCCGCGGTGGGGCGGGTGAGCCCAAAGCCTGGAGGTTAGGGACGGTTGAGCGTTTCCTATGCCAGGAAATGGGGGGTGGGGTGAGTTGAGGAGGGAGACGCAGGCCCACTCGCTCCACTGCGTCTCAGCCCAGGGCCCTAGACGGGCAGGGTGGCACACCACAGGGTCAGCGGGGCAGTCTCCGAAACGCGCTGCCTTGGGAATATGGCCCACCATCCTGCCCTCTCTGGGCTACTTCGTCCAACCCCGTCCCGGCCACCCGCCCTGGGTACCTAGCTCCATAGTGGGTAGCCGTCTTCAGGGTCTTCCTCGTAGTAGGCCTGCAGCACCCCGGCGAACCCCTCGGTATCCATGGGCGGAAGGTCTGGATACTTGGCTGGTTCCTCCGTGAGGGGCAACTCCTCTAAGTCCTGGGGCCCATACGGGGCCAGCGTCTCCTCCTCGGCGGAGGGCAGCTCCTCTAAATCACAGGGCTGATAGTGGATCAGACCTTCTGCTTCCCAGGCTGTCCCTGAGCGGGGAGGCTGCGGTGGGGCCCGGCAGGCTCTCGAATGCCCATCCCAGTTAGCTGCCTCCGGGTTCCTCTCCCAGTTACTTGACCCTGGAAGGCTGGGTAGGCCGTAGCGCTGGGTGCCCCTAAAGGCAGGGGCTAGCTGGTGGTTTTGGCCCTGACCAGGCCTGGCCTGCTCCCTCCTGGCAGGCACGTCCTTCCCCCTCGGGAGCTCAGCCTCAAGTGAGCTCCCAGCTGGTGCTCTTATACCACCCCTTCCTGGCCTGGCCATGCCCCTCCGCTTCCGGGGCTGAGGTCTTGTAGTCCCTGGGTCTGGCCAAAGGGGGCGTTTGGGGCATTTTTCTAGCTCCGGCTCTGAGGCAGGCCACAGTGCCTGCCTACACCCTATCTCCGCACCAGTTCAGGCAACTTTAGATTACCTTCTTGACCTAAGAAAGAAAGGCCTATCCCTGTCCTCATTGAAAGTTTATTTGGCAGCAATCTTGGCCTTTCACCAAAGAGTAGATGGGGTCCCGCTTTTTTCACACCCCGTCTGCCACAGGTTCCTAAAAGGAGTGGAAAAACTTTCCCCACGTCCGCAACCCTAATCCCCAGTGGGACCTTAACGCGGTGCTGCGGGATCTGACAGAACCTCCATACGAGCCCTTAGACTCAGCCACCCTGCTCGTGCTGTCCTGGAAGGTGGCTTTCCTGGTAGCTGTTACCTCAGCCAGAATGGTCTCAGAGTTACGAGCCCTATCCTCTGAACCCTCATATACAGTTTTCTTCCCAGATAAGGTGGTCCTGCGTCACCACCCTTCGTTATTACCCAGGGTTGCCAGTCCCTTCCGCATCAATCAAGAGATCTGCCTGCCGGTCTTCTATCCAGACCCGCAGGTGACAGAAAACCAGAGACAGTGGCACATCCTGGATGTGAGAAGAATCATAGGGTTGGAAGGGACCTCATATGTCATCTAGTCCAACCCCCTGCCAGAGGCAGGACCACTCCTACTAAACCATCCCAGTCATGGTTTTGTCCAGCCAGGCCTTAAACACCTCCAAAGATGGAGATTTCACCACCTCCCTAGGCAGCTCATTCCAAGGCTTCACCACTCACCTGTTAAAAAAAGTTTTTTCTGATATCCAGCCTCGACCTACCTAACTGAAAGAATGCTCCTAATCTACATTGAGTGCACACGACCTTTCCGCAAGACCCCCCCCAACTGTTCGTGGCAGTCGCGGAACTCATGAGAGGTTCTCCGGTATCCTCCCAATGCATCTCCAAGTGGATTGTGAACTGCATTAAAGACTGCTATGGAAGGTCAAAAATACCTCTCCCAGAGAGTGTGAGAGCTCACTCTACCAGAGCTCAGGCATCTTCCACGGCCTTCCTCACTAAGGTCCCAATCCAAGAGATTTGCAGGGCTGCTACGTGGTTGTCGATACATACCTTCACGACGCACTACACCATTGCCCAACAGGCGAAAGATGATGCCGCTGTGGGCAGAGCTGTACTCAGGGTGGGTAGACTGTAACTCCTCCCACCATCCTTGGGTACGGCTAACAGTCACCTGTAACTGAATGATGTGAGCAGCGCTCAAAGGAGAACGGTTGGTTACTCACCATAACTGTCCTTCTTCGAGATGGGCTGCTCACATACATTCAGGTCCCTCCCACTGTCCCCGCTAATTGAGTTGGCAAAGGTATATGGGACTGGGAGGGTCACGGTCACGGTCACCTATATGGCTGCGGCGTGGAGGGGGCATTGGCCATGAGCCCTGACCTGACAGGCTAAAACAAAAGTCTTTCCGAGCTACCGTGCACTGCGGCACGCAGACACCTGTAACTGAATGTATATGAGCAGCCCATCTCGAAGAAGGATGGTTATGGTGAGTAACCAACTGTTCTTCGAGCAGTGTCCCGATTGTTCCACTTCAGGTGTGTGGCACATACCGCACCTAGCCCAGAGATTCTTTTAGCAGTGTCCCAATGGGGGGTGGAAGGAGGTGTGTGCCATCGTGGAGCATGTTTTTCGCGCCACTGGCAGGCATGCACTCACGCTCCCCTCCCTCCCTTCCTTCAGTTCTATTCTTACTGCTCTGACTCTAGACAGAGATCTCAGTTGCTCCCTATTCTTCCCTCTGTTCACTTGCCCTCCCCCCCCCACCAAAAAAAAACCCTGACCAAAACACAAGAAGAAGAGTGGGAGCTGAACAGCAAAGCATTTTTTAAAAAAAGAGACCTGTCAATGGCCAAGGCCGAGCCCCTCAGGCTTCAAGAGGTGTGCCTCCTGCCATGAGGCATTGCCAGCTTCTGATGGCCACGATGAATGCATAAAGTGCCTTGGGGAGCCACATATAACATCAGAGTGCAGCCACTGTAAGAACATGACCTCCCAAACTCGCAAAGAAAGGGAGAGGAAGCTAAAGCTACTGCTTATGGAGGGCTCCCTCAGACTGTAGTCTGATCCCGGTCAGCCCTCGCAGTCATGACACAGAGACAAAAGGAGCTCTTCTGAACACTTGCCAGTGCATAAGAGATTGAGGAGCTCAGCTTCTAATGCTGGTTCTCTTGACTCTAAATCACCCTCAAGGATGAACTCCCCTGGAGCTCCTTGCCACCCACAGAGTGCTTCTTCTAAGCGCGGGCTTACAACTGCACTGGCAAATGAAACACTGGTGTGGTCAACGGTCACATACAGCCTGGTGGCGCTGCAGACGGCTGTACCAGCACCACCAATGGCGCTCACAGAACCGGCGCCGATCCTAGCATTACCTCCGGTGCTGCTACCTGCGCCAGCAATGGCACCTACGAATCTTCAATCGTTGCCGTCATTGCTGCTGCAGTCCCAACTTACACCAGCTAATAACTCGTTCCTTGGGGCTCCCTCCCTCCACTGCTCAAAATGCTGATCAGGTCAACTCTGAGAGAAAGTCCTGCCACAGTGTTATTAGGGAGGATTTCACAAGATCCTTATCCCCAATATCCCCCCTGTTTGGGACGCACTCGTCATCGGAGTCACTCTCTCCATGGTCCCTTGTGGCAGAACATGGCTCTCTGTCAGCAAGCAGTGAGGCTCCCTCTGCTAACAGAACTCTGCAACTGCAGCAGCCTTTAGCAGTTATTACAGCGCCTAATATGGGTTTTACATGGCTATATCCCCAATGACCTCTCAACCTGCTGTTCAATATGTCATACATACCTTGGCTTCCCTGGATGCAGCCACAGGCATCGGCAGCAGTTCCTTCAACGTTGCAGATGTCGGTGCCCGCACAGCTGCCTGCTACACTCATTCCTCACCAGCGTCAAGATCAGATACTTACCGGAGATGCTCAACCTCAGCAACTGGATTCTTTTGACACACCACCTCTCCTTTTGAAATCAGATGATATCAAGCAGTTTCAGGAGCTATTCAGGAGGGTGGCAGAATCTATTGACATCCCTACTCAGGATACATCAATGGTGCAGCGTAAGCTCTACAGGATCCTCCAGTCATCGATTTCCACAAAGGTAGCTCTCCCCATGGATGAGGGCATCATGGAGCCTGTTAACATTATATGGCAGACACCTGTTTCTTCTTCCGCAACAAATAAAAAATCTGAAAAGAAATATTTTATTGCCCCTAAAGGCAATGAATTTCTGTTCACCCATCTGCAGCCGAACTCATTGGTGGTTGATGCTGCAAATCAGAGGCTTAGACAACATTGCAACAAGTCAGCCAGAACAGAAAAAGATGACAAAATGTTAGAGACCTTGGGCAGGGAGGTATACACATCTGCTGCCTTTCAAATGCGAGTAGCAAACTACACCGCAATCTTATCCAATTACAATCACGACTTGTACACCAAGATGATGGATTTTATCGATTTTATTCCGGAAGATAAAAGGACTGGCTACACAAATGTTCTCTCTGAGGGTCAGTTAGTCACTCGTACAGCACTGCGGGCTGCCCTTGATGCAGCAGATGTAGTCGCCAGGATGATGGGCACTGCCATCATCATGCAAAGATCTTCCTGGCTCTACGCCTCTGCGTTACCTAGACAAATGCAAAATACAATTGAGGACTTGCCATTTCATAAAGACAAACTGTTTTTGTGAGAAGATGAATGAAGTGATGCACGCTCTAAAAGATTTGCGTGCTACTCTTCGCATGCTTGGTATATACACTCCTCTGCCTCGAAGATCGTTTAACAGATGCCAACCATACAATTACAGATATTCCACTAATTATCAGAATAGAAGAATTGACAACACCAGACCCAGACAAAGAAACCAGAACAGGAGGAGACAGCCCAACCAATCAACTGTGGCAACTCATACAGATACCTCTAAGCAGCAGTTGTGATGCCGTCATCGAGGGATTGCTCGACCACCCCATCTTCATGCCATCAGTAACTCAGCACAATCCTTTCTTCTTCCGCCACCGTCTCTTGCCCTTCCTACACCAGTGGCAGGTCATCTTGACGGATTAGTGGGTTTTAGAAATTATTACCAAGGGTTATTCCATCCCCTTTACATCGAAACCCATCTCCCATCACCCTTCCCCATCCCTATTCAGGGAACCCAATCACGTACACATCATCCAGAAGGAGATAGAAGACTTGTTACAACTAGGAGTAATAGAGGAGGTTCCGCTCCAATTTGCTGGGAAGGTTTTTTACTCCCACTACTTCATAACAGAAAAACGTACAGGCGGTTGGAGACCAATGCTCAACCTTCGCGAGTTAAACAAGTTCATAAGACCTCAGAAGTTCAGAATGTTTTCCCTGACCATGATAATCCCTTCTCTGGAAAAAGGGGACTGGTTGACATCCCTTGACTTAAAGGATGCCTATTTCCATGTCCCAATACATGCAGCCCACAGAAAATTCTTCTGTTTCCAATTTCAAAACAAGCATTATCAATACATGGTGCTGCCATTTGGCCTCTGTACGGCACCCAGAGTCTTCTTGAAGCTCATGGTGGTGGTAATGGCATTCCTACACAGGAAAAAGTCATGATATTCCTTTACCTAGACGAAATCCTTATCAGAACAAGGTCATACCAGGAAGCATTAACTGCAACAAAACTCAAAGAGAACACATTCTTAGCACTAGGCCTCGCTATAAATTACGACAAATCAGTAATGGTACCAACACAAGAAATATTTTATATCTGAGCCGGGATCGACACAACTTCAGCAAGAGCATTCTTGCCTCAGCAGAGATAACTCACAATCAAACAAATGGCACTCATGTTGCAGGCTTCAATAACAACATCGAATCATGCTTTCATGCAGATGCTAGGCGACATGGCTGCTACGACCTACCTGGTCCATCATGCCAGACTCAGAATGAGACCACTGCAACTCTGGTTTCTCAACCAACAACGTTGTCACAACAGGATGCTAAAACATGCACTTTCAGTCCCATGTCTGGTCAAGCACTCCCTTACCTGGTGGACACTAGAGACAAATCTCTGTCAGGGAATCCAGTTTACCAATGGAAAACCGCAAGTTTTTATCACGACAGATGCTTCCCTAATGGGCTGGGGCACCCATTGTCAACAGCTAACTGCTCAGGGCCAATGGGCTCCCCACGAAAAGTATTTTCATATCAACCTACTCGAGCTCAGACCAGTACGATATGCGTGTCGTCAATTCCTTCCAGTCATAGTGGGACAAGCAGTCATGATTCGAATGGATCATACAGTCTGTATGCACTACGTGAACAGAGAGGGTGGCACTTGTTCCCCATCCCTTTGTGTGGAATCAATGAAACTTTGGGAATCGTGCATTACGAATGAAATTCATATATCAGCACTATACCTGCCAGGGAAACAGAACATTATTGCAGACGATCTCAGCAGATTTATCCCACTAACACACGAATGGGAACTACGTGATGACATCCTGTCTCACATATTCAAGCTATGAGACACACCTAAAATCGATCTCTTTGTGACACAGGACAACAGCAAATGTCAACTCTTCTGCTCTCACACAGGAAAATCGGATGGGGATTGCTAGGCGACGCGTTCGCTGTGGACTGGAGCCAGACCTTAGTGTACCCCTTTCCCCCGATACGCTTGATACCTCAAGTAACATGGAAGATTTGCCAAGACAGGGCAAAGGTGATACTGATAGCTCCAACATGGCCTCATCAACAGTGGTATACTTACCTCCTCAGGATGTCAATACACCAACCACTCACTCTTCCAAACACTCCAACCCTTCTGTCACAAAAGCAGGCAAGCCTAATGCATACTTACCTCCACAAGTGCCACTTAACAGCGTGGAGCCTCGATGGTTTGATAATTTAGAACTACAATGCTCTGACGAGGTCAGAAACATCCTGCTAAACAGCAGAAAACCTGCAACTAGAAAAACTTGCCTTCAAAAATGGTGCAGGCTTGCCAGTTGGTGCTCCCATAGGTCGATCAGTCCTTCCCATGCTACCATTCTGGAAATCCTTGACTATCTTCACCACCTTAAACAGATGAATGTCGCGGTTAACACTATTAAGGTTCATCTAGCAGCCATTTCTACAGTTCACGACCCAATAGACAAGTCACCTATATTCTCACATTGTATAGTAAAGAGATTTATGATGGGATTGAATAACCTTTACCCACAGACGCGTCCCCTCGCCCATCCATGGGACCTCTCGTGGGTTCTAAGGGTATTAATGAAACCTCCATTTGAGCCTCTAGCTGCAGCATCCCTTCTTAATCTGTCAATGAGTCGCATTCCTTGTGGCCATAACGTTGGCGAGGCACGTTGGAGAGCTAGCAGCCCTCATGGCTCATCCCCCATATACAATTTTCTGTAAGGACAAAATATCCTAAATTTCTTCCAAAAGTCACATCAGCCTTCCACTTGAATCAGACCATACATCTATCTACCTTTTGTCCAAAACCACATACCACCAAACACCAAGTGGCTCTCCATACCCTGGATGTCAGACGTGCCATCGCTTTCTACCTGTAAAGAACACAACAATTTAGAAAGACCCCCAGACTCTTCGTCTCCACTGCAGAGTGCTCACAAGGCAACCCAGTGTCCAAATAGAGGCTGTCAAAATGGATATCTTCCTGCATCAGAGCTGCATACACTTTATCGCAGACTGACCCACCTGATAATATAAGAGTACGTTCAACCAGAGCAGTAGCCACATCAACCGCCTTTCTAAAGAACGTCCCTCTATTGGACATTTGTAAAGCTGCCACATGGTCTTCCACAGACACTTTTGTGAGACGTTATGCCATAGAGCAATCCTCCTGGACAGACACATCACTGGGTAGAGCAGTACTAGCAGCCTGCCTTACTCAGCCCTCTGAAGTCCCAACCTCCTAGACGGGTCACTGCTAAATACTCACCTGAAGTGGAGCGATCGGGGACACTTCTTGAAGAAGAAATGAAGGCTACCCACCTTGGTGCAGTAGCCGGAGTTTGTTGAGATGCGCGTCCCCGACATGCTCCACTACCTTCCCTTCTACTTCAGAGTATCATTTTCATCATCTGATCTCCACGGGAGACAGGGAACTGGGGGGGGGGGGTGAGTGCGTGTCTGCTAGTGGCATGAAAATCACGCTCCACAGTGGGGCCCCCCCCCCCGGTGGGGACACTGCTAAAAGAATCTCCGGGCTAGGTGCGGGGTGTGCCACACACCTGAAGTGGAGCATGTCGGGGACATGCATCTCGAAGAATTCCAGCTACTGCACCAAGGTGAGTAACCTCCATTTCTTGTATATTTGACAGGCTGCTACAGTTTCAATCAGCAGAGGTGCCAGAGCTGGATCCCTTCAACTTAGTAGAAGGGAGTTGGTGGTGCAGAGATCTCTACGGGGGGCCCTTAGCTTTGGAACAGACTCCATCCTCTGATTTGAAACAAGTTAACCTGATGACATAGGCTGCTGTTGTGGGGGGATTTTTAATGGTTTTAGATAGCAAGGAGATGAGTTTGATGATTTTGTTTTTGTAATCTTTGGCAAAGATACCTGAAACCTTGGATAGGCTCCCCTTCTTTCTGGCATATGAATCTAAATAATATTGTGCTCAGACTGTTAAAAGGACATTATTAATGTTCCAAAGATTAGCAAGTGTCAGAATTAAACTTGTTTGTGCACCTTACTTTGCCCCCTTTTGCACACATATTATGATATGGTCTTTGATTAAAACAGAGTCCTGTGACACTTCCAAAGACTAACAAATTTATTTATCACATGAGCTTTTGTTGGTGTAATCCCATTTCATCAGATACATGAAATGGAAGCTGTAGTGTATCAGGTGAATAAATAAGCACAGAGGTGCAGAGAAGGATAAGTCACAAGAATCAAACAGAGTGTTTTGAGTGTGGAGAAAAAAAGACTAAACTGACCTTCTGACTTAACGTTCTCTGCACTTATTTATTGACCTGACACGCTACAGCTTTTATGACACTGTGCAGCTCCCTTTTATACTAGGGCAACAGTTGGAGCACATCCAGCAGAACCTGGGGGACAGGACTTCTGCACACCACGTGATTAACTCTTCCATTGCTGGGTAAGCCCATTCTGTCACAGGAAGGGCTCGAATGCATTCCTTCAGAACATCAGGGAATGGGGTTCTGCTCGTTTTACTTCCTGATACCGAAGACAAAAGGGAGTTGGAGATTGGTTCTTAATTTTCAGCACCTCATTCGTTCCATGTGCAAGCTCAGGTTTCTTTCTTGAGTGCTTGCTTGTCCCTTCTATGCTTGGTGTATATGTGCATTACCTGTACTAGAGCCAGAACATTTTCTCTCAGTGGGATCCATAGTGCCATCTCTATCACCCTCTGCAGTGGTGTGCATATGTGCTGGTATATAGGGTACTGTCAGCCCCTGTCTCCCCTCAATTGCCAGTGATGGTGCTGTATCATCGTTGCCTTAGCAAGCAGCTCCTAAATGTTTTTTTCCTCGCTTTCTGTATATAGTTTTGTGGTTCAATATAGTGTTTGAGTAGTTAGCTGTTTCAGCAGTATTTTTAGGGGCTAGCTGCCCTTGGTTCATGGGCTAGCCAAACAGACGGCATGCTTCACTCTGGCCTTCAAGGCATGTGCAACTTGTAAAACATGGATGCTTATAAGAGAGCCTTGGCAGAGCTGCCCAGGTGAGGCTCAGATCCGGCACAAGTGCAGCATTTGCAGAATCTCTAGATTATGCGTGAAGAAGGACCACAATATTAGATTAGAGCACTCCTGTTGGAATTGGTTCTCAGACTGACATCTGTCTGTGGCCTGTCAGACTCAGTGCCCATATGTTGGCATTGACATGAAACAGTCCCCGGGCACCCATATCAGCCAGTCGCTGTGTTACCAACTTTGCCCACAACTCAGGGTATGCTCGTTTATTAGGGTTACTTTTTCTTTGGGGAAGATGGTAATTCTATTAGTGTGCTGCTTGTGTCACTACATGGAGCTCACTTTTCCCTTCTGCAAGTTCTCTCCCAGTGGAGCAACCTTGCAGGACCTCTATTTCCCAGGACTGGATTCTTCCAACCCCCAAATCTAAATAGCTACCCCAGTACACACATTCATCAATTAACAAGGTGTGTCTGAGTGGACCAGGTCTATCAGCATTCTCAGCTGACCCCTTATATGTCTCTGAACTCAGCACTTCTCACACAGCACTTCTCTGCTGCTACCTTTATGTGCCCCTGTACTGCACCAAACTAGACTTGATTATGGATCTTGAGTGGACTGGGTCACACAGCACTTTTTAGCTGCTGCTACCCTTAGACGCCCGTGGACTCAGTCAGGCTGGGTCAGAACAGCACTTTTCAGCTGTCACCTTTATATGCCCCTGGAGTCAGTCAGGCTAATATCCCCATCAATGAGCAAACCTTACAGCGTTGTGGGCATCACAGGGATCTTTGGCTAGGTAATAGAAGTGTTGCTGCAAAATGATATAAAGAAGCCAAGACCACAAAGGAGAGGGAATGATGTCTTAAAAGAGTTTGGAAACTGGCTTGGTTACAAAAGGCATTTTATTGCTAGGCATCTAAAACTTACACTATAATAATAATTACAAAAGGAGGGAAGAATATCCCAAAATATCCAGTTACAGCATTAATAAACATACAAGGAAAGAAAAACACCTAGCTACAATATTACCTAGATTCTACTCTATTAGACCTAGAGAAAGAGAGTCAAACTTAAACAAGGGCGGGGGGGGGAGTGATTTGGGGGGGTAGGTCTCACCACTCTGTGTAGCAGAAAGGTTTCCAGGTTGTGCAGATCAGGGTCAGAGGCTGGATGGAAACAAAGCTCCCACAGCAATCAGCAAAGAAGAAGAAAAGCCAAATCCCAATGGAAATGATACAGCTTTAGATCCAAGCATCCAGGACTCAAGACTCAATCCAAACTCACACAGGATTCAGACAGGATCTAATCAGGATTTACACAATACTTATAAAAAATCTTGATTGAGGACTTGTTTAAGTGGCCAATACACATTCCTGGCTGGGTGTGATGGTTTAGGGAAGCTCACAGTACAATCAGGCAGACTGTGTTTTGGGTATCATTTATCATATCTGTGACTAGAGTGGTCTGATAATTGCTGAATTTGTTCATTTTGGTGTGAGATTTCCCATCAGGCAATGCTTCCCTGCTTCTTCAATCCCAGAGTTCAGTGTGGTTCCTGCTTCTTCAGTCCCAGGGTTCAGTGCAGTTCTTGCTTTGGAGCTTGGCTCTCCATAGTCAGTGCAAATGAAGCTCTATTAACTGTGCTAATGGTTTTTGGGTATGGGTAGATAAGGATGTCTCCCACTTCCTTCTTACTGTTTTTGGTTTTCAGTTCAAGCACAGGTTGGGGGAGGTGTTGGGAGGGGGCACAAGCTGGATACTGTGCTCTGATTCCTCAAGAACACAGAGCTAACATGTAACAGACGTTACCGGTGCCAGTGAAGTGGCTTAAGACGACCCATGCTGACAGAGGGCACTCCCCACCTAAATGGAGCAAGCTGGGAGCGGGTGACAAGTCGAGACCCATGCCAGGCCACTTGGCTTTCCTGGAAGTCACCTATAGCTTCTGACCGCGTTGGGACCCGTTTCCGCCATCTGGTAGTCATGGAGTCCATCAGCACCTGGCTCTCTCATCTCCCTGCAAGGCCTTTCAGATGAATTCAGAGTTACTCTCTGTCCTGATACTGCCCAATATTTGGGATGGCAGAACTGTGTGCGAAGGCACCATACCAGGCCAGTCTGCTGAGATCAGTTCAAAGGGCAAGCCCATGATGGGAACCTCACTTGGGACATCAGTATTGCATTGCTGCAGGTCATTCCCACAGCACTCACTGATGCATCCTCACCACTTGCCAGCACCCCTGCAGTCCTCTTGAACCCACACGTTATGCTCCATCCTCTGCTTGTCCTGGAAAGTCACTTTCCTTACTTCAGTTAGGCATATGCTGCAGATCACAGCCCAGACCTCAGAGGTTCCCTATGCTATATTTTAAAAAGACTAGGTCTAATTGAGATCTTACCGTGTGATTCTGGGAAAGGTTGGGTCGTACTTTCAGATTAACTGAGGCATTTTCCTGCTAGTGTTCTTTCCCACATCTTACAGCTGTACACTATAGGTGTTAGATGAGCATTGGTTCTTTACATACAAAGGACTAAATCCTTCTGGAGGTCCACTCCTTCATAGCAGTGGCCGATTGCATGAAAGGTCAGCTGGTTTCATCACAAAGAATTTCCTCTTTTATCATCTGCTGTATACATGCCTGTTATGAGCAAGTGAAGGTCACTCTCCCAGGTCACTTTACACGGGCTCAGGCTTCTTCTATGGCATTCTTACTCCAAGTGCCAATGCTAGACATATGCAGGGCTATGACTTGGCCTCAGTGGATACTTTTGCCTCTCACTATGTTTTTATGTAATAGAGATGGAATGATGTGGGCTTTAGCAGGGCAGTTTTGTAAGTGACATGTCTGTGAACTCCTACCACATGTCCAGAGGTAAACTTGTCAATTACCTAGTGTGGAATGGATAGGAGCAAGCACTTGAAGAAGAAAACATAGGAACCTTCTGTAACTTGTTCTTCAAGATGTGTTATTCATGTCCATTTCATAACCCATTGTCCTTCCTCTCTGTCAGAGTTCAGGCAAGAAGGAACTGAGAGAGAAGGGTGGCCGAGAGTACCTTAGATATTGACATCTATGCATGCCACTGTAGAGGGTGCAAGCATAGCCATCCCTGGGGGGTGTGGAGCCCTGGGAGAATCGCCCTCTGTGAGGCCCCCAATCATCTCCTCTAGGGAATGGGGGGATGGGGCCAGCTGGCCCAGGGGAGGGCAGACACCTGCGCCAGCTGTCCCATGCCAGGGACTGGGCAAGCTGACCAAAAGTGGCGGAAGAGGAGTTCAGGGTCTCATTTCTCAGCTGCCCTTAAGCCAGTGGTGGTCAAACTTTTTTCCTCAGGAACTATCTTCGGACTCCTCTGATGTGCAGCGACCCTCCACTGGGAAAAGAGCGGCCGCTGCCAGAAAACTGAACTGTGACCATGGCTGCGGGGGAGGGGTCAGTTGGGGGAGTGGCAATCCCTCATGGCTTTCATTCTTTCTCTTGAGGCTTCTAGTGCATCTCTGAAACCTACACATCTAATTTGAGATCACCTACATGGAACATGCAGTGGGTGATCCCACATGCCATAATTCTGTCTCAAATCAGGAAGCATGTCAGGTCTCTAAAACTGCATGTGGTATTCTGGAGTGTGTGTGTATGGGCGCTGCTTGCAAGTGGAGGTGGGGGTGATTGGGTGGAGAAATGAGATGGAAATGCTGAGGCAGGGGGAAGGAGAAGAGAGCCAATGTCAGCCTGGAAAGAAAGGTCCTGGAGGATTATGTCTGCTGCTGAACCTGTCCAAGTTCCTCCAGGCCCTGCTTCCTTCTCCACTGCCAAATCCCAGGAACTGAAGCAGCTCCCCTGGGTTCCACTTTCACCTCTGCACTTCATCTGCTCCCTGAGTGTGCATGAGTTTCCATGAACACACAGTTGTCCACAATATTGTGATTGAAGGAGTGCTAGCCCTCTCTGCTTGGTCTGGTGACCCCTGGCAGTGTGCATAAGGCAGCAACACAATGGGGCTATCCACTCCTCCCCTTCAGATTGGGATCTTGTTATAACTTCTCCTTCCAGCAGACCCGTCCCTGAGTTGGATTTTGTTACTTAGGCTTTCTAATTGTAGAAAAAATAGCATACTTTGTAACAGGCTTTTACTAGAACAGTTTGCTGTTCTCTTCTCTTTTTAATTATCAGTCAAAAAATCTCTGGAAAGAGTTTTTATTAAAATCTACAAGTTACAACTTTTGTTGGAAGTAAGGGAATTCTCAACTCACTGGAAGAAGAGGCAAGTTCTGATCTGCAAAAAGAACTGCAATCCCCAGATTCCAGAAATGGTGGAATAAGGTGTGTTCATAGTTTTTTCTTTTCTTCATTGAGTCTATTGATTTAAAAAACAAAAAAAAAAAACAAACCCCAAAGGTTGCTTGCCAGTGATCTCACTCCTTTTCATATGGATGAGAGAAGCCCAAAGAGATACTGACTCAGGAGGCATAGAGTTTGTTTGAACAACAGTTAGCACCTCATTGTTAGTTCTAATGACTCACCCTTGTTGCAATGCTGATCTACTGCCTTAAGCAACTTTCACCCCAAGCCACTCCTGGCCCTGCGAACCAGGCTGCCACTTTTGGCCAGCTCTCCCAGTCCGTAGCACTGGGGGGGTGGGACAGCAGTGCGGCCCCACGGGGCACCCAAAGTGCGGGGCCCTGGGCGGCTGCCCCTCTTGCCCTACCCTAGGGACAGCCCTGGGTGCAAGAGGGTGATATCTCTCTGCAGGTACTACTGAGGGAAATTTCCAGCACCAAAGCATGTGGTGCATGCACACACCTAACAGGGAATGGACATGAGGAACACATCTTGAAGAAGGCTAGTTCCATTTTCTAGTACCGTTTAATCTGGTCATGCTAGTTGTGATAATTCCATCTTTAGAGAAAGGCATGTGTTTTATGGCATTGGAGATGAGAGACATTTTCATGTTAATATTTATACAGATATTTCCTGTGATTTAGAGTAGTCACCCACCATTTCCAATACAGAGTGCTGTGCTTTGGGATAGCTGCACTCTCTGGCTGATTTGGTCCATGGACACACTAGCCTTTGGCTAGTCCGAACTAAGAAATTTCTTAGTTTGGACTAGGCAAAAGTTAGTCTGAACTAATAAGTACCTCTGGTTAGTTCGGACTAGTTGGCTTAGTTTGAACTTTAATTCAAACTAAGCATGGGCAAGACCTGAAATAATGACTAGTTTGAACTAGCCTCGCATTCTAGTTAGAATTAAAAAGTTAATTTGAACTAGGACTCGTGGCTAGTTTGTATGAAAAAGCCGCAGTTAGTCTGAACTTGCCTGAGGTTAGTTAGGACTAACCCTGGACTACTTTAGTTCGGACTAGCAAGTCCAAACTGAAAAAGGAGATGTAGACGTAGCTTCTGAGTCTACAACAAAGTATTTTCTGCAATGGCAGCTGACATTGGGCACTATGGTCTCCTCATGGGTCCATATCTTGACAACTGACCCCTGGCCACCAGCTCCAGGCAAGAAGCCAACACGTCAACCTCTAGCTTCCTTTATTCCTTTAGAGTCAATGTCAGGAAATCAATACTTGACCCCATGCAATCAATCTCTGGACTTCACTGGTGCCTCCATAAACACAGTCATAACAGAAGCTTACTTGCCTGTGGACATATTTGAGACCCTGAGTAGTATCATAACATGCATTGTCCATACGTGCTGTCGCGGACTTGCCTGTCCTGCTTTGGTCACATGGCTTTATCTGTTGGACCCCCTTCATGCAATTTCACCTCCTTCAGACATGGCTCCAGTCTGTTTACTCACTAAACTGTCACTTCATGGTCTTCATGTTCACGGTCCCTGCCAAGGTACTGTCATTCCTCTAATGGTGGACAGACTCATTTCATGTATGTGTGTGTGGGGGGGGTCCCCTTTCTTTCCTTCTCCCTGATAGGCTGGGGAGTCCATAGATGACCATGTGACAGGGAATGAGGACTCCCCAAGAATCTAAGATGCACATCAATATTCAGCAGACCAGTAACATTGTTTCAGCACCTGCAGGACCGTGCCCCTTGCAATTAGTGGCTCTTGGGGCTGGCACCACAGATGTGCCTTTTAATAGAGCAACTCTACTGAGCCACTCTGGCGGGCCCCTGGCAAAGCACCATTTGCCCTACTGTAGTTACGGCTCTGATATCCAGGAACTCTGAGTTCCAGGAAAGGCATGCCAGTCTTTTCTTGTGTTCATTTGCTCCCATCACATTTCACATAATGTCAGATAATGCCACCACTGTTTTCTGTATCACTAAACAAGTGAGGGGTGAGATCAGCTGCTCTCTCTGTAGCAGTGGTGTATTTTTGGAATTAATGCATCAATCATCAGATACTCTAGTGTGCATTCTGCCTTTCTGAGATATGAAATGTGCTCATGGAATTGCTCAGCAGACCTTTGATTGACCACAAGTGGGAACTTCATGATTTAGTAGTATGCAGTATCTTCATCTGATAGGAGAACCCAATCAGAGACTTACACACTTCATAGATGAATAACAAATGCACTTCATAGTGCTCCACACCACCTCTTTCAAGGCAACACGCTCCTATGCTCCAGTCAGCCCAACTAACCTATGCATTCTGGTCACTGCCACTCCAGCTTTAGGGGCTGCACAGGTTCTAATGAGACAAAGTGAAGTCATTCTGATAATTCCCAGCTGGCCCAGACAGTTCTAATTTCCTAATCTGCTTCACGTCATCCCACCCACCAATACCCATTCTCAACTTCCCTTTCTGCTGACCACGGACAACACTGAGATCGGGCATACCAATCCACATACACCCTACCTAAGGGCATGGTATTTGGATGGGCATCTTCTTTAGAACAGATATACTGTAGCCTTGGAAGACAACTTCTCCAGCAGCAAGAAGGACTCCACTAAGCAATGTCACTGAGCCAAGTGCACATTTCTCAACTTGGGTTCAACAGCATGGACTTCTACCATTGTTGATCTGACTCAGTATGGCTCTTCTTATATAAGTAAGACCCTGAAGCTGATACTTGCCAATCCTGACATGGTCAGTAAAACCCATTGTGCTGGTTGGTGGAGGACGTTGAAGATTTGCCCCAATTTCTTCAACACTATCATCCAGTGGTGAATTATACCAGTATCCAATAAAATAAGGCATAATTCCTCTGAATCATGGAATCAGATATGTGTCAAGTGTAAGCTGCTTGGCATCTTAAATCTTGGTACCAAATATTCATAGTCTTAAGGCAATCTAGTATTTGTTGGCATTGATAGGCTAGGTCTTTAACTTGAGACTTCAGCAAGAAATGTTTTTTAACCTATTGTCTTCCTTCAGCTATATCACCTGCATAAGGGGTTCTCAGACTTCTGAGGGTTGACACACAACTGGGAGGGTTCCCAGCCATGCGTGACACACGAAGGTGCCCCTGCTGCCAAGGCTCTCCCCACTTTCAGCAGTGGGTTCAAGTGGCTCCCACTGTCAAAAGAAAACTACCTGTAAAGGCTGTAAAAGTGCCCCCCCCCCGGCACTTTCAGACAAATGCTACTCCTGAAAGTGCTTGGGGGGCAGGGCCAGATTAACACCCTTGTGGGCCCAGGCCTATAAGATTTTGTGAGTCCTCGCCAGTTGGTCTGGGGCAGGAGAGTGGTGTGTCTGGCACCTGGTAAACTATATTTATATTGGTGCTCTCCCCGCCAATTAGTGGCAGCACACTTTGGAAGGGATCTGTGAGTCCATGTCCCACGCAGCCCCCCCCACCATCAGTAGCAGCAGCAGCACACTACAGGGCTGGGGAGAGTCTGTGGACCCATGTCCTGTTCTTTCCCTGCTGTGGGGGGCAGTGAGGCAGCTGTGACAGGCTCTCTGTGGGTCTCTTCTTATGTCTAAGCCAGAGTTGGAGGATATGCTGGCTGTCTGTGAGCGGTGGGCAGTGAGGTTCTGGGTCTCACATATTCTTGAAGCCTGCCCGACTCTACCCACATCCATTCTTTGCTCAGAATGTCCCCCCCCACTCACATCTGCCTCTACTTCAGCCTCCTTCCCCCAGCCCCTAACCTTCTCTTTCCCTGAGTCCACTGTCCAGATTCCCCTGCATCTCCTCATCCACCCTTCAGCCATCCCCTCCCCCTTCCCATCCTGTCCTGGTTCCTTTACCTCCTCCAGCCCTTCACACCTCTGTTTCCCCCTCTAGCCCAGTCCCCCCACCCCTCTGCAGCCCACTTACAACTCTAGCCTAGCCAGGAGCAGACTGCAGTGCATCCTCCGCCCTGCAAAGGAAAGCAGCTATGTCAGCTTGGATAGTGGGGTGGGAGAATTTCAGTCAGCTCAGTTGGGAGCAGCCTGGAGCCAATCCTCCCCCTGCAGTGGGGGGCTGCATCAGGAAGATTACACTACATGAAGCAGGTGGATGGGATGGTTTCTTAGTAGAGGTGCTTTGATCAAAGTGCGTCTGCTGAAAGCACTTTGGGGCTGTTTTTTTTGTTTTTTGTTTTTGTTTTGTTTTGCTGTTGGCTCTTTAAAAGCTGCTGGACTGGAACAGCAGTATCTAAGGATCCAGCAGTTGCAGTAGGGAGCCGTCCTGCTATGACACAGCGATTGAGAAGCACTGACCTAGGTTATTTGAGAAGATTTTCTGGTGCGCTCAGTGAAGTGAGCAGCGTTCCAGTCTATGGTAGGACACATCTAACTGCTTCTCTCCAGAAGCTTTGTAATGCAGCAGTGTGGAATTGTTTAAACATGTTCGTTAAGAATTATTGGTAAAATGTGGCCACTAGGCAAGAGTCTAGATTTGTTGTCTTGATCTTTCAAAATCTCTTTTCAGGATAATAGCCTTCAAATGCGCCTACTCCCTTATTTACTTAATCTTGTAGCCATCACTAGTGTTTTATGGATGTCATATAGTTCAGTATAATACAGAAAAGTGTCTGTCTACATCAGCTGGCAGTGCAGGTTCGTGCTCTTGCGTTTTCTTTTATAAAGACTTTTTTGAAGTTTCATGGTCCTTAAACGGTGGTCTGTTATAAAAGTTGTCTTTAGGAAAGTGAATTTATATATATTTATTGGTCTCCAAGCTTAACTTCTTCCTTGCATAGTTAACAATTCTGTAATTTTCTATTCTTTTTCTTTTTATATATGTATGTACGTTATATTGCAAACTCTTTGGGAAAGGAAAACACCAAGGAGTGCTGACTTTCTGTTGTAGGAACTGATGCATGTTCTGTGCCAGAAGCAATAGCTTTAGAACGTGGAGTTTTAAGAATGCAGCTTTGGTCACAGACCAGAGCATGAATTCAAGAATGTTGATATTTTCTGATGTACATCTTCAGAGAGAAACAGTTGTATGCCGTTAATTCACTTTTCTCTGAAGGTGGGACTGGCTGTGTTGTCAAAGACCTATATGATTTAGGTCTCTAGAGGTAGATGATAGATTACCTTTTTCTGCCTTGTATTATGATAGTTAAAAATTAAGTAGGATCCTTTTGCTTATACTACCTAGATTTGAACATCTGGTAATAGAAGAAGGGTGTACTTAGGGTAAGACCTTGACATTGAAATTTTCTTACCCTACAGATCTGAAGCAGGCCAGGTGTGTTGACCTTCAGAACAAAATATAAAGACCATTTTTGTTTTCACATGGTTTTGTCTAAAAAGTTAACTATGCCTTATGCAAATAGTTTATATATGTGATGGGATTTTTTTGTGTCACTGGCAGCTGGTATTAAGCGAATTTTTAAAAAATAATTTTGTGTAATGCAGTGATCACATGAGTTCATTATATGTCTAAAATTAGATCTAGTTATATAATAACCAATGTTTCTCTTTTTGTATACTTAGGCCGTTTTGGCCAAACAACTCCACCACTTGTTGATTTTCTTAAAGACATTTTAAGAAGATATCCAGAAGGAGGACAAATTCTTAAGGTATGAAATGAATTATGCTTATTATTAAGTAAGTATAGACTACAGGTGAATGTTGTTTTAAACATTGTACAGTGTATTATAGATTTTCATTTCATGATATTTTGATTCTTATACAAGTACCTATATCATTCCATATTCTTCCATTTTGAGCAAGTCAAATGATTTTTAATTGCTTTTTTTTAGTTTATAGGCAATTCTTTTTGCTCAGCACCAAGTATTTTTTATTTTGTAAAGAATGCAAGTAGGAACAACAACAATAATAATTATTATTATTATTTTAAGAAATTATTTCATGTTGATTATTGAAATCAAAACACCACAATGCAGCTTATGTGGGGAGGCAATTTGAATCTTAAAAATTCTCTTGTTACATAAAATATTCATTTCCATTGCATACTGTAACAAATAAAACTGTAATATTAATAGAACTTATTTTAAATTGCATTGATTTTTCTTGAAAACTGATCTGAACACATTAGAGCTTCAGAGCTGCAAACTGACGGTTCAACCACACACCCCCTTTGGAACCAGCAGTATGCAATCAGGCAGCAGCTGAGACTGTATAAATACATACATAAATAAAAGCAAATACAGTACAGAACTATGTTAGTTATAAGCTACTAAAAACCCAGGAAAGTTCTGCATACTAGACTTTCAAAGCTGCATTAAGTCAGTCTTCAGCTGTAAACATTTGAAAGAACAACTATAATGTTTTGTTCAAAGTTGCAGATATTTCAGAATAAAATTTTGTCTCACCTCTCATTTTGATGATATAATCTGGAAGATTGATTATGTTAATTTTTATTCCGGAATCTGTTTTATTCTCCAGTTCCTTTAATCCATCTTGTTTTGTTTAACTACCCATCTCTCTTTTTAATGTGTCTTGACAGTATCTTAAAATAATATTGTTTAGATTATAAATGTTTTTAAGCACTTCAGAGTGGGGATCTTATGTCTAAAATAGCTGCTAGCACAGTTCTGGAGCAATACAAATAATGAGTCCATCAGTTCCAGAGGAGAAGAATAAAGTTTTTATTTTTAGTATAGAATTAAGTTCCAGTAGCAAGATACATGGCTAGTTGTCACTGGATTTTTAAAGGTAAACATAGTGCTCATTAAAGCTGTTCTCATATTGCCAGCCCTGGAGACCGTGTAGTAGGCCTCTACGTCTCCAGGGGTCAGAGTGAAAGGGAAAAATTGTAGTACTTGGTGTACATTCCCAGACTTTTTGGATATGTTAGATTAAAATGATTAGCAGTGGAACAACAGACCATATTTTTTTTACTTCATCATTAGGTGTCAAATTTCCCACCCTGTTAAGAAGATTTCATACCTGTATTGGACCTGCAGACTCAATGAAACATCACCACATTGGTGCACTTTTGGAAAGTTTTCTTTGCATCTGTAAGGGCCGGAAATGTATTTATGTATGGCAAAAACAACGAAAGTCCTGTGGCACCTTAAGACTAACAGATTTCTTCAGCCATAAGCTTTTGTGGGCTTCAACCCACTTAGTCAGATGCCTGAAGTCATATTTTAGTCTTTAAGGTGCCACAGGACTATAGCTTTTGCTGTGAATAGACTAATGTGGCTATCCCTTTGGATATTTGTGTGATAAGTGAAAGCTTAAATTGTTTAAGAACTTCATCAAAGCAATTGATAAGATGTGTAGGTCTTACATTTCTGTAGCACAGTGTCCCAGTAGTGCTCCTAGTAAAAACCCTGGCAAACGAGTTACTGGCACTTTTATTTGATGGGGTTAAATTCCAATATAAGAGTTACACTATGAAAGTCTCTGAACTAAAGCTTGCGGGTGCCTGTAATCTGTGTTAGGTTCCTAAAGTTTTTGTCTCTTCTCAAGATTTGCTGTCCAAAAGTGAGGGCAGTGTGTTCTAAGGTGTAAAAGCTGCTGTATATGTGCTGATTTGTTTTGTGGAAGCAAGCTCCAATAGGCAGAATCAGGTTTCAGCAAAGCACCTTTATTTCAAGTGGCCACAGGGAGAGAAACTCACACCGACAGGGGTAACCCCATCTGGTTAGGAGCACTCCAGCTGGAGGCCAAAAGTTAACAATATTTATAGGGGTAGAAATCAGCAAAACAAGGGTGATGTTCCTGATTGGTGCAATTACAGTTCCTTTCACATGTTGGTTATTGGCCACATTATAGATTACAAAGAAGAGGATAGAACAATAAGTTTGAAACAAGCAGATAAACACAAATTTGCTCTAGCAGATTGCAGCTATAGTTAAATTTCATACATATGATGCGTCTGGGTGTTGTTTTTACTGACCAGGAACAGATAAGGGCTATTCTTCTTCGAGCAGCGCTCCTGACTGCTCCACTCTAGGTGTTTGGTTGCCCTGTCACTCCGGATCGGGAAAAACTTGTAAAGCAGTGGCTCTGGCAGCTAGGGACGACAGCGGCGTCTGTTGGTTCCCAGCATCAGTGACGTCACGCCCTCATCGTCCCTGCTGCAACTGCCTCCCAGTTCCTTTCTACCGCTCCAGACTCCGGACGGAGTCAGCGGTGGCTCCCCTGGGGGGTTTTTTTCACTAAAAAAAAATAAAAAAAAAAAAAAAAAAAAGAAAAGAAAAAACAACAGAGAACAGTATTAGTAAGGCAGTAGTGTTTTAACACTACATACTAAACAACTTTTACAATGCCTAATCCAGCGGGTTTCAAGCGTTGTGACTCCTGTCACGAAGCTATGCCGCTGTCTGATGGACACTCCTCCTGTGTCAAATGTCTTGGTGAGAGTCACCTCTCTCACAAATGTCAATTTTGTAAAAACCTCACTACCAGGACTAGGAAGGAACGAGAACGCAAACTAAAAATCCTACTTCTGGAAGGTGCGCTCCGACCATCTTCAGACCCCGGTGCCTCTCCTCAGCCTGAGGGAGCGCATAAACGGCGGTCAGCAGGCTCTTCCCCAGTGCCCTCTAAGATGTCTAAAGGGACAGAGGGACAACTATTACAAGAAAAACGGAGCTCTGCCGACCAGCTCACTGAGACCCTGGCGGCAACTCCTTCAAAGAAGCGGCAAAAGCCGCAGATTAAGCCGGCAGCGCGTCCCTTAACGCCGCCGCTGCCGCTTCCGGCACCGAATGCAGCGCCGCTGTTTCCCGCGGCTTTCATCATGGCACCGCAACCAGCGCAGCCCCCGCAGGTGCCCTCTTCAGCACCGCTGATGGTACCACCTTCGGCACCGTGCTTGGTGCTGCAGGTCCAGCTCGCCCCCACAACGGTGCAGCCTGCAACACCCCAGAGAGCTACAACCCATACACTGACACAGTCCCTGCCTGCATCTCTCACTGAACAACCTTCCCAGCCCCTTCCTACTAAACGGGCTAGGAAATCCAAACATACTGATTTGACAGAGGACCTCACGGTTCATTCTTCACCGGGGTCTCCTCTTTTTCAAACACATTCATCCGACTCTGAGTCATCTCTGTCGTCCCCAAGGAGGGAATCTGACTCAGAAGATAATTCAAGCCCAGTGCAGAGCCAGTCTCCTCCACAGCAAGTGACTCAGCCTGCACCTTTACAATACAATTCTTCAGTACTGTGGGCTTATCCCCCTTGGTTGGTGTACCCTCAACAGGGAATAACTGGAATGCCATGGCAATTTTATAATTTGCCAGTGTCAGCTAACAATAGTGGAGCTAACCACCCAGTCGCCCAAATCACTCATAATACAATGGCTATAGGGCTACCAATGGCAAACTTACAAGAGGCTGCGAAAGATACAGTTCCTCAAAACAAGAATGATGATAATAAACAGTTTAAGGATCTTTTTAAAAGAGCTGCAGAGTCAATGGACATTCCGCTCGAAGAAGCCCCGACCACTCAACACAAATTGTATAAGATCTTGCAGTCGGCAGGGTCCACTAGATTAGCCCTGCCAATGGATGAGGGCATATTAGATCCTGCAAATGCTATCTGGCGGAACCCAGCATCAGCACCACCATCGAATAAAAGGGCTGATAAAAAGTACTTTATAACCCCTAAAGGGAATGAATTCCTTTTTTTCTCATCCTCAGCCTAACTCGCTGGTCGTGGAAGCAGCGAAGCAAAGGAGCAGACAATCCTTTTCTAAGACAAAATTACCCAATAAGGAGGATAAAAAACTAGACTTCCTAGGGAAGAAAATTTACACCTCGGCGGCACTACAGCTCCGCATTTCTAATTACACTGCTTTATTAGCCAATTATAATTATAATATCTACACCAACCTAAATGAAGGGTTCAAAATCCTTCCACCAGACATACAAAAACAAATGCACCCTCTGATTGAGGAAGGCTTGTTGGCGGCTAGAGTTGCTCTCCAGGCATCTTTAGATGCAGCTGATGTTGCAGCTCGTACACTTGGGACGGCAGTCGTGATGCGGCGTTCCTCATGGTTACAAGCAGCAGACATGCCGAGGAAGATGCAACGCACGATTGAAGACCTGCCATTTGATCGGATTAACTTGTTTGAGCAATCCACGGATACAGTGATGCACGGGCTCAAAGACTCCAGAGCCACATTACGAACACTGGGAATCTACACACCGCAATACCCATTCAAGGCGTACAAGAGTCAGCCCACTGCCATGAGATACGGGCAGCCTTCATCTAGCCGTAGAGTAGATCCGTATAGAAATAGGTCTAGACAACAACGGAAGGGCAGACAACCAAATCCTGTACATCAGTCCTCCCAGCCTCGCAATGCGAAACAACAATTTTGATGGACAGGTCGAGGGAGTGTTCCTCCAGTCGCATGGCACCCCTACGCAAACACCATCGTACCACCTGACTTTTCGAGACAAACTAAAACCATACCTTTCACAGTGGCGGACCATAACATCAGACAAATGGGCGCTAGAGATTGTCCACTACGGTTACTCCATTCCCTTCATTTCCATTCCAAAAACCTACCACCCCTACCCGTCCCTTTTCAGGGACCCCAGTCACGTACAACAGTTGCAAATAGAAATTCTTCGTCTCCTCAAAATAGGAGCTATAGAAAGGGTTCCAAGGTCTCAGGAAGGGAAAGGTTTTTATTCTCCATACTTCCTGGTCGAGAAAAAGACAGGTGGGTGGAGACCAATTCTCGACCTCAGAAAACTAAACACCCACGTCCAGGTAAAACGATTCAAGATGGTGTCCATAAACAATATATTACCAAACATACAACAACTCGACTGGATGGCCTCCCTCGACTTAAAGGACGCATACTTTCATATGTCCATTCGACCGCGTCACAGGAAGTTTCTGTGATTCCGGGTGCTTCATACACATTACCAGTATACAGTCCTACCCTTTGGCCTGTGTACGGCACCCAGAGTTTTTTCCAAGCTCATGGCCCCGGTTATAGCATACCTGCGGCGCAGACATATCGAAATTTTCCCGTATCTCGGCGATTTCTTAATCAAGGCATCCACGAGACATCTTACAGCACAATCGGTGCAGGCTACAATAAACCTGTTCCAAAGCCTTGGTCTGGATATAAATCCCGACAAATCATCCCCAATCCCCTCTCAGGACATTCAGTTTATTGGGGCACGGATTCAGTCGCAGGTGGCCAGAGCCTTCCTGCCCCTAGACAGAGTACAAAGACTAAGTCATTTGGCAACCAGCATTCAAGGAGCTCTCATGATTTCAGCTCATACGGCGATGAAAATGCTCGGGCATATGGCGGCATCAACTTACCTGGTCAAGAACGCCAGACTTCGCATGCGCCCGTTGCAACTCTGGTTTCTCTCCCAATTCAAACATTGCAGGCAACCAATCAATATCATGCTAACGGTTCCCAGGGAAATCAAGGATTCCCTCAGTTGGTGGATAGACAACACCAATCTGCTACAAGGAGTTCCCTTCTTACCACCACAACAGCAAATGATAATCACCACCGATGCTTCATTGATGGGTTGGGGGGCCCATTGTCACGACCTCACAGTTCAGGGACGATGGTCTATGTCAGAAAGGGGCCTGCACATCAACCTACTAGAATTGAGGGCAGTTTTCAGGGCTTGCCAACATCTGCTTCACCTGATCGAGGGGCGAGTAGTAACGATCCGAACCGACAACACGACATGCATGACGTACATAAATCGGCAAGGGGGTACCAAGTCAAGGAGTTTATGCTGCGAAGCCATAACCTTGTGGGACTGGTGCATACGTCACAATATAACCCTTCGAGCAGAATACCTGCCAGGCAAACAGAACACTCTAGCAGACAGACTCAGTCGCTCTTTTCCAGACCAGCACGAATGGGAGATTCGTCCAGATATAATACAGGAAATCTTCAACATATGGGGCACGCCCATCTTAGATCTGTTCGCTACGGTTCACAACAGCAAATGCAAACAGTACTGCTCCCGAGAGGGCAGGGGACAAAACTCCAGAGGAGATGCATTCCTCATGTTTTGGGGCGGTCCACTTCTCTATGCATTTCCACCCATTCCGCTGATACCACGCACGCTTTCCAAGATCCAACACGACAAATCACAAGTAATCATGTTAGCCCCAGACTGGCCCCGTCAAATATGGTATTTGGTGCTCCTTCGAATGTCAACACAGAGACCGATCGCTCTTCCTCGAGTACGCGATCTGTTATCACAGAACAACGGCACTCGCCTTCACAATCATCTAGACAAACTTCACCAAACGGCTTGGAGACTAGATGGTTCGATGATGGGGAATTGCAATGTTCAGTCAAGGTTAAGCATGTATTACTAAACAGTAGGAAACCATCTACAAGGGTTACTTACCTGTATAAGTGGCGACGCTTTTCCAGCTGGTGCATACAGCGATCCTTGTCCCCGGTCAACGCTCCGATCCCGGCGATCCTTGAGTATCTTCTACACCTAAAAGAAACAAACGTCTCAGTTAATACAGTCAAAGTACACCTAGCGGCCATTGCAACATTCCATGTCAGAGTAGATGGTGCTTCACTATTTGCACATCGCATCATTAAAAGATTTATGTTGGGCCTTGTTAATCTGTTTCCACATGTTCAGCCACCAGCAACACCGTGGAACCTTACCTTAGTGCTGAAAGCCTTAACTCGACAACCATTTGAACCTTTGGCGAACACTTCCTTGATGCACTTATCCATGAAGGTGGCCTTTCTAGTTGCAATTACCTCAGCTAGAAGGGTGAGCGAAATGGCAGCGTTGATGGCCTATCCACCTTATACCATTTTTTATAAGGATAAAGTTTCATTGAGGTTACATCCCAAGTTCATCCCAAAAGCATCCTCCTCCTTCCACATTAATCAAACCATTTATTTGCCAGTCTTCTACCCTAAACCGCATTCGTCGGCACAACAGAGGGTACTGCATACATTAGACGTTAAAAGGGCACTTGCCTTCTATATCGAACGAACCAAACCATTCAGGAAGGCGGATAGATTGTTTGTATCTACCACTGAAAGATCCAGGGGACAACCTATCTCTAAACAGAGACTCTCTAGATGGATTTCAAGTTGTATACGCATGGCTTACTCCTCTTGTCGTACAACACCACCACACTCAATTCATTCTCATTCTACCAGGGCGTTGGCATCATCAATGGCGTTCCTCACGAAGGTTCCGACGCACGTCATCTGTCAGGCGGCGACTTGGGCTTCGGAGGATACGTTCGCTAGACATTACGCGTTAGAACGCTTTTCCGATATGGACACAGCAGTAGGCCGTGCAGTCCTACAAACTATGGGCAGTGTACACGCCGAAGTGCCCACCACCATACATGATTAGCTAACTGCTACTAAATCACCTAGAGTGGAGCAGTCAGGAGCGCTGCTCGAAGAAGAAATGGAGGTTACTCACCTTCGTGCAGTAGCCGAAGTTCTTCGAGATGCGCGCTCCTGACATGCTCCACT
>ML681992.1:28750651-28868939 GCA_007922195.1 Podocnemis expansa
AAAAAAAAAAAAAAAAAAAAAAAAAAAGAAAAGAAAACAACAGAGAACAGTATTAGTAAGGCAGTAGTGTTTTAACACTACATACTAAACAACTTTTACAATGCCTAATCCAGCGGGTTTCAAGCGTTGTGACTCCTGTCACGAAGCTATGCCGCTGTCTGATGGACACTCCTCCTGTGTCAAATGTCTTGGTGAGAGTCACCTCTCTCACAAATGTCAATTTTGTAAAAACCTCACTACCAGGACTAGGAAGGAACGAGAGCGCAAACTAAAAATCCTACTTCTGGAAGGTGCGCTCCGACCATCTTCAGACCCCGGTGCCTCTCCTCAGCCTGAGGGAGCGCATAAACGGCGGTCAGCAGGCTCTTCCCCAGTGCCCTCTAAGATGTCTAAAGGGACAGAGGGACAACTATTACAAGAAAAACGGAGCTCTGCCGACCAGCTCACTGAGACCCTGGCGGCAACTCCTTCAAAGAAGCGGCAAAAGCCGCAGATTAAGCCGGCAGCGCGTCCCTTAACGCCGCCGCTGCCGCTTCCGGCACCGAATGCAGCGCCGCTGTTTCCCGCGGCTTTCATCATGGCACCGCAACCAGCGCAGCCCCCGCAGGTGCCCTCTTCAGCACCGCTGATGGTACCACCTTCGGCACCGTGCTTGGTGCTGCAGGTCCAGCTCGCCCCCACAACGGTGCAGCCTGCAACACCCCAGAGAGCTACAACCCATACACTGACACAGTCCCTGCCTGCATCTCTCACTGAACAACCTTCCCAGCCCCTTCCTACTAAACGGGCTAGGAAATCCAAACATACTGATTTGACAGAGGACCTCACGGTTCATTCTTCACCGGGGTCTCCTCTTTTTCAAACACATTCATCCGACTCTGAGTCATCTCTGTCGTCCCCAAGGAGGGAATCTGACTCAGAAGATAATTCAAGCCCAGTGCAGAGCCAGTCTCCTCCACAGCAAGTGACTCAGCCTGCACCTTTACAATACAATTCTTCAGTACTGTGGGCTTATCCCCCTTGGTTGGTGTACCCTCAACAGGGAATAACTGGAATGCCATGGCAATTTTATAATTTGCCAGTGTCAGCTAACAATAGTGGAGCTAACCACCCAGTCGCCCAAATCACTCATAATACAATGGCTATAGGGCTACCAATGGCAAACTTACAAGAGGCTGCGAAAGATACAGTTCCTCAAAACAAGAATGATGATAATAAACAGTTTAAGGATCTTTTTAAAAGAGCTGCAGAGTCAATGGACATTCCGCTCGAAGAAGCCCCGACCACTCAACACAAATTGTATAAGATCTTGCAGTCGGCAGGGTCCACTAGATTAGCCCTGCCAATGGATGAGGGCATATTAGATCCTGCAAATGCTATCTGGCGGAACCCAGCATCAGCACCACCATCGAATAAAAGGGCTGATAAAAAGTACTTTATAACCCCTAAAGGGAATGAATTCCTTTTTTCTCATCCTCAGCCTAACTCGCTGGTCGTGGAAGCAGCGAAGCAAAGGAGCAGACAATCCTTTTCTAAGACAAAATTACCCAATAAGGAGGATAAAAAACTAGACTTCCTAGGGAAGAAAATTTACACCTCGGCGGCACTACAGCTCCGCATTTCTAATTACACTGCTTTATTAGCCAATTATAATTATAATATCTACACCAACCTAAATGAAGGGTTCAAAATCCTTCCACCAGACATACAAAAACAAATGCACCCTCTGATTGAGGAAGGCTTGTTGGCGGCTAGAGTTGCTCTCCAGGCATCTTTAGATGCAGCTGATGTTGCAGCTCGTACACTTGGGACGGCAGTCGTGATGCGGCGTTCCTCATGGTTACAAGCAGCAGACATGCCGAGGAAGATGCAACGCACGATTGAAGACCTGCCATTTGATCGGATTAACTTGTTTGAGCAATCCACGGATACAGTGATGCACGGGCTCAAAGACTCCAGAGCCACATTACGAACACTGGGAATCTACACACCGCAATACCCATTCAAGGCGTACAAGAGTCAGCCCACTGCCATGAGATACGGGCAGCCTTCATCTAGCCGTAGAGTAGATCCGTATAGAAATAGGTCTAGACAACAACGGAAGGGCAGACAACCAAATCCTGTACATCAGTCCTCCCAGCCTCGCAATGCGAAACAACAATTTTGATGGACAGGTCGAGGGAGTGTTCCTCCAGTCGCATGGCACCCCTACGCAAACACCATCGTACCACCTGACTTTTCGAGACAAACTAAAACCATACCTTTCACAGTGGCGGACCATAACATCAGACAAATGGGCGCTAGAGATTGTCCACTACGGTTACTCCATTCCCTTCATTTCCATTCCAAAAACCTACCACCCCTACCCGTCCCTTTTCAGGGACCCCAGTCACGTACAACAGTTGCAAATAGAAATTCTTCGTCTCCTCAAAATAGGAGCTATAGAAAGGGTTCCAAGGTCTCAGGAAGGGAAAGGTTTTTATTCTCCATACTTCCTGGTCGAGAAAAAGACAGGTGGGTGGAGACCAATTCTCGACCTCAGAAAACTAAACACCCACGTCCAGGTAAAACGATTCAAGATGGTGTCCATAAACAATATATTACCAAACATACAACAACTCGACTGGATGGCCTCCCTCGACTTAAAGGACGCATACTTTCATATGTCCATTCGACCGCGTCACAGGAAGTTTCTGTGATTCCGGGTGCTTCATACACATTACCAGTATACAGTCCTACCCTTTGGCCTGTGTACGGCACCCAGAGTTTTTTCCAAGCTCATGGCCCCGGTTATAGCATACCTGCGGCGCAGACATATCGAAATTTTCCCGTATCTCGGCGATTTCTTAATCAAGGCATCCACGAGACATCTTACAGCACAATCGGTGCAGGCTACAATAAACCTGTTCCAAAGCCTTGGTCTGGATATAAATCCCGACAAATCATCCCCAATCCCCTCTCAGGACATTCAGTTTATTGGGGCACGGATTCAGTCGCAGGTGGCCAGAGCCTTCCTGCCCCTAGACAGAGTACAAAGACTAAGTCATTTGGCAACCAGCATTCAAGGAGCTCTCATGATTTCAGCTCATACGGCGATGAAAATGCTCGGGCATATGGCGGCATCAACTTACCTGGTCAAGAACGCCAGACTTCGCATGCGCCCGTTGCAACTCTGGTTTCTCTCCCAATTCAAACATTGCAGGCAACCAATCAATATCATGCTAACGGTTCCCAGGGAAATCAAGGATTCCCTCAGTTGGTGGATAGACAACACCAATCTGCTACAAGGAGTTCCCTTCTTACCACCACAACAGCAAATGATAATCACCACCGATGCTTCATTGATGGGTTGGGGGGCCCATTGTCACGACCTCACAGTTCAGGGACGATGGTCTATGGCAGAAAGGGGCCTGCACATCAACCTACTAGAATTGAGGGCAGTTTTCAGGGCTTGCCAACATCTGCTTCACCTGATCGAGGGGCGAGTAGTAACGATCCGAACCGACAACACGACATGCATGACGTACATAAATCGGCAAGGGGGTACCAAGTCAAGGAGTTTATGCTGCGAAGCCATAACCTTGTGGGACTGGTGCATACGTCACAATATAACCCTTCGAGCAGAATACCTGCCAGGCAAACAGAACACTCTAGCAGACAGACTCAGTCGCTCTTTTCCAGACCAGCACGAATGGGAGATTCGTCCAGATATAATACAGGAAATCTTCAACATATGGGGCACGCCCATCTTAGATCTGTTCGCTACGGTTCACAACAGCAAATGCAAACAGTACTGCTCCCGAGAGGGCAGGGGACAAAACTCCAGAGGAGATGCATTCCTCATGTTTTGGGGCGGTCCACTTCTCTATGCATTTCCACCCATTCCGCTGATACCACGCACGCTTTCCAAGATCCAACACGACAAATCACAAGTAATCATGTTAGCCCCAGACTGGCCCCGTCAAATATGGTATTCGGTGCTCCTTCGAATGTCAACACAGAGACCGATCGCTCTTCCTCGAGTACGCGATCTGTTATCACAGAACAACGGCACTCGCCTTCACAATCATCTAGACAAACTTCACCAAACGGCTTGGAGACTAGATGGTTCGATGATGGGGAATTGCAATGTTCAGTCAAGGTTAAGCATGTATTACTAAACAGTAGGAAACCATCTACAAGGGTTACTTACCTGTATAAGTGGCGACGCTTTTCCAGCTGGTGCATACAGCGATCCTTGTCCCCGGTCAACGCTCCGATCCCGGCGATCCTTGAGTATCTTCTACACCTAAAAGAAACAAACGTCTCAGTTAATACAGTCAAAGTACACCTAGCGGCCATTGCAACATTCCATGTCAGAGTAGATGGTGCTTCACTATTTGCACATCGCATCATTAAAAGATTTATGTTGGGCCTTGTTAATCTGTTTCCACATGTTCAGCCACCAGCAACACCGTGGAACCTTACCTTAGTGCTGAAAGCCTTAACTCGACAACCATTTGAACCTTTGGCGAACACTTCCTTGATGCACTTATCCATGAAGGTGGCCTTTCTAGTTGCAATTACCTCAGCTAGAAGGGTGAGCGAAATGGCAGCGTTGATGGCCTATCCACCTTATACCATTTTTTATAAGGATAAAGTTTCATTGAGGTTACATCCCAAGTTCATCCCAAAAGCATCCTCCTCCTTCCACATTAATCAAACCATTTATTTGCCAGTCTTCTACCCTAAACCGCATTCGTCGGCACAACAGAGGGTACTGCATACATTAGACGTTAAAAGGGCACTTGCCTTCTATATCGAACGAACCAAACCATTCAGGAAGGCGGATAGATTGTTTGTATCTACCACTGAAAGATCCAGGGGACAACCTATCTCTAAACAGAGACTCTCTAGATGGATTTCAAGTTGTATACGCATGGCTTACTCCTCTTGTCGTACAACACCACCACACTCAATTCATTCTCATTCTACCAGGGCGTTGGCATCATCAATGGCGTTCCTCACGAAGGTTCCGACGCACGTCATCTGTCAGGCGGCGACTTGGGCTTCAGAGGATACGTTCGCTAGACATTACGCGTTAGAACGCTTTTCCGATATGGACACAGCAGTAGGCCGTGCAGTCCTACAAACTATGGGCAGTGTACACGCCGAAGTGCCCACCACCATACATGATTAGCTAACTGCTACTAAATCACCTAGAGTGGAGCAGTCAGGAGCGCTGCTCGAAGAAGAAATGGAGGTTACTCACCTTCGTGCAGTAGCCGAAGTTCTTCGAGATGCGCGCTCCTGACATGCTCCACTACCCGCCCTCCTCCCCTCTACTTCGGGCGGTATTGATCTTCTCGTTGCAGGTCTCGTCCATGGTAGAAAGGAACTGGGAGGCAGTTGCAGCAGGGACGATGAGGGCGTGACGTCACTGATGCTGGGAACCAACAGACGCCGCTGTCGTCCCTAGCTGCCAGAGCCACTGCTTTACAAGTTTTTCCCGATCCGGAGTGACAGGGCAACCAAACACCTAGAGTGGAGCATGTCAGGAGCGCGCATCTCGAAGAACTTCGGCTACTGCACGAAGGTGAGTAACCTCCATTTATCATGGTCTGAGTTGCTAAAACTCACAGTGCTTCTAGCAGGACTGAGGTAGAAATGCTTATCCCTTGGGACAGTGCATTCTTATCTTGTTATAAACAGTTTTACAGCTTCTGCTGGTCATCACTGACCTTTACATTCTCAGCGGGAGATGTAGTACTGCTAAATATGGAGGCCTATAGTTAGTTTAACACAATATGGAAGTCTGGGGTTATTAATTTTATTTGACAGTTTGAAGTTTGCAGAGTGCTTAAGAGAGTTTGTGTAATTTATTTTGATTTGAGTACTGGGAATTCTTTAACTACATAGAATTGAAATGAAAGAAGCCAAAAATGTAATAGTTTCTGAGGAAATGGCCCAGAAGGAAAGCAGAACTATAACTATTCAAATAGATATTATGATGGTGATGATGGTAGTAATATTTGTAAGAACTTTGGTCATCTGTCCAGACAAGGAGTCTTGTGGCACTTTTAAAGACTAACAGATTTATTTATTGCATTTGGAATTTGGTCATCTCTGTCTCTTCTTGTACCAATGTTAACAAGTAATAATTGTGGGAGCAACTAAGCATTGCATGCAGAGATTTTGTTAATATGGTACTGTTCGTTGAACTGTGGTTATTACTCTTTTCCATCTCTCTGACTGTCTTTTAGCATGCACTTTTGATGTACTGTTGACATTACCAAGAAATAGTCTACACTGTTTTTGTCATTTGCATATGTGGAACTGATAGATTATTAGAATGAAAAGTAAAAAGATTGTCTGATATCTAACTTCCTTCAAGGATATGGTAAACGTTTGTTGTCAGACCTATTTTACTGTCAGTTCTTTGTTAGACTGTTACTTAAAACCAAATGTCTATCAGGTCTTTATTAATGTTCATAAATAAAAATGTGCATTTGTAGCAAATCTCTCATATCTATTGTATACTTGAATTGTGAATGTATATCTCTGTTTTTATGAACTGTGTTCATGTGCTGAGATAGTGCCTTCAAGTAATGGCTCTTTAGTTAAGCTTTATATTCTAACTTAATTATAGCAAACAGCCTCTTATGCCTAAAAACTAAACTTGAAGAATGGATCATTTGGATTCTTGAAGTGTATTTGGGGTTCTAATTAAAATAGTGCGGTATCTAAGACCCGGATCCTGCAAACACTTACAAGTGCTAAACTTTATTGTTATATGTAGTCCTTTTTATATTTAAGTATGTGAGTGAGTGTTTGTGGAATACTTGCACTATTAGAATTTTTCTGTCGATTTTTATTACTGGTGCTGGTTGACTCTATTGTCCTTTATAATAATCATTCTTCTGCTCTGACTAATTTAAGGGTGCTGCAGCTAATTATCACTAACCATAGTATTAATGTTAAGGTTAGATGTAAAATTGATGTAATAACTTGGAGATTATTTTGCTGTCAGGAACTGATTCAGAATGCTGAAGATGCAGGTGCCACAGAGGTTAGGTTTTTGTATGATGAGACTCAATATGGAACAGAATCTCTCTGGTCAAAGGACATGGCACAGTACCAGGGTAAGTATATATGTATTTTTGCTCATGTTCTTCAGTATGTGTGCATGAGTCTGAGTGGTTCAGTAGTCTGCCATTTATGCCCAGTAAGGCACCAGTTGAATTCATGCACTTAAGGGCAGAATTTGACCTTGATGGATAAATATACAGATTTAGTTGCTGCAGGTACTTTGCATAAATCCAATAATTAAGCATGCCAGTAACCAATCTGCATATGCAAACTAAACTTACCAGTAACCTACTTACTTTACTTTAGGCACAGGAAGAGTTAGTGGTAAGCATTTGGGTAAGAGTCATTCACGGAAAGTTCAACATGTTGAAAGAAGTAATAATGTTGGTAAATCATTGATTGGTACTTTTCTAGTACCCCAAAATGCTAGTGGGGAGACACTGGGTTGAAAATGACAGCACTCTTTATGAAATCCAGGAAATGCTAGTAATTACCTTAAAAAACGGAGGGGGGACTGCCTTTTAAAGAATTTTTAGTTAACTATAAAAGCTATGTCTACTGAAACTATAAGGTTGATTCTTTACAGTTCATCAAATACTTAATTACAATGAGAAATTCATTTGCACTTGCGTCTCAGGTTAGAGGTGATATACTTCTGACAGGTTTTTTTAAGATCTTCAACCAGAATGAGGCCCAGTGTTTATCTGTGGGCTAGGTAGGGTGGGAGGACAGCATTTGAGGTTTTTAAAATAAAAAGAATGAGAGAATTGTAAATAAGGTTGACTGGTAGATGAGGAAAAGGCAGAATAGAGAAGGAGTGTTAAGTGAGTGACAGGTTGGGGGAATTGTAATGTAACTTCTGATATATTCCATATTTTTTATATATTGAGATTTTTTTGCCTTTTCAATCGTACGCAGGTTAGGGCACCACCTTCTATTTTTGTACAGTCCTTGCATTTTGGGGCCCCAACCAATGTCTTTAAGTACTCATAGAATACAAATAATAAGATAAAGGTTCATTATAGATTTAGTGTTTGAATCTGAGAATAACTTGTGAGTTGGGTCTAAGAAGTTTTATTGAGATCTGACAAATTGACTGAAGTGCAATTTTATTGTTACTCTGAATTACCATTTGTATATTTTTACCTTTGGGATGTGCCTTCTGGTATCACATAGCTCTGGGATCTTTCTGAAGAGCTGTTTGTGTTTGGGCCACACAAATACTGTCTCATGACTGAACATTTGGTTATAATAACTGTCTAAATTTCCTCAGGCCACTAATTACTTTGTATTTTTCCTGAAGTCTCCTTCTTTCCTGAGGGAAGCTAGACTCCCTAAATTAGATGTCAGAAGTACCAGGACGGATTACTGCCTGGGCCTAGGGGCCCACCACAATGTGGGGGACCCTCTGCCCTGCTGGCAGCCTGGCACTGAGAGTGGGAGTGGGGCAGGCCAGCCTGAGCTACCGCCTCACCCCTTAGCCAGCCAATCTGCCCCCGGGGGGGGGGGGGGGTGAACCAGCTCACAGGCTGAGCTGCTTCCATTCATACCCTGCCCCTGGGCTGGTCACCCTGCCCCTGAGGGTGGGGTGGGCCTGCTGCGGCCTAGCTGATCAGATCCGGAAGGTGGGGGCAGTGGACTGCAGTGTGAAGAGGACAGGCTCCAGTGTGGCCCAACACCACATTACACACGGAAGTGAGCCTCACCTCCGCCAGGGCTGACTATCCAGGCCGCAGCAGTCCTCTGGCCCCAGCTCCTGCCCCAGTGCTGGCCTGCTGGTGGGGTGGGAGGCCCTCCAATGGAGCAGGGGCACTGGCGGGGAGGCCCAGGGGCCTTGTGGCCCCTGATCTGCCACTGCAGAAGTGCATTTTGTTTAGGCAGCACTGGTTCATTTAGGAAGTTGTCTGGACTTTTTAAGCTTTGGGAATTGTTTTAAAGGATGTGCCATTTCCATAAAATGTCTCTATAATTAGACTAGTCTGAGTATTGGCATGCTATGTTTTAGGTAGTGTGAAAGTACGTGAGTACTGGTGTTTAGTTTGCAGCATTGACAACAATAGCTCCTTCAGCTCACTAATGTTCATTTCCAGAATCCCTGAGACTGCTCTTCCTGTAAGACTTTCTTCAGAGATTTTGTCTTTCTGAATGAAGATGCACTTTCTTGGAAGTTTCTGTCCTATGTACTCCATATTGTCTTTCAGGCATTCCACCATTGGGGTTGCCAGTCCATTAATTGCTGTTAGACATACAAACAGTGTGCTATGCATAATCAGCACCTTTTTAGAAGAAAAGATCAGGCCAGCTCAGGAGTGGAGTGGATAGATAGTATTTTTAATCAGATTACTTGTCCCATCTTGTACATCCAGCCTAGTGGTGAGTGGCCAAACCAAGCCGAGACCCATGTAAGTTAGTCCAGAATATGGGGTTCCTGTGAAATATATACCTTTCTAACATGCTGATGCAATATGCACAATGGAAATACAACAGGTTATATCATGCCTAAATTCTTACATGGTTTCACTGTCATTAATATGAAGGTTACATGATTAGATTATAGTTAATATATAGCATATAACTAGCCTGTCTGTGGCTCTCATTTATGAGTTACGTGGTTACCATATACTGTTCTGACCAATGAGATGTACAAGTATCTTTTGTCCTTTCTGATACCTTGCCTGTATCAACCTGTTTATCAGATTCCAAAGGGGCAGTCATGTTGGTCTTGTTCAGTAAAACAAACAAGGAGTCCAATGGCACTAAAAGACTAACAGATTTGTTTATTGCATGATCTTTCATGGGAGAAAATCCCACTCTGTCAGACGCTTTGAAGATGAGGGAATTTACAGAATGGTAGGAAATGAATGCAGAGAAGTGTAAGTCGTGGCATCGGTTCACACTGTAACAGCAAATCAAAGCAGAGCAAAGCCTTTCTTATTAATGGCTTTTTGGTAGAGTAATTGCAGTAAACTGCCCTCACTTAACAGTGAACTGTTTTTACTTAACTTTTCTTTGTTGTATTTTTGTGCTTTCTAGCAAAGCTATCTGTTTACACCTTAGTGTCTCCTCTTGCAATAACAAATCAGATTTTTTAAATGCACTGGTCAGCTACTCAGTTAATATAACAAATTCCCTACACTTATCTTGCAAATATTTTTGAAAATGCAACTCAGTAATAGTATTGACTTTTGAGCCACTATCTAATGAACATCTGATCTTCACCCCCTGCTATGCATACTTCAGCAGTTGACAGTCTCCAAATGCTCACTCACAGAAGCTACTATATTCACTGATTCTGTCTACGTTCCTTTCAACGCTGTATGCTGTAGTGACCTTGGGGAGGAAGGGATTTACACCCTTGTCTGTGTGTCCCACGAGAACCAATAGAAACCAAGTACAGGTTTTTGAATTGGAGCAGCAACCCTGCCTGTTTGCTGTTTGGTGGCAGCAGGGCTCCTGGAAGGATGAGAAGGAGGCCAGAGGTAGGCCTGAAGGGTCCAGCAACAGCCATGCCAGAAAGAGGCTCAAGTCTGTAACTGGCTGTGTGTGAGTAGAACGGGAGCTGTTTAACTAGATGACGTCAGGGTATTTCTTTGTTTTGGTTCTTCTTTGGATTCCTCTGCGCTGAATACGTGTACCCCCTTCCCTCTGTCCTGTAACTAACTAAGTTAAATTCCAGAGAAGCATCTCTCTGTGTTTCTTGTCTGTTATTTTTAAATAAAGAATTTACCCTTTTAAAATAAGCTCTGGTTATGTGTCCTAAAAGGTAGGAGATGTTGCGTGCATATGCATCAGACTGCATGGCCAACTACTAAAGGGGATTCTGTCCCATTTCTAACTGATAACCCAGCTGGAGTTCAGTCAGGATTCTGAGGGAGGAATAAAAGTGATTGAGGGTATCTCAAAGGAAAGAATTTCCAAGTGTGCCTTCCTGGGTTTTAAAGTGGTTTTGCGTTTGGGTGGTGGCAGCAATACCACTCCAGGGCCAGGAAATTGGTGGCTTTGGAGAGTTTTAAGACCAAGCTTTAGGGCCAGTGGGATTTTAAGGCCTGTTGCAGGCCCCAACCTTCGGCAGTCAAAGTGCCAGAGTGGGGAAAATCGCCTTGACATATGCAGACTTATTTTCCCCAAATGACAGGCATGGGAATCCTTCTGCCACTGATTGGCCTTGTGCTGTAGATGTGCCACTCACTTTTGGTACTCTGATTTCCAGTGCCTAGAGCTCTGTTCTCCTTTGCAGTGGACATTCTTTGCTAGTTTGCCATGGCCTTTCACAAGCGTAACCAGAGTTCATTCCCAGCTCATCATTCCTTAGGAATTTTCAGGATCCCAAAGCATTTGTATACTTTGGTATACTAACAGGGATTTTTTCTTTCATCACCTTGGTCATCACTTCCAGCATCTCTTTCTATTGGACTGTCAGCTTTTGGACAGCTTCACTTAAACTTTCCGATGTTAATTGTGTTTGGGATGGGGCTGTTTCTGCAGAAGTTCCATTAACTAGGCTCCAACTTCATTTACAGGGGTTAGGTTTGGCCATCCCTCCCCCAGGAAATTCCTTTTCTTTGGCCCACATAATGGCAGCCTCATGAGTTCATGGAGCTTCTGACTGGGATCTTCCTTAAACTTCCTTTTCATTTTATGGTAGAGGGAATCATCATGGAGTACCAATGCTAACTGCTCTTTAGAACTATATGTGGATCTGAAACTCATAGGGGGTCTTGCCATTTCACTTTGCTGATTTTGTCTTGGAGGTCATACAGTTATGCCCAAACAGTTTCACAACTCCTTTAGTTGGATTCCTGTAGGCATATTGTCTCCATTCACTTCTAGGATGAGTTCAGCTACCTAGTCCACATCTTCCTTGTCTGTCATTAGATCCTAGTCTGATCTGCATTATAAGACAGGCTGTGGAATTTCATCCAGTTACTCTTATATTTATGCTAGTAACTTGTTTGACTAAAACGTATTTTCCAAAAAGGAATCCAAGGGATGGAGAATCTGCCATTTCCCTTAATATCTTGATCCAGTGTTACTCACCCTCACTTTTAAAAATGTGTACCTAATTCCCAATTTGAATTTGGCTGGCTTCAAGTTCCAATCAGTATGTTCTTGCTCTCTCCTGTAGGTTACTTACACATTAGAATTATGTCATCTTTCAAACTTCTTTTGTTAAGCTAAACTGATTGAGCTCTTCTGGGGAATTTTCCAGCCCTCCAATTCTTTCTCTTTCTCTTTTTTTTTTTTATACCACCTTCTTTTTTCAACATTCCTTTTAAAATGTGGGCTCCCAGCGCTTGATGTGATATTCCAGTATTGATATCACCAGTACCATATACAAAAGTAAATTAACCACCATGCTCTCAGTGTATGTCTATTAACGGAGGTACTATTGGCACTGGCAGATCAATTCTGCAGGATCAGTTTGAGTGGCAGTGGAGACCTGCGCAATTAGTCTGGAAGTTGATGTTGGTAATCCACCCTCACAAAAAGAACAAGGAGTCCAGTGGCTCTTAAAGATTAATGAATTTGTTTATTGTATGAGTTTTCGTGGGAGAAAATCCCGCTTCGTCAGATAGTAAAAGACTAGCACTGTGGGCATTTCCTGTCAACTCTGTGTGAGTGGTGGTGCTGTGGTAGGTAGAAGTTAGGTTTTCACTGGCTGCATAGATCAAGCCTAAATTAGTTCTTCTGTTTTATACATCTGAGAACTGTATTAGCCCTTTTTGCCACAGTATCATACTTGGACCTCAAGTTGAGTTGTTTGTCAACTATAACACCTCAATCCTTTCCAGGGTCCCTGCTTTCCAGGATACGGTTCCCATTCTGTGCATATTCTTTCTTCCTAGATGCATGGCCTTCTATTTGGCTGTATTAAAATTGTATTTTGTTCAAATGGACTCATAAAGTGATCCATATCATTTTGTATGACTGTCCTTTTTTTCATCGTTATTTACCACTTTGCCAATCTTCATGTCATTTGCAAATTTTGTCAGCACTGTATTTTTTATTTTATTCTACTTCAGTAGGACTGAAACTTATTGGAGGAACTGATGTTGTTAGGGCCACACAGCTTTTTTTATTTCCTAGGATCAGAACATTTAGTGTTGTAAGGGGGTTTTTGTATGATCACCATGGTCACTGCTTTCCTGAAGTTCTTTCTCAGCGTGACCTTCATTTATCTTTTATGACAACAAATGTAGTTAGTGAACCATAACTACATGGTTTAAGTGTTAAAATTTTCATGAAATCTAAAATAATCCAACAAATCAGTTGATGGACTTATGTCTCTGAAGAGAAAGAGAAGAAAACACATTGTTTAGGAGGTTAATTTTACAGAAGTTCCTCTTCATCTCTGGGGGTAGTCCAAGCAGATTTTAGTTTCATTTCTCCACTTTGAGTTGAAACTTATTAAATTTGTACATTCATAGTTTTTTCTGATTTAGTAAGTTTACTTCCTGGAAACTAAAAAGGTGGACCAAAGTGTTCTTTTTTGAATTGTCTTATGAGTGCCTGCTTATTTTTTAGGGCCAGCACTTTATGTGTACAACAATGCAGTTTTTACCCCTGAAGACTGGGATGGCATACAGGAAATAGCAAGAAGCAAGAAAAAAGATGATCCCCTGAAAGTTGGAAGATTTGGAATTGGGTTCAATTCAGTTTATCATATAACAGGTACTGTTTTTACCTTCTTTAACAATAAAAAAACCTAACATTAATATTTGTTTAATCTCATATGCATATCAAACATAAAGGATGCTGGTAAGGTATTTTGTGGGTGAAGTCCTTGACTTGGAATGCACTTCCTCCATCCATGGCCCCTCACAGCTCAGCTTTTTAAAATCTTCCCATTACGATATGAAGTCCATATTTTTTTGCCAGGCTTTTGGAAGATGTGTAGACTGAGAATTTATTTTGTTGTTGTCATTCTGTTTGCTGGTGATCTCAAGGTTGGGTTAGCAGTCCTCTATGTTGTATTGTTATTTGAAATGTACATTTTTAGTTTATATACTGATGCCTGGAGCATAGGTGGATGCCTAACACAGGCATTTATAAATCTAAATAAGATACAGTAAGCAAAGACTGAATCTTTGTGCAGTTTCATTTTTGCACTGTTGTATGTGTTTAAGGAAACTGAGATCAGTGAAAAATGCTAATTTTGTCACATACCCAAAAAATACTTTTCCTTGGTATAACTATAATATCACACAGCAGACTTACTTTTTGACGGCAGGATGTTCACATTGATTGCATAAAGCAAAAATAACCTGACAGACTGCTAATGAATCTTTATATACTCTTCCACAAGTTGGTTACGCTTAACTGTGGGCATCTTCTTTTCATTTGGATCTTTTATTATTGCAGTGAGCTTCTTAAATTCTTTAGGATTGTTTTAATATTTCATTTGGTAGTCTTTTCTTCCATTCATTTACATGCATTGAATTAGCAAGCTCTATATGGAAATCTGTATGCAGATTTCTGTTCCCCCCTCTTAAAATTTTGTAGATTGTTTTTGACTTGCACCACTAAAAATGTTGCATTGAGTGGATTTGTTTTTGTTCTGTTGTGGTTATGCCATATGGAAAGATTAGTAGATTGGATATAGCAATCTAATAGTGGATTATTATAATTTGAGAAGATAGCATGGCAAAAGGAAGGCACGTGTAAACAACTGGTTTTCAATATCTACTTAATATTTCATTTCCAAGCTTAATGTTTCAAATCTTTTGGTCAAATGAAGTAGTGTCCTTCACAAGTGTCCTTTGTCATTTATCTCTGTTATGCCTTCTGTGAGGTTATCTTGTATATCATAGAATATTTTACATAGTGTTTTCTCTTGTACAGTATGAAAAGTTGTCCATTAGTAAGATTGGGCTTTTGATAGAATTACAAATTGTCTGAATTTAAATGTACAATTTAAATAGCTCTAATGACTGAAACTGTTTTAAGATATGGATTCTATAGAATATTTTGTGATCCTTAACATTTGTTGTTTGGAGTTGTTCATATTTGTTGGCTTTTACTTGTACAGATGTCCCTAGTATCTTCAGTGGTGACCAGATTGGAATGTTGGATCCCCATCAAACTCTTTTTGGACCCCATGAATCAGGCCAGTGTTGGAATCTAAAAGATGACAGCAAAGAAATTAGTGAACTTACAGATCAGTTTGCACCATTCATTGGTGTATTTGGTAGCACTAAGGAAACCTTCAAGAAAGGAAACTTTCCTGGAACATTTTTTCGTTTCCCTCTTCGCCTTCAGCCTTCTCAGTTGAGTAGCAATCTGTACGACAAACGAAAAGTTCTGGAACTGTTTGAATCCTTCAGAGCAGATGCAGATACAGTGCTACTATTCCTGAAAAGCGTGCAGGATGTTTCCTTACATGTTAGGGATGGTGATGGAACTGAGAGATTAGTTTTTCGAGTAACTGCTAGTGAGAACAAGGCCTTGAAGCATGAACGACCCAATTCCATCAAGATTCTAGGAACTGCAATAAGTCAGTATTGTAAAGGGATTCCAAGCAACAGTGTAACATGTGTGACATATCATGTAAATATAGTCTTAGAAGATGAGAGTGTGAAGGATGCGCAAAAAACATCTTGGTTAGTATGTAACAGTGTGGGCGGTCGAGGAATATGCAATGAACTTGATTGTTTGGCTGATGACTTGAAGTTTGTTCCTACTATTGGAATAGGTATGCCTTTATCAAGTAACAGGGAATTAAAAGGAGCTGTAGCAGAGTTTTCAGGCAGAGCATTTTGTTTTCTTCCTTTACCTCCTGGTGAGGAAAGCAAGACTGGTCTCCCAGTTCATGTTAGTGGTTTCTTTGGCCTGACTGACAATAGGAGGAGTATCAAATGGCGAGAGTTAGATCAATGGCGAGACCCAGCAGCTTTATGGAATGATCTCCTTGTGGCAAATGTTGTCCCAAAAGCATATGCCACTCTCATTTTGGAAGCTATCAAGAGAATGGAAACTGAGAAGAATTCAGATTTTCCTTTGTCGGCTGAGAGAATTTATAGACTTTGGCCTGAAAAAAACAAAATCAGGGTACATTGGAAACCAATCATAGAACCTCTGTTTAAAGAGTTGCTTCAGAATGCGGTTATTTACTCTACTAATGGTGACTGGATAAAGGTGGAGCAGGTGTGCTTTTCAGAAATGGATGACAGCTTAGAGTATACACAAACCGTCCTCAACTACCTCCAGAGCTCAGGGAACCAGGTTGCGAAGGTACCAGCAAATATTGCTAGTGCAGTTGATCTTACTGTATCTAGCTCTAAAACTGTGAAAAAAGTGACACCTGCTGTAGTGCGGCAGGTGTTGAGGAAATCTGGACATACTGGCCCTGCTGATGAGAAGCTTCATCTCTTGGAATTCGTGCTTAGTGATGGAGTCTACAGTGAACTTATTGGTTTGGAGCTCCTGCCATTACAGAATGGAAATTTTATTCCTTTTTCCTCATCTGTGTCTGATCAAGATGTAGTTTACATAACCTCAGAAGATTACCCAAGGTACATTAACATTTTACATGTTATATTTTGCTGAAATGGTTGTAATGTTTTTAAGTCCCACAGACTGTCACCTGCTTATGACTAGTGCTTTTAGAATAAGCACATCACAATTTTTAACTATAAAATAACGCATAAAAGCAACCCAAGATTAAATTTTACATACTTTTGCATTTGAAGGATGTAAAGATTAGTTGCTGTCAGAATTTAAAGAATTACTGAAACTTGATATAAAGTATACAGAAAGTAGCTTTTCTCAAACTTACTTTCTTTTGAGAAACACAAAATAAGGCTGAGAATATGCATCCTAGAAGAGCAACAGTGTAAGAGATCTGTTATTGGCTTGGCTAACCATTTATTGAAATGGAAGCCCAAGATGACACTATTCTTTTCCCACCTCCCTTAGCTATTACTATGAGAGCGTTTTAAATTAAATTCAGGAATGGCTAGTTTTGCAAATAATAGAAGCTTTTTTAAAAAAATATATTACAAAGTCGGCATAGATACTCCACTTACCGGAGGCAAGTGACTAGTTGTCATGGCACTGCTTTTAAGATCATAAAATACTACCTTATTTTTTCAGTTAGGCCCTTGTGTTACCACTTCTTTGAACAGAGTTTAACCTACTAATCTACGTTATTTTTGGCACCCTATAAAAAAAACTTTTAAAACTCTACACTGAGACTATTCTACTGTGTTTATCATTTCTGTCTGTTCCTCTGCTGTCAACTGTGAAATCACATGGAGGACTATTCTTCAAGTAGGGGAAAGGAACAACAACATTAATGGCACTTCTGTGATGTTTTAGGGTTCACCTTGCCCAGTAAGGAGTTGTGTCACCACCAGCCCTGGAACTTTGATGCCTTAAACCGGTGGTTTTCCAACTTCTTCCCTTGGGACCCAGTGGGGAAAAAAAAAATCATTTATGCCCATGACCCAGCAATTACATCTTTGAGCAATGCATTCTGGTCTTGTAACGGTGGCAGCAAGGGGTGCCACGACCCACTGCTTGAGGGTCTGCGACCCAGTACTCAGTCCTGACCCTAAGTTTGACAACCACTGCCTTAAACAGTATGGAGCTGTGGTTCACATGTTAGATACCAATAGCTGGCATAGAAGCATGTGGGTCACGTCCTGGCTTCCGTCACCCAGTTACTGTTTGCAGCACTCCACAGTTCTGAGTTTCTCTAAAACTGCCTCACTGTAATGTCTATCCCTTTCCTGGAATACTGTCAGAAGTCACTGAGTTTGTTGCTTATTTAATTTTCTTAGGATTCTCTGTTGCTGTGTATATATTTTGCTTTTATAAGAAAATACTGCAAAAGGAAAACTTTTCAAAATGTATAAGCAAGTACATGTATAACTTGTTTAATAGTGTTTGTAACTCTTGAACAACAGAATAAATGACTTGTTTAGGATGCTGAGATCAGTATTGCTTTGTTTTTAATGGTATCTTAGGTCCCTCTTTCCTGGCCTCGAAGGAAGATTAATTTCTGATGATCTGAAGCCTCAACTTCTAACTGCTTTGAAAGAAGCTGCTAAAAGCCGAGGTAACATTCAGTATTTTTATTTTCTGATCCTTATTAAGAAAAGAGGTTGATAGTGACAAGATTAAAAAGGAATTATGTAGTTTATTCTTTTCTTGATTTTGTTTGAATTGGGACACTTTAGAGAGGCTGATTTAAAACCTACATTTAAGTCCATCATTTTTAAGGCTAAACTGAGCTTGCAAAAATCTGCTAAACTTCTCATACAAAAATAGACAGTTTACAATCTGAATTCAAAATAACACAAGTGTTAATCAAAAACAGGAAGGGGAAGAGAAGAAGGATGCAGATTTACAATAAAGTAGTACATGGATACTCAGTAAAGTGCACATACACCTGGAAGGTTCAAAATATTTTTAAATTAGTATTCTGCCCTGCTCTTCCTCCTTCCCAGGACATTATAGCAATTGACAGTTGTGTTTCCCACTCCAGTTAATGTGTTTGAATATTTGTGCACTCGCATATATTAACAACCAATAACAATACCAACCTTTTGGTTGTGGTAGACATACCCAGGCCTTACATACCGAGAATGATTAAATTAATCTATTTTTAAGACCAGAAGAGACCTTCAGTATCAGAATAGTTGATAATCAGCATACACAAGCTAGTAAATTTCACTGAATGATTGCTGTCTCAAATTCATTATGTATGGGTGAGTTACTTTCTAGGAAGATGTCCAGTCTCAATTTAGACTTTGAGTGACAGGGAATGTATCACATCCCTAGGTAAGTTGTTTCAGTGGTTAATTACTTTCACCATTAAAACTTTGTGCCTTATTTTTAGTCTGATTTTATGTGGCTTCAGCTTCCACCTAATAAATTTTGTTTTGCCTTTGTCTGCTAAATTAAAGAGCCGTCCACCATCAGCAGTCTTCCTACATAAGTACTTATAGACTGCTCAGGTCAAATCTTAACTTTCTCTTGGATAAATGATGTAGACTGATTTTCTTTAATCTCTTGTTGTAAAGGAGGTTCTAGCAGGGTAGCAGTGTTAGTCTAGTTCAGTAAAACAAACATGGAATCCTGTGGCACTTTTAAAGACTAACAGATTTATTTATCAAATGAGCTTTCTTGAGGAAAATTCCACTTCATCAAATGCATGAAATGGAAACTACAGTATGCAGGGGAATATATAAATGCAGGGAAGGGTAAGTCACAAGGCCAGTTCAGACTTTTCCTGCAGACCAAGAAAATTGTTTTGATTCAAACAGTGTGAAATAACAGATGAGGCGGTGAGAAGGTTAAAAGAGAGGGAAATCACCTAATTTAAGTGTATCAGATTGGCATATGAATTTTAACTCAGCAGTTTCACTTTGGAGTCTTGACTGAAAATATTTCTGTTGAAGCAGTGTAACCCTCATGTCTTTCACAGAATGTGCAGGCAGGTTGAATTATTCCTCTATCCTGCAAGATGATCCTTCAGTCTCTGAAGCTGTGGGTGGTAGGCCCCTCCTCACTTACAGATAGCCCCACAACTTTAGGCAGATACTACTCACCAGAAATGGCACACCATACAACAGAATCAGTAAGGCAGGCACCTATCCCTGCAACTAACCCCATAGCCACCTCTCCCCACATATCTACTCAAATGACACCATCTCAGGACCTAACAGAATCAGCTACGCTGTCATGGGTTCATTCACCTGTTCATCCACCAAAGTAAAATGTGCCATTGTGTGCCAACAATGCTTCTGCCTTAGATGTTGACCAAACTGGACTGTCTTGGTGCAAAAGAATAAATGGACATAAATCAAATATCAATAATTGCAACATTCAAGAATCAATTGAGGAAGGCATCTGCCTCCTTGCACGCTCAGTGAAAGACATGACCATTACACTACTTCAACAAAACGCTTTCAATCAAGGCTCTAAAAGGAAACTGCAGAATTAGAACTCATATGTAAATTTGACACCATTAAGTTAGGTCTGAGTAGAGATTTGGGCTGGTTCATTCATTACAAAAGGTGATTTTTCGCCTCTTTTAACCTTCCCACCTTTTATTTGTTGTTCCACGCTGTTTGATTCAAAACAACTTGCTATGTTTGCTGAAAAAGTCTGAACCCACCTTGTGACTTACCCATCTCTGGTTTTATATATCTCCCTACATCCTGTATCTTATCTTCCATGCATCTGGTGAGGTGGGATTTTCCCCATGGAAGTTCATGTGATTAAATAAATTTGTTAGTCTTTAAAAGTGCCATAGGACTCCTTGTTCATTTCTAATGTAAAGGTTTCTCAAACCTTTAATCATTCTTGTAGCTCTTTTCTGTAGAGCTAGGCAACTAACTGATGATGAGGAGTCCTGTGGTACCTTAGAAACTAAAAAAAATTTGGAGGAGGTATAAACTTTTGTGAGCTGGAACTCACTTCATCAGATGATGAATCTGATGAAGTGGCTTCCAGCCCACAAAGGCTTAGGCTCCAAATATTTTTGTTAGTCTCCTAGGCTGTGTCTACACTAGCAAATTACTCTGGATTGAGGAGGCTTAATCCAAACTAATTTGCTTCCTGATTACACTAGGCTTTGCCTGGTTTGAACTAAGAAATTAGTTAGTTAGTTAGAATTAGTTAGAGTGATTGGTTCAAACTTAACGCTTAGTTCAAAGTAGCACGATGTAGTCATGCTAGTTTGAACTAAATAAGTTAGTTTGAACTAAAAAACCACGGTTAGTTTGAACTAACTCTGAACTGCTTAGTTCAGACTCTGCAAGTCCGAAATAAGCAGTTAGATGTAGACGTAGTCTTAGGTGCCACAGAACTCATTGTTTTCTGAAAACAAACCAACATGCCTACCACCTGAAGAAAATAACCGAAGGTTTGTTTGTTTTTTTCTTGGCAGCATTGAAAAATTGCATATTAAATAAATTCCTTTAGTTTCCATGACTCTAGAGTCTCTCGTTTTTTCTCTCACCTCTTTGGTTGACATTTCTCCACTTTTTTGGATAGCTATTCCTTTTCCTCTTGCCTACTGAGCTCCATGCTTGGGTGACCTGCGCCACTTGTAAGGTTTAATGATCATGTCTCTGTTATTATTTTCAAATGTAGTGAAAACAGAAAGGCATTTAAAGTCAGGTGACAAAATGATTAACAACTTGGTATCATTTCTATACAAGGAGAGACTAGAAAGGTTAAGACTGTTTAGTTCACAGAGGAAATAAGTACGAGGGAATTATGAATAAGACTATTATACAATGTAATGTTTACGTCTCAGAGATGGTTAATCAAGTGCTCCTATTTACCCTATTTCATAATACAAGAGACAGCAGACAGCCAATGAAAATGAAATGCTGGAAATTTAAAATTGATATAAGGAAATATTTCTTTATGCAACTCATATTTAGCTTGTGGAACCTATTGCTACTAGATGTCATTAAAACCATGAGTTTTATAGGAGGTAGTAATTTGTTCTTATTCTGTTTAAGACATGCTTGTTTTAAATTTTCCTTATTCTCTAACTTCACCGACAAATCCTGTTTCATCTATTTATTGAGTTCTAATGTAGTAAATTGTAAATTTGTAAATGCATCTTTCTCTGAATTCTTTGGTGTGATGACTTTTTTAAAGTAAGTATTTGTACAGTGCCCCAATCTTGTTTGGGATTCTGAAGTGCTACTATAATTCAAATAATAATTGGTGAAATTTGAGAGGAATTAAATATTTTATATGAATGAAAACATCCATAGCAGGACAGAAGTTGGCAACATGGGAGGTGACCACAGGAGGCCACCAACTGCAAGACTCTCCAGAAACGTTGGGGAAGGAATCCAGGGTAGAACTCCCACAATCATGGTTACCTCCATGAGGCTGAGAAATGAAAACCTGAAGTGACAGTCAAATTCTGTTCCCCAAGACTGATAAGAAAAGCTGGAGTAGCACCCAGAAGAGCCTCGACTACTCCATAATCCAACCACAATACTCCATATTTCCTATCTCCTTTAATTTTTCCTTGATTTCCAAATTTCAAGTTGAAGAATCCCCATCCCTTAATACAGTTCCATTACTGGCAGATGCTTTTGTAGGGTTTTACAAATAAGTTTGCCAGGATGGAAGAGATGGAACGTTTTAGATTAATAAACATTTGCTGTGTAAAAATGAGGATCAGTGGTGATATTTTAACATATGCTTATTGCTGCAAGTGTAATCTCTGAGTTTTGTAGATGTAAAGATAAAGATCCATTGGCTACATGAGGACACCTTGGATAATGGTTCACTTCATTTTCTAATGCTGTCTGTTTAATCTGTATCTCTCCATGTTTTGTACTGCTAATTGAATTTACAACTTTTTGCAATAGCAAAATTATTTACACCATTGTTGTATTCTGGCTTTTTCTATGATGTATTTGTAGAAATACACATACCATCATCTTCTACATCCTTAATTCTTATTGCCACTAGATATTTAGCAGTTGTCCTTTCTAGTGTTGCATCCCACCGGTGTTGCTTCTGAGGAAACATATGAAAATTCTTGTCCATGAATACAATGGGCAGACTACTTCTGTAGAACTTTAAATCCCTTTGATCATTCTTCTGAACTCCAGAGTGACTTCTTTTGCTCTTCATGACTCCTTAGCCATAAGTACATTTCTTTCTAAGCAAGTTGTTTACATACTATAAAGCCTGCACATTTCTCTTTTGACTGGTTCTAAAATCTCAGCTGCCAGGAGTTTTCCCCATGTGACTACACAAGTATATAAGAAGCATGGTCTTACATTTTATTCCAGAAAGTGGGTGAGTTCAACTAGTGGTGTTGCACAAAGAAATCCAAATCCATTTTCACTCCATGAAGTGCGCTCTTTTATTGTAAGAAGCATATTATTACTTTTATATTTAGCATGATTGTGTGTTAATCGTCAGCATTTTGAATGTTTTCTAAAAAATGGATTTTATTATATTCTAGCCCAACAGCTTCTCTGGGGATTTTCAGGTAGGATTGCTGACTGAATATTTCGCTGGATTGAAGTGTGGCATTTGTGTGCCTTTGATGATTAAAATGTTCTCTCTGCCTTAGCTTCCATATTAATGGAAACTGGATAACCTACACAATTAAATGCAATTGGCAAAAAACAGGGGAAAAAAAGCCTAATAATTGAGAAGGTGATAGCCTTTAGGGCTCATTGTATAGAAGAAATACTGTTTTAATGAAGTTGAAATGTCAGTACCTGAGCTGCATGTTTAACGTGTGAGTACTGTACATTTTATGAGCTTTATGCTTTTAAAGAATTAATTGCAAGTAGCTATACTGTAATCATTAATCAACAGCATGAACATTGCTTTCTTGTATTAACCTTCTATGCTCAATAAATATTTAAGACCTTGCATTAAAATAATAGGATTTTAGTTTCAATTTTAGGAGAATTTCTGCCTGCCTGCCCATTGGCCTTAGACTTCTGTCCCTTCTGCTAGTGCTGCTTTTTATCATACTGCAGCACCAAGGAGGTGAATAGCTTTTGACAGTCTGAAAGAAGAAAAGCTTACTGCTTCCAAAGAAGTCTTGTTACCAACTTCCAAACTAAGTGACAAGTATGTGGTGTCTTTCCCTCTAACCACCATTTTGAGAGTTTGAAAGGAAGTGGAAAGAAGTGAGGTTTTAAGCTCTTGCTGAGTGCACTAATAGTCCCACTCCACAGCATCAGATTCTCCTTTGAGAGTATGACGGATATCTGAAAATGCATCCAGTCTTGCAATGGCTCTCAGAATTTTAAGATCTGTAGTATCACGCTTTTGTACATATATGATTTGTATTCTTATCGATATTCAATTCAGTATTACAGCTGCTTATCAACAAAAGACAGTTATGTGACCATGTACCTAATTTATCTTTTCCTTTTTTGCATTTCAAAGTTAGCCAAAGGAATTCTGCTAGCTCAGTGGTTTTCAAACCAAGGTTTGGGACTCAGTACTGGGTCACAGACCCTCAGGCACTGCATCATGGCACTGCCTGCTACTGCTGCTGAAGGACTGGAATGCATTGCTTAAAGATGTAGTCGTTGGGTCATGAGCATAAATGGCTTTTTTTCAACTGGGTCCTGAGGAAAAAAGTTTGAAAACCACTGTGTTAGCCCTTATAATATTACATATGTCTGTATGCAGGATAAATACTTCATGTTGTAATCAGTAACATAGAAACAGCTTTTGTCTGAATGGAAGGAGTTCAACTTCATATGTATTACATGTAGAATCATAGATGACCCTGAAATACCTCAAAGATATCCTAAGCACTGAGTGGGTGAGATAGTTATTGGATTATCCATAGTAGATGTTGCATAGGAAAATGTAGAAGGATTATGTTCATGCTTAATCTTAAAGAGAAGACTTTTTTAATGAACATATTACATATACCGTCATTTTATAAATCAATGTGCTTAGAAATGTACTTTCTATATGCAGTGTTATATCTCATCCAGTGCAATAAATATCCCAGTAGCAACTATATGGGTGAAACCAGACAGTCTCTATGCTCTTGATTGAATTCATATAAGTAAATGATAAAAGACAAAAAAAATCATATAACTTGTAAGTGAACACTGTTCTTTGGGTGTATCCCACAGTTCCTTGAGGAAATTTCCTTAGTTCTTTCTGTGCTGAAAATCTGCTGAGCAGTATGTTGCAAAAAGGAAGTCATACCTCGCTTTGCAAAAAGCAGTAGCTCAGGTCAGTGTTAACCCATTGTCTTCTGAACTTCAGTATGCAAGCACAGTGTCAGAAGGCCAGCTGGATTTTCAGTGAGGACCAGTCATATGAAGTCTTTTGCAGAGCAAGCTGCTTCCCGGGTATATGAACACAGTCAAATTTTGAAGACCGTGTGGTATGAAGATAGTAAAATTGTAGATTTGCAAAAGCATAAGGAATGACCATGCATATCAGCAGTTAGCATTAAAGCAGGTGACTCTGAATTTGCTCCAAACAGATGATTAGCACATAGTGTGAATTATGAGGCTAAACAGTGAATTCAGGAAGACCGAGAAGAAGAATGACAAGTTAGGTGACGTGCCAGTGACATGCTTATTTAATGATGACTTTGACCAAGTCTTGGCCACTGCACCCAGCACAGAGCCAGCTGTGCTTCATGATGACATGGAGGGCCATAGTAGAGTACTGCTGCCATGTGAATCCAGCATGGGGACTGATTGCAACTAGCAACAGACTCTCAGCTAGCACCATGAAGTGACTCTTTCAATGCAATGAGTCCCAGAGCAGACTGTGGAGCGAGGATCAACAACAAAATCTCAATCTCTACTTGGAGGAGCTGTTTGAGCCCCTTCCCCATGAGATTCAGACCACTGCTGAGTCTGATGAGAACATGATGAAGATGCACACCACCAAGGTCCTGGTAAGTGTATGATTCAAATTAAAAGTTTATTATTAATGTAATCGGAGGGATTCCTCAATAAAGAACAATACAAAAATACGGAGCCCCAGCTACTGGCATTTGGCTAGTAATAGCAGATTGTATCACAAGGTCTAGGTGTCTCCCTCTTCCTTCTCTGAATTCTCTTTCTCCAATAAATGTGAAGTTCAAAATGGTGAATTAGAATCTGAGACTTTCAGACATATCTGTAAACACTGTTGTTAAGTCATAGAAATTTGCTATAGTCATTCTTGCTTTCCTTTTCCGTATTTGGAGATTTACTACTCTTCAGTCACTCTTCCTGGGTCTATGGAGCTGCCTGTGAACAGTGAGCTGAGTATAGGTGTTTGGGAAATAGCATTTTGTTTCCAAATCTAGTCAGTTTCAGTTAGTAATAAGCCATGCAGAAGTGGATTGAAGCTGTAGGTTTCATAGAGTTTTCTGTGCAGCAATAACAGGGTAAGCCAGGTGTGCTCTAAGACCACATCATGTTTATTCCATCATAGATTAAGACCCAGCCTTGTCTTCTGATAGCTGCAAACTTTTCCTGAAGTAGGAACTTCAGATAGTTTGTCATGGTTTGGGAAAGAGTGTATTTTCTAGCCTCCTCCATCCCCCAAATAGCTGATTAGTTCACTCCCTTCATGAATATGCTGTTGCTCGCTATTCATCTGAATACTTCTGCTGCATATGCTACAGAATTCCCAGTAAAGCACCGCAGATATGCCTTTCAAATATGAAAGGCTTGAAATGTAAGAATGCAGTATTTTGCTGGAAGGGCTCTGTACACTCCTTACGTGGCAATTAGTTAAGAAGTTTTTGTTAAACAGTTTTAATTTTAGAATGATCTTTGCCTCTGCATTTTTGTAACTGAATAACAAGGCTGTGTCAATAGACCATGTAAAGACTGAAGCATCATTTTTGTAGTATGTGTAGATTCACTTTAGAATTGTTCCACAGTTATTAATTCTGCGCTCCTCTCCAGAGCTACTTTTAATGAAAGCCCCCTGTTTCTTGTTTTATTTCAGGGCTCTCAACCTGTATTACCTTCTGTTCTTCAGGAATTCCATCCCTGGTGCAGTGTAACCACAGGACTGTTTCAAAAGGATGCTCTTCTATAAAGAAGTCACGGTCACTTGAGCACCTCCAGCATCATAAGAGGAGGAAAAAAAGACTGGAAAAACAGTATGCTGACAGGCAGGCAAAGAGGCTGAGGCTTACTGTCCTGGTGGAGGCATGTGTTTCAGTGAGGGATCAGGTGCTTGCACAGTAGTTTCTGGACAGGAACATCATTTAAGGGAGGAAGAGAGAGCTCAACATAGAAAATGCTCTTGCAGCATCAGTCTTAATGGCTTCAAGAGCATTGGCTTCTGCTGTCTCTCCCACAGTACAGCATGATACACCAGCAACATACCCTGTGCCCAGCAGTAGTTTGGACAGCTAAACCTTGTGCTGACTTGCGTCTTCTACCCTCCTTTGGTGGAAACCTCCACTTCTGTCCTCTGCTACAACATGAGGGCTAAACCTGTAAAGAAGGGGTTGGAGAAGACGGGTCAGGATGTATGCTACGATAGGGGAATTCTGTTATTTTAGTTCCTTCCTTTTTTTGAGCATTTGATGTTATAATGGCAGCTGGCCTGCCCAAGACCATGTGTGTGGTTTACTGTTTTCAGACCTGCATACAAATAAAATATTATATATTTCAGGAAAGCTTATTGCTATCATTGCATCATATCAAACAAACAGGATTTAAGATACCAAAAGTAAAAACATGTTAAGGAGTAATTAAGCATTAGTAAGAAAACAGTATTCCTTTATTTGTTGTCCCCAATACAAATTTATTTTTCATCATGTCATTTTGACTTAAGCCGCATAGCAGTGAAGATCCCCAAAGCACTGTCCCTGCCAAAAAACAAGCCAATATTTGCAAGTCTGTAATGTGAACACACATTCATACAGGTACTATTCCCCTTTTTAGGCCATGCAAGTCTGTAATGTGAGCACAGAAAGTATCCCTTATTTCTGCTGCCCAGGTGCAACTTGCTCCTACTGTGGTAGCTGCATTTTGTGGCTGAGGGTGCCAGTCCAGTGTCCTCTTGCTTTCATAAGTCCACTGAGGGAGAAGTGGCTCACATCGGGACTATAGGTTGTAAAGAGCACAGCAAACCACAGTAATGAGTATAGCATTACTTACATTGGCATCTGAATGGATTTGTAAAAGCCTCCAGCATGATTTTAATCTGCTGAAAGGACATTCAGCAACTATTCTTCACCTGCTGAGAGTGTATTTAAACCTTTCCTCCCCTGGATACAATTTAATAAGCCAAGTCAAAAAAGAATATATGGGGTCTCCCAGATTATCAGTGGGGACAGTAAAATCTTTTATATCAAGGATCAGTTGATGGAAATAGTATCCTGGCCTATATAAAAATGTAGGCTCCTGAGCAGCAAAAAACTACTGAACTTTTCCTGTGTAACCCACATCAAACATTCATAAATCTGACTGTGATCCACTAGTTTCTACATAACAATGGAGCAATATCCTTTTCGGTTGATGTGCTCATGTGCTCCTTGAGAAGGGCAATCTACAAGCACCTGAGTTGTTCTTTGAGTGATTGCTCCTGGCCATTCCATTGTAGGTGTATGCACGTGCGTGCACAGATAGCCAGAGACTTTTCCTATAGAGCACACATAGGGTCGGCTGTGGCGCTCTCTGGAGTGGTGCCGTCATGGTTCTCTATATGAGTCACAGCTGACCCACCCCTTCCTCAGTTCCTTTTAACCACTGTGACAGTAGCTGGAGTGCTTCTGACTGTCTTCGCGCAGTCCTTCATTGCTAGTATTAAGAAGAGTACCTGTTCCAGATTTAGTTCGCCACCAACCTCCGGGTTGGGGTATGCCAGTATTTAAGAGTTGTGAAGCATGTCGCAAGCCAGTGCTGCTTGATGACCTGCAACGCTCCTGTTGAGGTGTTTGAGAGAGGCACATCTCAAGGACCAGTATAAGATCTGTAAGAGCTTCAAGCCACACACTCAGAAGGATAGGGAGCAAAGGCTGAAGCTTCTTTTGATGGAGGAGACCCTTAGACTAGCTTCTGGAGTGAATTCCAGCACAGTGCCATCAGTTAGTAGTGCCCCGGTGGCACCAGGGTGCCGTGATTCATCAAGCAGCCTGCTGCACAGGCCCTTGGCACTAGTGCAGTCAGCAGCCCCTTCCACCTCCAGATCCTCGGATCGTCGGTGACACTTCTCTCTCTCTGGTACCACAGAAGAGGAGGAGGTAGGGCAAGAGGAGCTCCCCAGTGAGGTCGAGCACTCCTAAAGGGCCACACTCTATGGCGCAGCAGCCATCGGCACCAGCTCAGGTGGAGTGGTCAGCTCTGGTGCCATGCCATCCTCGACGCACGACATTCTGGGAGAGGACATGCTGCTTCCTTCTACACCCAAAACTTTTGAGGTAGCGAGGGACCTTATTGAACAGATGGCGCCGTCTGCCTCGGGCCTGGCCCCATCTCCGGCACCGAGATCCCAGTCGCCTTTGCGCTTGCAGGCGAAGGGCCCTCGGGCACCGTCAGCACTGCTGTCTCGGTCTTGGTCTCAGTCCCAGTCCCTGGTACCATCTGTCATTGTCACAGAGGCTCCTCAGTACTGTTCACCTTTAAGGAGAGGCTGTCACTGCTCTCCCATGCTGCCAAGAGCGCTTGAAAATCAGAGCCCATGGCACCGCCATAAGGCAGTTTCCGGTACTGCACCACCATGGTTCTCGCAATGTGGTCCTCCATCGGACTTGGATGGGGCTTCGTCAGTGTCCAGAAGTCAGTAGACCCAGGAGCAAATGGTTGGCTCCATACCCCCGCAGTGGTATCCTCAATGGCCTGTTCCTTCGCAGTGGCCTTTCTGGACTCCTTAGGCTTTCCATCAAGGGCAAGGCCCCAGGTTGAGCAGATTCCACTCGCTGGCAAGCTCTTGCCCCCAGCCCTCCTACATGGTGGGTGCTCCCTTGGAGACGGGACCTCTCAGAAGGGGAGTCCTTTGCAAGGTTCCAGGCTCCTACACATCAAGACAGTTTGGACCATCGGGGCGAACTAGAGGCTGCAACTGAACCCATAGATCTGTCTGGGGAATCGTCTTCATCTCCTCCAGATGAGTTGGTTGCAGGGGTCAAGTCTGAGCCTATTCCAGATAGTAGTAAAGCACATGAAGATCTACTGCACAGAGCCGCCCAGGCTTGAGTCTGCAGGCAGAGGAGATTGTAGAGGAGGCAGATGCTATGGTCTGCATTCTTGTGCTGGAAGACTCCTCTCGAGTAGCACTCCCAGTTATCAAGACCATCCAGAACACCACAAGATCCATGTGGCATACCCCAGCCTCTGTGCCCCCCACCAACAAGAGGATAGAGCGAAAATACTTTGTGCCTTCAAAAGGCTATGAGCACTTCTACACGCATCCCTCTCTGAGGTCTCTGGTTGTAGTGGCGGCCAACGAGAGAGAGCAGCAAGGCCATCAAGGCACATCCCCTAAATCTAGGGATGCAAAAAAGTTAGACTTATTTGGAAGGAAGATCTATTCCACAGAAGGGCTTCAACTCCGCATTGCTAACCAACAGGTGATTCTTAGCCGCTATACTTTTAATGCATGGTCCTCATTGGAGAAGTTTTCGGAGAAGTGCGAACAGAGCTGGAGGCCTGAGTTTTCAGCTGCCATTAAGGAGGGCAAGATAGTTTCTAGAGCCCTATTGCAGTCAGCGTTAGATGCAGCAGCCAGAGCCATGGCCTCCGGAGTCACCATGCGCTGTAGCTCTTGGCTCCAAGCATCAGGTCTGCCCCAGGAGGTACAGAATACCATCCAAGATCTCCCTTTCAAAGGCCCAGAGTTGTTTTTGCAACAGACTGATGTCAAGCTCCAGACTCTGAAGGATGGCAAGTCCCTGCTTAAGTCTCTAGGGCTTTGCACCCCAGAGAAAACCCTTCAAGCCAGTTCCTGTGCCCAGGTCTTCCCACCACTCAGAAAATTATAATGCTCGGCACAGCAGGAATGGCTGAAAAAGAAATTGTCTACCTCCTCTTTCCCAAGGAGCCTCGCGCCAGTCTTCAAACTCCAAGAAAGGTTTTTGATGGTGCGCTCGAGGACGGCATACCACTACCTCAGGATCCGCACCCTCCGTTCACCAACAGACTATGCAGCTTTTATCCGGCCTGGTCCAGGATCACCTCCGACACATGGGCGCTGTGCACAGTGTCTCAGGGATACTCCCTCCAGTTCTTCTCTTTTCCCCCTGGCCGCCCTCCTCCTTCTCCAGTCCCCTTCAGGGGCTCTTCTCATGATTGTTTGTTGGAACAGGAGGTGCAGGCTTTGATAGACAAAGGAGCCATAGAGGAGGTTCCACAGGAACTTTGGGGAAAAGGCTTTTTTTCCCACTATTTCTTGATCCCAAAAGCAAAAGGGGGTCTTCGTCCCATCTTCAACCTCAGAAGCCTGAACCATTATCTTCGCAAGATATACTTTCACATTGTTTCCTTGTCTCGATAATTGCCTCCTTGGATCCAGGAGACTGGTACGCCACCCTTGATCTTCAGCACGCATATTTTCATATTTCTGTAATTCCCCGACACAGAAGGTTTCTGTGATTTGTAGTCAGTGGCAGGCATCTCCAGTTCTCTGTCCTGCCTTTCGGGCTGGCAGCCACCCCACACGTTTTCATGAAGTGCCTAGTGGTGGTTGCAGTGTTCCTCAGGCACTCCAAGATCCAGGTGTATCCCTACCTGGATGACTGGTTGGTTTGCAGGCGGTCAAAGGACAAAGTCGCCCATCACTTGGACGTGACAGAGCACCTTCTGATGCATCGGTCTTCTGGTCAATGTTCAAAAGTCCACCCTCATTCCGACTAAAAAGATGGAGTTTATAGGGGCTTTGTTAGACTCGAAACTGGCAAGAACTTCCTTTCCGCGCTCTCGGTTTGAGTGTATCAGGTCCCTCGTGAGGGACTTCTAGAGGTTCCCGCTCACTTCAATTTGCTCGTGCCTGTGGCTGCTGGGGTTCATGGCACCGTGCACCCATGTGGTGAGACACGCCTGCTTGAGGTTGCGCCTGCTGTAGAGGTGGCTGGCATTGGTCTACCGATTTTAAAAGGGATAGCCGTGTTAGTCTAGTCCAGTGAAGAAACAACAAGGAGTTGTGTGGCACTTTAAGACTAACAGATTTGCTGTTACTTTATGACCTGATCCTATGTTTTACACCCCCTTGCATTTAGTTTCATTCCTTTCTGTAAGTTCACCCATCTTCGAAGCATCTGAGGAAGTGGGATCTTCTCCCACGAAAGCTCATGCAAAAAATAAATCTGTTAGTCTTCAAGTGCCACACAACTCCTTCTTTTTGCATTGGTCTACCGGCCAGTGAGAGAGCATATTGACGGTATGGTCACGATCCCTACGGGTGTGCTAAGCTCTCTAGACTGGTGGTGCCTCGAACATAATGTGTGTCAAGGGCTACCTTTTCAGCCACCCCAACCCTCGAGGTTCTTGGGCACAGATGCATCGGACTTGGGGTGGGGCGCTCATCTTGGTCCCCTTGCAACCCAAGGCCTCTGGAGAGACAGCGAATTGAACCTACATATCAACATGAAGGAGCTTCAAGCAGTCGACCTTGCCTGTCAGGTGTTTCTAAACGAGCTGAAAGGCAGAATGGTGTCAGTGCTTACGGACAACGCTGCCTCAATGTGCTACATTAACGGACGGGGGTGAAGGGGACCCGCTTTGGCCTGCTTTGCGACGAAGCCCTCCACCTATGGGACTTCTGCGTTTGCCACTCGATTCACCTGGTGGCTTCATACCTTCCCAGCCAGCACAATATCCTGGCAGATTCATTGAGCAGGAAATTTGCAACTCACGAGTGGTCCCTCAAGTGGGAAGTGTTGAGGCCTATCTTCCGTCTGTGGGGTTATCCCCAAGTTGACCTTTTTGCGTCCAGTCAGAACAACAAGTGCGCAGAGTTTTGTTCGTTGAGGGGGCAGAGCCCAGGATCAATCGCGGACGCTTTTGAGATATCTTGGATGGGGATGGCCTGCTATGCATTCCCCCGACCCCGTTGATTCCGAGAGTCCTCTTGAAAGTCATACAGGACCAGGCCTCAATCATCTTGGTAGCCCCAGCATGGCTGAGGCAACGTTGGTTTACGAGTCTGCTCCGTCTCTCAGTCAGTGACCCGATAGAATTGCAAACACCACTGGACCTACTCTCCCAGGACCAAGGGTGTATGCGCCACCCGGATCTGAATTTGCTACACCTCTGTGCATGGAACCTCCATGGCTGCAGAGCAGGGAGTTGCAGTGTTCAGCGCAGGTCCAGAAGGTCTTGTGCAACAGCAGGAAGCTCTCTATGAGGGCATCGTACAATGGTAAGTGGGGCAAGTTTGTGGACTGGGCAATTAGCAGGGATCTCGTGCCCCCCTCAGGCTCTGGTTCAAACCATCCTCGACTTTCTCTGGGGTCTGAAAGCCCAAGGCCACCAGAGTCTACCTTGCGGCAGTTTTGGTGTTCCACAAGAAGGCAAGTGAAGCTTCTCTCTTTGCCAACTCGTTGGTGAAGCATTTCCTGAAGGGCTTAGAAAGGCTCTTCCTGGTGGTGTGTTCTCCAGTCGCCCAGTGGACCTCAGTCTGGTCCTCTCAAGACTTACAGAGCCCCTGTTCGAACTGCTTCCCTCCTGCCAGCTTCTCCTCTTTTCGTGCAAGGTAGCCTTCCTCGTGGTGATAACATTGGCCAGGAGGGTTTCAGAGATTCGAGCGTTGTTGGCCTATATTGTCGTCTTCAAAGACAAAGTTCAACTTCATTCTCAGCCAGCATTCCATCCTAAGGTGGTTTCACAGTTTCACTTTAATCAGGAAATTGTCTTGCTGGTCTTTTATCCAAAGCCACATGCCTCAGACAAAGAAAGAAGGCTCCACACTCTAGATGTTCGCCATGCCTTGGCTTTTTACATAGAGAGGATGAAACCCTTTAGAAAGACTTACCAGCTGTTTGTGGCAGTAGCAGACAGAATGAAAGGGGAGCCAGTCTCGGCTCAGCGCCTCTCCTCCTGTGTAGTTTATTGCATTTGTGAATGTTATGCATTGGCTAAGATTGACCCGCCGGCAGTCAAGGCCCACTCTGAGAGCTCAAGCTTCCTCTTCTGCATTCTTGAGCAGGGTACCAATTGTGGACATTTGTAAGCAGCTACATGGTCATCTGCGCACACATTCACGCAGTATTATGCGATTGATTGGCAAGCTCAAGGTGACGCTGTAGTGGGCAGAGCAGTTTTACAGTTGGTGCACCTATGATTCTGACCCACCACCATAGGTAAGACTAGTGAATTACCTACAGTGGAATGGCCAGGAACAGTCACTTGAGGAAGAGGAAGAAGAAGAAGAAGAGGTTACCCACCTGTAACTCATGTTCTTCAAGATGTGTTGCTCCTGGACATTCCCTCTCCTTCCCTCCTCTTCTCTGTGGAATAGGTGTTAAGAAGGAACTGAGGAGGGGGTGGGTCAGCCATGACTCCAGAGGGCTCCACAGCTGACCCTACGGGTGCTCTATAGGAAAAGTCTTCAGCTATCCGTGCACACGCACTCATACACCTTCAGTGGAATGTCCAGGAGCAAAACATCTCAAAGAACACCAGTTACAGGCGGGTAACCTTTTCTTTCATCGCTAGCACTTCCACAGTTAGGAAACCCCATTCTCTGGAAGTCCGCAGTTATCTGTGGATATCTTTAATGGCTGCTATGCTGGGATAAACCACATGCTTGATTGCCTGAGTTACCTGTGCCACCACTTTACTCACATTTCTACTTTTCTACATCAAACCAGGTTACAAGAGACCTGTAGTAGTTTGCTGTACCCACAATTACAGCATCCCTAATCTAGACTGGCAAGGATGACCCTGTGTGTGTCTTTATGCTGGAAGATGTGGATAAACTTGCTCATGAGGCACCAGAAGTGTGGCTATGTCCACACGTACATTGTTTCAAAATGAGTTATTTCAAAATAAAGTCCTTATTTTGAAATAAGTTAATTTGAATTAAGAAAATGTTAATTCGAATTAAAGGAAAAGCTCATAGCGAAATAGCATGTCCAAAGATGGGACTTGCTATTTCGCTTCAAGAGAGGGGCACCATGGGAGGTGTGGCAACATGGCCCCTCCCTGGGCCATGCCCCCACCCAATATAGGCTAAAAGGAAGGCACCCTGGGAAGGAGAAGGGCAAAAGTATTATTTCGAAATAATGGTTATTTCAAAATAACATGTCCAGACAGCGTTATTTCAAAATAACGATTTTGAAATAACAGCCATTTTGATTTAAAGAAGTTTTAAGCTATTTTGAAACGAGGGCTCTTATTTCAAAATGATAGAGCCCATCATTTTGAAATAAGAATACATCATGTGGACTTAATCTCTTTTATTTCAAAATAACGCTGGTTATTTTGAAATAAAAGAGACGTGTGGACATATGCTGTGGCTTTCTTTATGAAAAGGTTCTGGACTCACTGCTGATTATTCCAGGTGTCCATGACTCTGTGGCCCACCAGTCTGGGCATGTGGCCTTTAACAGAAATCATGGTCTACATAGGAAGCATCAGCAGCTATGCCATTTATACTGAGCAGCATATGCCACTGAGAGTCTGTGATGTGAGTGTACTTCTCCTTCTGCAGCTCCATTATGAAATAACTTAGATACTTTTGGTAGGACGGAGAACACCACTGAAATGTTTGTCGGCACCTCGTGGATGTGTAACAGCTTCCTAACACAGAGGTAGAAGCACAAGCAAGAGAAGTTAATCTGGAGGACTTTGTTCATGCTGCTGTTCTTGTGGCTGGGAGTACATGGAACAAAATGACTTCTCAGAAGACTTTGTAGGCTGACAGTTCATGTTTCCTATAATACGCAGGTTGGGCAGTAGAGCTTTCCCACAGTGTAACATAATTCTAGGGCTGTAGCATCAACATTGTGAAGGCACTCTGGTGTATAGTTATTCTGATACGAGTCTGTGCACTGCAGTGTGGATGCCAAAGTGCTTTGAGCGCCAGTCAGAAAATACTTAACCTATGACAGGGGTTGGCAACCCAACTGAGCAGAACCACCCTCCCCGCCACAACTGCATGAGTCCAGGCCAGCCCAGCAGCCATGCCGCGGCCCATTTAGTGCTGGTGAGGGGTGTGCGGGTGGCATGCACTCCCTCTGTCCCTCGGTGAGGCAGAGCAGCACTGCTTCATCTACCCCCAGTCATCCATCTCTCTTAGAAGTGTCCAGCAGAGAGCTGCAGCTTGTGGAGGTGGGGCCCTGGAATGGACTGCTCTGCTGAGTTTGGGCTGCTTTGACCCAGCCACCCGAGGGCTGAATGGCCTAATCCATTCCTGGGGGCAAGGTGGTCTCTGTTCAGGCCTGGAGTGGCTGGGTTGAAGTAGCCTGAACTCCGTGGATGGGCTTTGCCAGGGGCCCCACCTCCGCAAGCTGGAGCTCTCCGCTGGCCACTCTTGGGATGGACGGACGGCTGGCGGTAGGCGGAGCAGAGCAGCTCTGCCCCAGCAACAGAGGGAGGACCAGAGGGAGCGTGCGCTACCTGCACAACCCCTGCCAGTGCTAGAGGCTGTGGCATAGCCACTTCCAGCTCATGTGGTTCTGGAGGGAGGGTGGGGGTGTGACCCCAGTGCCCCAAAAGTGGGTGCCTGTGCCAGTCATGAGCCCCTTTATTTGGCCCTGATGCTGGGGCCAGCTGGGAGTCCCTGGAGCACACCTGGCTTCCTGGAGGAGATTGCCAGAGAGGCAGAAGGGGGCACTCAGAGAGGCACAGGTGGTTCACTGAGTCTGCCTTGCCAATCCCAGACTTTGGGTTACAATGCCATGTAGCTGCTCAATCCATAGGGTCCCCTGGCTTGTGTCCTGCTAACCCAGAGGTGGACAAACTATGGCCCATGGGCCAGATGTGGCATGTGGGAGTCTTTCATCAAGCCTCTTATCTAGATCTGGCCAGAGCCCGGTAGCCACTCTCCAGCTTCCAGCTTTGCCCATTTTCCCACCACATGAGCTGAGCTGGGCTGCCTGAAGCCTGGCAGCTGCTTTCCTTTCTGTCCACGCCCCTTTTCTCCAACCTTTTTCCACCATGCAGGCCCAGCAGTGCCATGGCAGGAGTGTGGCAGCCACTCCCTTTTCCTAGCCAGTGCCATATTAAAATATGTTGAGGCCCTAAGCTATGTCAAGATTCAGAGGCCCCATACTGTAAAAAATAAAGAGAAAAAAGTGTTACATTATAACATATAGGTTAATGAAAAAAACAAATAAGCTGTTATATTTGCATATACACATAGGTAAAAATGCAATGAGAAACAAGTAAATTAAAGCATACATTTTGCAAAAAGCCTAATTTGTGTTATCAATTTCAGTTATGATAAATCTTCTTTAGTTATCTCCAACATGTTTAAAGGCCCCTTATAATGTGAGGTCCTATGCCATGGCTTATTGGCTTGTGCCTAAATCTGGCACTGCTCCCATCTTCCTTCCTCTCCCACCATGTGCAGTGGTGGTGCCTTGGTCAGCAGAGTACAGCAGCTGCCCCTAGGCCCACCAGCATACTGGCTGGAACATGGTGAATGCTCCCTCCACCTAGGCCTTCCCCTGTCCCTCGCCATCTCTGGCCCACCTAGGTGTATACGAGGCCTTCAAGTCAAAAAGTTTGCCCACCCATGTGTGATGCTGATTAGGTCTAGGGGACTGTTTATGATCATCTCTCCTATTAATATTTCATATTTGCAATAATCCATATATGATATACCATGGTTGGTACCAATAGACAGGCTATAGTCTGCTAGGAATGATTATATGGTTTATATGTAGGTATCATATCTGTATTAGAAATTAGGAATCAGTTTTATGTGTGTTCAAGTTGATTCTAAGGCAATCCGAGACTGGGTGTCTGCAAAACCCTTGTTCTCTTAATGGAACATTAAGGGAACTCCCAGCTACAGCAGGCCTAGGAAGAAAACTGTTGGAGTCACCCAGACTGATCATGTGACTCAACTCCATTTTGATTTGGCAAGGACTCTGAGAGCATAGGGAAATCCAAAGGTGATAAAAGGCAGGGGCCCCATCTCCATTTTGTCTTAAGTCTTCAGTCTCCACTCTGCAGCCAGCACCCTCCTGTGGCATTACTCTGCTGCAAGTGAACAAAGAACTAAGACCCACCCAGGTGCTGGGTGTATATCAGAAGAATTGAACTAATCTGTAAACTCCAAGTTCTTCAAGGATTTGTTTTATATGGACTCTAAATCATTTTTATGTATCTGATTCACTTTGACCCTTTAACATCTCTCATATTTTGTTTCTTTTCTTTTTGTATTAAATGTTTAGTTGTAGTTATGAAAGGATTGGCTGGCAGCGTGGTATTTTGGATAATATCCAAGCGTATATTATTCTGGATGATGTGGCTGGCCCTTTGGGGTCAGGAAAAGCTATTTTTTTAAGAGGCCCAGTGACTGAGTGGGGACCAGAGGAGCTGATGTGCAATAAAGGGGGCTGTTTCTATTTTGTTATGCTTGCTAATGACCAGAGTGGGGAATCAGAAGCATGTTTTGTTACTGACTGGGAAACTGGTTTAAGTACCACCAATCACTGGTTTGGAGGTGTGGCCTCTGGTTTTGCAGGTTGTCCTCATTTTTGGCACATTTAGGAGGTCATCCCAGGAGGCCTGGGTCAAACATAAGAATACATATTATGTTGGAGAAATATAAGATACAATATGTTTTTAAGTAATTATTACAAAATTGTAGTTCAGACATTTCAGAATTGATTTTAAAATATAAGGATTGATGTAGTGTATTGTATATATTTGTTTAGAAAGTAAATTGCTTTCATGATAAATCTGTTACTAGATCTTGGTGTTTTATTCTTCTGTGCTATCAAAACCATATTTCCACAGCTATCCCATTTTGCTGTAGTTGAACTTCCGCTTTCTGGGAAACTGTTGTCAAGTGTTTAAAAGGCCTGATATTCAACATGGTGGGTTCTCCTACTGTTACTGCCAATGTCTTGCAGTGTCGTCATGGGAAATGGATTGATTAATTTCTCTATTTCAATTTATCCATTTGCATAGTCCACAGGAAGTGTTATTGGATTTCACTATGATCTATTTATTTAGAATACCGTTATGTATTTTAAAATACATTACTTTCATTAAAGATCCTGATTAATAGTATAAATTTACACTCTCTCTCTCTCTCTCACTATTTTAACTGTGTTTTATATAGTAGTTGTATGGCTATCAAGTTTTTACCAACTGAAGTTTAGGCAAGTGGATAGGCAGGTCCTGCTATTTGTTCTAATCACTGGAGTACACTTCACATCATTTCTAAAAATAAGGAACTGCTAATTGAATCAATAATGCAGAGAAACAAAAATTTATTTATCTGAGCCTTCCTGTTTGAGTTTAAGCAAGCATAAAGGACAGTCCCTACATGCATTGCCTTGTAGTACATGTTGAAAATTAACTCTACAGCTGTTTTTGTGTGACCAAAGACTGTGCAAAACTAACATACTGATCAGTTTGTCTGGCGATTTGTTTCTTGTACTAACATGTAATGTACTTGATTTTAATCAGCTTAGTAAAATCAGGCAAGATATTTGAGACCAGGGCTTAAATCATCTTTAGTAAAGAAACATAGGAATTGGGATGTTCCCTGTCTTGCTTGTTCTGTGTTCTTTATGGAAAAAAGTATAGAAGTATTTCTCCTGTATTGTTTGATTTTTTTCACCATCTCATTTAATTTTGATTTCAGGAAGACCATGCACTCAACTGCAGTTTCTGAACCCAGAGCGATTTGCCCGGCTTATCAAAGAAATTCTGAATATTGTGTGGCCTGGCAGAGACATGGTGGTACAATGGTATCCAGCTTCAGAAGATAAAAATCACCCATCTATTTCATGGCTTAAAATGGTCTGGAAGAACCTATATATACATTTTTCGGAAGACTTGACTATGTTTGATGACATGCCACTTATCCCAAAGATGCCACTAGAGGAAGACCGGGTATTAGTGGAACTTATTAGACTTAGGACTCCATCAGCAATTATATTAGAAGATGAATCTGAGACACAGCTTCCAGAATTTTTAGCTGACATCATTCAGACACTTGGTGGTGTTGTACTTAAGAAGCTAGACACCTCAATTCAGCATCCACTTTTAAAAAAATATGTGCATCCACCATTACCAGGTGCTGTTTTGCAGATAATGGAGAAACTGTCATTACAGAAGCTTTCCAGTAAAGTTTCATCATTCCCTCCAGCACATAAAGATGCTCTTAGGAGATTTTTAGCTAGTTTAACTGATGTCAGCGAAAAAGAAAGAAGACTTATTCAGGAGTTACAGATATTTAAAAGAATTGAACAATCATCTGATGATGGGATCACTGCTTTTACTGGATTAAAAGGTTCTAAAGTGTTGCATCACACTGCTAAACTTCCACCTGTTCTGAGACTTTCTATTCCAATAATTGACAGCAGTGATGAAGCTACCATTCGTTTAGCTAACATATTAAAAGTAGAACAGCTGAAGAGCACAGATTGTTTAAAGTTTATTATACAGGATATTCAGAATGACTTTTATTCATATGATGAAACAAAACAAATTATGCTTTGGGTTCTTGAAAATCTGACTTTCCTCAAAAATGAGAATGCAGATGTGCTAGATTGGCTGACATCACTAAAATTTATTCAGATTTTGGAAGGCAAGATAGTGTCGGCCAATGAACTTTTTGATCCTGAGGTGGAAGTACTGCAAAATTTATTTCATGCTGAGGAGGAAATCTGCTTCCCACCTAGTATTTTTACAGCTTCTTCAGATATTCTTCATTCTTTAAGACAAGTAGGTTTAAAAAGTGAAAGTAGTCTTGAGGAAAAAGACATAATTCAAGTGGCAAATAAAATTGAAAGCTTGCAGTGTGATTCCAGCACAAGCCATGATATAGTGTTAAGAAAAGCTAGAACTCTGTTAATGATTTTGAATAGAAATCATAAACTTCTGCATTCATCTGAGGCAAAATCAATCCTGAAAAAATTAAAATGGATTCCAGCATGTAAGGAAAGACCTCCAAATTATCCAGGATCTTTGGTTTGGAAAGGAGACCTTTGTAATCTTTGTTCCCCACCAGAAATGTGTAATATAGCTTATGCAATTTTAGTTGGTTCATCAGTTCCCTTGGTGGAAAATGTCCATTTAAATATAGAAAAAGCACTTGGCATTTCCACCAAACCGAGCATAAAAGATGTTCTAAAACACTTTAAAGTGGTGGTTGACTGGCACAGTTCTAAAACCTTTAGTGATGAAGACTATTATCAATTTCAGCATATCTTGCTTGAAATTTATGGATTTATGCATGATCACTTAGAGGAAGGTAAAGATGTTTTTAAATCCTTAAAATTTCCCTGGGTCTGGACTGGTAAAACATTTTGTTCTCTTTCCCAGGCAGTAATAAAGTCAGAACCTGATCTTGATCTCCAGCCTTATCTGTATAGTGTGCCAAAAACTATGGCTAAATTCCACCAGTTGTTTAAAAGTTGTGGTTCGATTGAGCAGCTGACACCAGACCACGTTTCTATGGTCATTCAGAAGATATATCTGAAAAGCGAGCAGTGTCTCAGCGAAGAGGAGAGCAAACAAAATCTTCACATCATGCTGAATATTATAAGATGGCTATACAGTAGTCAGATTCCAGCAAGTCTGAATACACCTGTGCCTATATATTGTAGCAAACATCCTTTTAAACTTGTAATGAAACCAATTCATGAATGTTGTTATTGTGATATCAAAGTTGATGACTTAAATGATTTGCTTGAAGATTCTGTGGAGCCAATAATTCTGGTGCATGAAGACATACCCATGAAAACTGCAGAGTGGTTAAATGTGCCATGCCTCAGCACAAGATTGATTAATCCAGAAAACATGGGATTTGAGCAGTCTGGACAAAGAGAACCTCTCACTGTAAGAATTAAAAACATTTTGGAAGAATACCCTTCTGTTTCAGATACCTTTAAAGAACTACTTCAAAATGCTGATGATGCCAATGCAACTGAATGTAATTTCATGATTGACATGAGAAGAAATATGAATATAAGAGAGAATCTTTTGGATCCAGGAATGGCAGCGTGTCATGGACCAGCTTTGTGGTCATTCAACAATTCTGAATTTTCTGACTCGGATTTTCTCAATATAACTCGATTAGGTGAGTCTTTAAAAAGGGAAGAGGTTGATAAAGTAGGGAAATTTGGTCTAGGGTTCAACTCTGTTTATCACATCACTGATATTCCCATCATTATGAGTCGAGAATTCATGATCATGTTTGATCCAAACATTAATCATCTCCATAAACATATTAGAGACAAATCTAACCCTGGGATCAAAATTAACTGGAGTAAACAACAGAAAAGACTGCGGAAATTTCCTAACCAGTTCAAGCCCTTTATAGGTGTGTTTGGTTGTCAGCTGCCATTAACTGTGGAGGCTCCTTACAGTTACAAAGGAACACTTTTCAGACTTTCCTTTAGAACTCAGCAAGAGGCTAATGTGAGTGAGATCAGCAGTACTTGCTACAACACAGCAGACATTTACTCTCTTGTCGATGAATTTAGCATTTGTGGCCATAGACTGATAATATTCACTCAGAGTGTAAATTCAATGGTTCTGAAATATTTGAAAGTTGAGGAAGCTGATCCTGGTGCAGCACAAGATACAGTGACTATTAAAAAAACTCTATGTTCTTCAAAAGCATTGACTTCTCCTATCATAAGTGTTTTAAAGGAAGCAGCTAAACTCATGAAGACTTGCAGCAGCAGTAGTAAAAAGCCTCCCACTGAAACACCAAAGTCTTCATGCATCCTACAGATAGTAGTAGAAGAATTTCATCATGTATTTAGGCGGATTGCTGATTTACAGTCTCCACTTTTCAGGGGTCCAGAAGATGACCCATCTTCTTTCTTTGAAATGGCTAAATCTGGACAGATGAAAAGGCCAGCTGAAGAACTGCCACAAAAAACTGTAGATACTACAACTTGGCTCATATGTTCTTGCATGGATACGGGGGATGCTTTAAAATTTTCATTACATGAAAGTGGACGAAGACTAGGTCTTGTCCCCTGTGGTGGAGTAGGAGTACTGCTCTCTGAAGCTCAAGACCTAAAGTGGATTGTGAAACCTAATTGCAACAGCATTGGGGAAATATTCTGCTATTTACCTCTACGAATAAGAACAGGTTTACCTATTCACATCAATGGCTGTTTTGCTGTGACTTCAAATAGAAAAGAAATCTGGAAAACAGATACAAAAGGAAGGTGGAACACAGTATTCATGAGGCACGTTATTGTAAAAGCCTATTTAGAAGCACTTTGTGTTTTACGTGACATGGCAGTGAGTGGTGAGCTAGCTGACTACAGTTACTCTGCAGTTTGGCCAGATCCTGATTCAGTGCATGATGATTTTTCTGTTATATGTCAAGGATTTTATGAAGATATAGCTCATGCAAAAGGCAAAGAAGGTATCAGAGTGTTTTCTGATGGTTCTTCTTGGGTTTCCATGAAGAATGTGAGGTTTTTAGATGACTCAATACTGAAACGTCAAGACATTGGACCTGCAGCATTTAAGATTTTCCTCAAATACCTTAAAAAAAGTGGATCAAAAAATCTTTGTGCTGTAGAACTCCCATCTTGGGTAAAGGCAGGGTTTGAAGAAGCAGGATGTAAATATATACTGCTAGAGAACACTTTTTCTGAGAGACAGTTCTTTTCTGAAGTCTTTTTCCCTAACATTCAGGAGATTGATGCAGAGCTGCGTGATCCTTTGATGTGTTATGTTCTGAATGAAAAGGTTGAGGAATTCTCAGGAATTCTTCGTGTTACTCCATGTATTCCTTGTTCTTTGGATGAACATTCTTTGGTTATACCTTCAAGACTGATTCATCCTGAAGGAAGAGTTGCAAAGTTGTATGATGCTAAAGATGGAAGATTTCCTTTTGGCAGCAGTCAGGATTACCTTAATCCGGTTGTCTTGGTTAAACTTGTTCAGTTAGGTATGGCTAAGGATGATGTTTCTTGGGAAGACTTAATAGAACGGGCAGAATCAGTAGCAGAAATTAACAGGAATGATCATGTTGCAGCCTGTCTCAGAAGCAGCATTATATTAAGTCTCATTGATGAAAAACTAAAATGTAGAGATCCTAGATCTAAAGAATTTGCTGCAAAATGTCAGACAATCCCTTTCCTCCCATTCCTCACCAAACCAGCAGGCTTCTCATTACACTGGAAGGGTAATGACTTTCAGCCTGAAACAATGTTTTCAGCAACTGACCTGTTCACTGCCGATCATCAAGATATTGTTTGTCTTTTACAACCAGTTCTTAATGAAAATTCTCATTCCTTTAAAGGTTGTGGGGCCATATCATTAGCTGTCAAAGATTTCTTGGGTTTACTTAAGAAACCAACTGTTAGTCTGGTGATAAATCAGTTGCAAGAAGTTGCAAAATCATTTGATGGAATTACATTGTATCAGGAGAATATCACCAATGCTTGTTACAAATACCTCCATGAAGCAATGCTGCAAAATGAAACAACAAAAGCAGTGGTGGTTGAAAAGTTAAAAAATTCTAGTTTCATTCTTGTTGAAAGTGCATATGTTGACCCAACAAAAGTGTGTTTTCATTTGAACTTTGAAGCAACACCGTATCTTTATCAGTTGCCTAATAAATATAAGAATAGTTTCCGTGAACTATTTGAAAGTGTAGGTGTAAGACATGCTTTTACAGTTGAAGATTTTGCTCTAGTTCTGGAGTTTGTAAATCAAGAGAGGGGAAACAAGCAGTTAACAGAAGAGAATTTTCAGCTTTGTAGAAGAATCATTAGTGAAGGAATATGGAGTCTCATTAGAGAAAAGAAGCAAGAATTATGTAAGAAAAAATATGGTGAGATTCTGTTACCAGATACTCACTTGGCACTTTTACCTGCTAAGTCTTTGTGTTACAATGACTGTCCTTGGATAAAAGTTAAAGATACAACTGTCAAATACTGTCATGCTGATATCCCTAGAGAAGTTGCAGTAAAACTTGGTGCAGTACCCAAACGACATAAGGCTTTAGAAAGATATGCCTCTAATATTTGTTTTACTACTCTTGGAACTGAGTTTGGACAGAAAGAAAAATTGACTAGTAGAATTAAAAGCATTCTTAATGCCTATCCCTCTGAGAAAGAAATGCTGAAAGAGCTCCTTCAGAATGCAGATGATGCAAAAGCTACAGAAATCTGTTTTGTGTTTGATTCTAGACAACATCCAGTCGATAGAATATTTGATGACAAATGGGCACCACTTCAAGGTCCAGCACTATGTGTCTACAACAATCAACCTTTTACTGAGGATGACATAAGAGGAATTCAGAACCTTGGAAAAGGTACTAAAGAAGGAAATCCATGTAAAACTGGACAGTATGGTATAGGATTCAATTCTGTGTATCACATCACTGACTGCCCTTCTTTCATATCTGGTAACGATATACTCTGTATCTTTGATCCTCATGCTAGGTATGCACCAGGGGCAACATCAATGAGTCCTGGACGCATGTTTAGGGATTTAGATGCAGATTTCAGAACACAGTTCTCAGATGTACTGGACCTTTATTTAGGAAATCACTTTAAAATGGATAATTGCACAATGTTTCGGTTTCCACTTCGAAATGCAGAAATGGCAAAGGTATCAGAAATTTCCTCAGTTCCGTGTTCAGATAGAATGGTCCAAAATCTTCTTGATAAACTGCGCACAGATGGAGCAGAACTTCTAATGTTTTTGAATCATATGGAAAAAATTTCCATTTGTGAGATAGAAAAAACAACTGGAGCATTGAATGTGTTATATTCTGTAAAGGGCAAAATCACTGATGGAGACAGGCTAAAACGGAAGCAATTTCATGCATCTGTAATTGAGAGTGTAACCAAAAAAAAGCAGTTAAATGAGATACCCGTGCAACAGATTACTTACACTATGGATACTGAGGATTCTGAAGGGAACCTTACATCTTGGTTAATTTGTAATCGGTCGGGATTTTCAGCTATGGAAAAGGTATCTAAGAGTGTTATATCAGCTCATAAAAATGAGGACATTACCCTTTTTCCACGTGGAGGAGTAGCTGCTTGTATTACTCATAACTACAAAAAGCCACATAGGGCATTTTGCTTCTTACCTTTATCATTAGAAACTGGGTTACCTTTTCATGTGAATGGACATTTTGCTTTAGATTCTGCCAGAAGAAATCTGTGGCGGGATGATAATGGAGTTGGAGTAAGAAGTGACTGGAATCATAGCCTAATGACTGCACTAATAGCACCAGCCTATGTAGAACTATTGATTCAGTTGAAAAAACGTTACTTTCCAGGCACTGATCCCACAGTATCTGTCTTGCAAAACACACCTGTTCATGTTGTGAAAGACACTTTGAAAAAGTTTTTGTCTTTTTTCCCAGTTAACAGACTTGATCTTCAGCCAGATTGGTATTGCTTAGTGAAAGCAGTTTACAGCTGCATTTATGAAGATTTGAAACGCCTCTTGCCTGTTGTGCGGACTCCTAATATTGATGGCTCTGATTTACATTCAGCAGTTATCATTACATGGGTTAACATGTCTACCTCAAACAAAGGAAGGCCATTCTTTGACAATTTGCTACAGGATGAGTTGCACCACCTCAAAAATGTAGAATACATTACAACACGTAAGACAGTAGCAGAAAATGTTTATAGACTCAAACATCTACTTTTAGAAATTGGATTCAATTTGGTATACAACTGTGATGAAACAGCAAATCTCTACCACTGTCTTGTAGACGCAGATATTCCTGTAAGCTATGTGACTCCTGCTGATGTCCGATCTTTTTTGATGACCTTTTCTTCTCCAGACTCTAATTGCCACATTGGAAAGTTGCCTTGTCGCCTTCAACAGACAAACCTGAAACTCTTTCACAGTCTAAAACTTCTTGTTGACTATTGCTTCAAGGATGCAGAAGAAAATGAAATAGAAATTGAGGGACTGCCACTTCTCATTACACTTGACAATGTCTTGCAAGTTTTTGATTCAAAGCGGCCAAAATTCTTAACAACATATCATGAACTGATTCCATCTCGCAAGGATCTGTTTATGAATACTCTATATTTGAAGTACAGTAATATTTTACTTAGCTATGATGTAGCAAAAGCTTTTGATATCACAAGTTTTGCTGATTTGTTATCATCTGTGTTGCCTAGAGAATATAAAACCAGAAGTTGTGTACGGTGGAAGGAAAATTTTGCAAGTGAGTCTTGGCTTAAAAATGCATGGCATTTTATCAGTGAATCTGTAAATGTTAAGGAAGACCAAGAAGATATGAAACCAAAATTTGATGATGTTGTTGATACTTTGAAGGATTGGGCCTTGCTTCCAGGTACAAAGTTTACTGTTTCAGTCAATCAGCTTGTTGTGCCAGAGTGTGATGTCTTGCTGCCACTTAGCTTAATGCATATAGCTGTTTTCCCAAATGCTCAGAGTGATAAAGTTTTCCATGCTTTAATGAAAACTGGTTGCATTCAGCTTGCATTGAACAAAATATGCTCCAAAGATAGTATTTTAGTGCCTCTGTTGTCAGAATATACAGCAAATATAGATAATCCATCAAACATTCTGAAAGCCATACATTATATGGTCCAGACGTCAACATTCAAGACTGAAAAATTAACAGAAAGTGATTTTGAGGCCCTCTTAATGTACTTTAGTTGCCATTTAAGTCATTTGATGTCTCAGGATGACATAAAAATTTTAAAGTCTCTTCCATGCTATAAATCAATAAGTGGTCGATACATCAGTATTTCAAAATATGGAACGTGTTATATGCTCACAAAAAGTATTCCTTCAGTTGAAGTGGATAAGTGGACACAATCAACTTCATCTGCCTTTCTTGAAGAAAAAACTAACTTGAAAGACTTGTACACGGTGCTTGGTTGTGTCCCTGTGGATGATCTTGAAGTGTATTTGAAGCACCTTTTACCAAAGATTGAAAATTTGTCTTATGATGCAAAGGTAGAACACCTGATCTATTTAAAGAACAGACTCTCTGGCATTGAGGAATCTTCAGAAATAAAGGAACAGCTGTTTGAAAAGCTGGAAAACTTTTCAATAATTCATGACGCAAGCAATAGGCTAAAACCTGCAAAACATTTTTATGACAGAACTGTAAAAGTCTTTGAAGTTATGCTTCCTGAAAAATTGTTCATACCTCAAGATTTTTTTAAGAGACTGGAACAACTCACAAAACCGAAGAATCAAGGTGCATTCCTTACATCATGGGTAACATTCCTGCGGAATATAGGACTAAAATACATTATTTCCCAGCAACAGTTACTCCAGTTTGCTAAGGAAATCAGTATGAGAGCTAACGCGGAAAGCTGGTCTAAGGAAACACTGCAAAATACAGTTGATGTCCTCCTTCATCACATATTCCAGGAAAGAACTGATTTATTATTGGGAAACTTTCTAAAAGAATTATCTTTAATTCCCTTTTTGTGCCCTGAGCGTGCTCCTGCTGAAATTGTCAGATTTCATCCTCAGTATCAAGAGGTTAATGGAACACTCCCTCTTATCAGATTCAATGGAGCACAAGTAAATCCGAAATTTAAACAGACAGATGTGGTACAATTGCTGTGGACATCATGTCCTATTCTTCCTGAAAAAGCAACACCTTTAAGTATTAAAGAACAGGAAGGAAGCAGCCTTGGTCCCCAAGAACAGCTTGAGCAGGTGTTATCTATGCTTAATGTTAACTTGGATCCTCCTCTGGACAAAGTTATCAATAACTGCAGAAATATATGCAATATAACAACTTTAGATGAGGACATGGTGAAAACCAGAGCTAAGGTACTGAGGAGTATCTATGAATTTCTCAGTACAGAGAAAAGGGAATTCCGCTTTCAGCTTCGGGGGGTTGCTTTTGTGATGGTAGAAGAAGGTTGGAAGCTTCTGAAACCTGAGGAGGTTGTAATAAATCTTGAGTATGAATCTGATTTTAAGCCTTACCTTTACAAACTTCCTTTAGAACTTGGCACCTTCCACCAGTTATTTAAGCACTTAGGTACTGAAGATGTTATTTCAACAAAACAATATGTTGAGGTTCTAAGTCGCATATTCAAGAACTCTGAAGGAAAACAGTTAGATCCTAATGAAATGCGCACAGTTAAAAGAGTAGTTTCTGGCCTATTTAAAAGTCTTCAAAATGATTCTGTTAAGGTTAGAAATGACCTTGAGAATGTGAAAGATCTTGCACTTTACCTTCCCAGTCAAGATGGTAGATTGGTAAAGTCAAGTATTTTAGTTTTTGATGATGCACCTCATTATAAAAGTAGAATACAAGGTAATATTGGTGTGCAAATGCTTGTTGATCTTAGCCAGTGTTATTTAGGAAAAGATCATGGTTTTCACACTAAGCTGATAATGCTGTTTCCTCAAAAACTGAGACCTCGCTTACTTAGCAGTATTCTCGAAGAACTGTTGGATGAAGAGTCCCCCAAAACATGTCAGTTTGGAGCATTATGTTCTCTACAGGGAAGGTTGCAGTTACTATTATCTTCTGAACAGTTCATCACAGGACTTATTAGAATTATGAAACATGAAAATGACAATGCTTTCCTAGCCAATGAAGAAAAGGCCATAAAATTGTGCAAAGCCTTGCGAGAAGGCTTGAAAGTTTCCTGTTTTGAGAAGTTGCAAACAACATTAAGGGTTAAAGGTTTTACTCCTATTCCCCATAGTAAAAGTGAAACATTTGCTTTTTTGAAGAGATATGGGAATGCTGTAATACTGCTTTATATACAGCACTCTGACAGCAAAGACATAAATTTTCTCTTAGCATTAGCAATGACCCTGAAATCTGCAACTGATAATCTGATTTCTGATACCTCATATTTAATTGCTATGTTAGGTTGCAATGATATTTACAGAATTAGTGAGAAGCTTGACAGTTTAGGAGTGAAGTATGATTCCTCAGAACCATCGAAACTTGAATTGCCTATGCCTGGCACTCCTATACCAGCTGAAATTCATTACACTCTCCTTATGGATCCAATGAATGTTTTTTATCCTGGTGAATATGTTGGTTACCTTGTTGATGCTGAAGGTGGTGATATATATGGATCATATCAGCCAACATACACATATGCAATCATTGTACAAGAAGTAGAAAGAGAAGATGGTGAAAATTCCAGCTTTTTAGGCAAGATTTATCAGATTGATATTGGATATAGTGAGTACAAAATAGTGAGCTCTCTTGACTTGTACAAATTTTCAAGACCCGATGAAAGTTCTCAAAGTAGGGACAGTGCACCCTCTACACCAACTAGTCCTACAGAATTTCCAGCACATGGACCTAGGACAGTTCCTCCTCTTTTTTCTGCTAGAGAGAGCCACAAAACAACATCTTCAAAACATCACTCTCCCAAAAAGATTAAGCCAAATTCTTTGCCAGAGATATTAAGAGAGGTAACGTCGGTGATTGAGCAGGCTTGGAAACTTCCAGAATCTGAAAGGAAAAAGATTATTAGAAGGCTGTATCTTAAATGGCATCCCGATAAAAATTCAGAGAACCTTGATATTGCCAATGAAGTTTTCAAACATCTACAGAATGAGATTAACAGACTAGAAAAACAAGCCTTTTTAGATCAAAATACAGACAGAACCTCAAGACGAACATTTTCAACTTCAGCTTCTCGGTTTCAGTCAGACAAATTTTCATTTCAAAGATTTTATACTTCATGGAATCAAGAAGCAACAAGCCATAAAGCTGAAAGACAACAGTGTAAAGAGAAATGTCCATCTTCCACAGGCCCATCTTACTCTGCACGTTTCTTTGTACCACCTATGTTCAAGTCTGTTGGTAATCCTGTGGAAGCACGTAGATGGCTTAGGCAAGCTCGAGCAAACTTTTCAGCTGCAAGAAATGACCTTCATAAAAATGCTAATGAATGGGTATGCTTCAAATGCTATCTCTCCACTAAGTTAGCTTTGATTGCAGCTGACTATGCTGTAAGGGGTAAATCAGATAAAGATGTAAAACCAGCTGCACTTGCACAAAAAATAGAAGAATATAGTCAACAGCTTGAAGGACTTACAAATGATGTTCACACATTGGAAGCTTATGGAGTAGATAGTTTAAAAACTCGATATCCTGATTTGCTTCCCTTTCCACAGATTCCAAATGACCGATTCACTTCTGAAGTTGCCATGAGAGTGATGGAGTGTACTGCTTGTATTATTATAAAACTTGAAAACTTTATACAACAAAAAGTTTGAGAGATTAGAAAGAGCTAGAAAGTTGTATTCAAGAACTGGATATTTAATGAGATGAGATACAAATATAATTTGCTGATTACTGTATTTCTAAGGGGTTGCATTTACCAAGTAGCTTAGAAATACAGTACCATGTGCATGTTTGGATGGTACTGAAGTGTTTAGAATTTAATTTAATTTCTGTGGACATTTTTACTGAGCCTGCTGCATAAGCAAACTGTAAAACATGAATATTTTAAAATTTGCAGGGAGATTAAGCTGCAGAATGTAGCTAGCTGTACAGAACATTGGTTCAGATTACACCTTATTGAACTGCACTTTATGTAACCAAAGCTTAGTGGTATGTTAGATGAAGTTTGTACATAAACTTTAGATTTTATTTCATTTAGTATGCTTCCAAAAAGGTGGTATCATTTTTTAATATAATGATCAGACTGGACATATTACTATATGGAAAAAATGAAATTACTTTGGGGAGGAATCACTCCAGAGCATTTTTTTTCTTGTGTGTTCCATGGACATCGATGTTTCTCATAGCAGTATTCTTATCAGCTGGATCTGATTACCAGTTTGCTGCAGCATTATGTCTTGAACATTTAAAGGATAATACAGTACCTTTGGAGTGGTACAGTATTTTAATCCTGTTTAATGTTACTTGATTTAACATACAGTGTTATGTAGTGCATTGAATGCATTTACTTAAGTATAACATTATTACTTAATTTACATTTTCTGTTTAAGAGCCTGTCATTGTTTGTTAATGAAAACTGCATGTTGATAATTAGAGATAGGTGACCATTAGTATATGGCATTTTATGAAGGGTTTTTGAAAATCATACACCAAAACTAATTTCTTAGTTGTCTAAATGGTAAGAGTTTAATGTTTCTGTGTGTATATATGTTTTTTTTCCCACAAACATACATTGAAAATGTAATACAAGCTGGTAATTCATTATTTGGTGTATAAAAGGCAATATCTTTTGTTACATGTCAAAGGGTGCTGCAATGTAATGCTCTTTTTATTTTGTCTTTCACCATGGCACTAGAGGTGTTTGATTTTTAGTTCACTTTCTTTTATAAATTGTAATACTTCTGGTAACGTCATGTAATGTATTCAACATTAGATATTTGTAATGATTTATGGGAACTTGTAAATAGATTTTTTTTGTTCCAAATCTGCCATATTTAACATGATATTCATCATTTCCCAATGAGACAATTGTAACTGTTTACTTGCTAGCACAGTGAAACTGTAATTTCACTTACAGAATGTTAAGGCAACAGATAAAGCATGAGCTTTCAGGGGTGTTGTAGGCACAACAGTATTGTAATCCAAAAGAGAAGATGCTGAAAAAAGCTTTGTCAATTTCATGCACAAAAATAGGGGCTTTTTGTGTTCAGAAATCTCACAAGTAATTAATGGTAATAGGAAGAAGTTATGGTGTTTGGAAATCTGTATTGCTTCTGGTTGTGAAGCCATGTGATTATTTCTGCTGTTATATTAAGTGCCATAACTTTAATAAAGAAAAATGCAAACACATTTCAGTCTAGCTTGCCTTTTTTTTTTTTTTAACTAACTAGCCCAGTTTTAGCCAATCAAGCTTACTTTTAGCTAAAAATTTTGGTTCATTAGGAACATAAGAACAGCCATACGTGGGTCAGACAAATGGTCCATCTATCTAGCTCAGTATTCTGTCTATTCTGCCAGGTGCTTCAGAGGAAATGAACAGAAAAGGGAATCATCAGGTAGTATATCCCGTCACCCATTCCCAGCTTCTGAGAACTGAACAATTGCATAACTTGTATCAGCCATATTCAAAGGAAAATTATGCAGGTGAATATTTTTTCTTATAAAGATTGATATCCCACTTTTTGCAGTTCATTTAAAAATGTAAATTTGCTGATTTTGAGCAATAACTAGCAACCAGATATAATGAAAAACCGTGCGCTCAGGAAATAAAGTAATTTATTCCTCACAGCTTTTAAACAGGTATTATTAAGGACTGGTAATTTTTATGGTAATTGTGAAATGAAAAAGTGTTCAATGTATGCAAGAAGTTTGTGTGTCACTAAAATTACTAGCAACATAAAAAATAACATTAATTCAAGTATTTTTCATTCTAAATTAATGTAAAATACCACAGTTGGAATAGTGTACAGGAAAGTTTCATCATAGGAGCAATTTGAATACTGTTCAAAGACTTTTTAGGGAGAATCTTTTAAATGAATAGTTAAGAGTAAAAATGTGATTGCCTTATAGAAAGCAACATTATGAACCCTTTAAAACAATTGTACAATATTGTACTGAATTAGCTTTGTTAATCACATTTTCTGCATTATTGAGTGCTGGTAATGTGCTAGAGAACACCAGTTCTTGCCTTGAATGGCTTACAGTCTGAAACTTTAGATGTTGAACTGGAGCAGGCAAAAAAATCTGAAAATACATACATTTTCTTCATTGCCAGTGATATTAGGCATTTAATCCTAGGATAATGCAACCCATAAGTTACAACACTTGCATATGCCTATACTAAGTCATGTTGACATATTTTCTGCTCCTAACCAGCGCCTATGGTATTAACATTTAATGCGGTGCTTTATTTAGTAATATGGTATTGTATTAATAAATCATGGGAGTCTTACCTGAAAGTCTGCATTGCCCTTTGGTTTGTGTTTGGTGCCTACCTCATTCCACTAATCCTAAATAATGCAGCCTTATAAGGTCTAAAAGTAGTCAAAACACTACAGTAGTTCCTGGGCTGGAAGGCAGCCCAGCAGAGAAACTGACTACATAGGTGCATTTTGCATCTTCAGCTGCAGAAAAATCTTGGTTTACTTCTTCATTCTTGATTGGTTCTACAAAAAAGTGTGAGACGTGTAGGAATGACATAATCTTCCCTAAGAAACTTCTGCACGGAAACTCTGGAAAAGCCATATGTGATGTCTCTTTGCAGGCTTCCGAGGAAGTGAACGATGGGGATGTCGTGCAGAAATAGACATGACAAGTGGGCCTACACACTGCACAATCCAAATCCTACAGTGCAGCCAGGAGTCTGCACTATTCAGCTCCTTCCTCTTCCAGTTCAGTCACTCAAAAGGGTAAGCTGTGAAAAGCTTAGGCTAGGAAGGGACGTTCTTACAGAATTTGTGTTCAGTAATAAACTTGAATTTCACAAACATGTGAAGAGCACTTTGTCAGAGTACAAGTGAAATATTCACCCATGACTCGACCAAGGTTTCATCTCATACTGCAACAACAGCATATGTAAAAGAGTTATGGCTTATTTTTAGTGGTGTGTTTTTTTGTTTTTTTTTTAAATCATCAGATTTGCTCTTCGAGTGCTTGCTCATGCCGATTCCAAATCCAATGTTCGTGTGTTGCATGCACAATCACTGGAAGATTTCTTTTCCCCAGTGGTACCTGTCGGATTGATGCGTGTGGTCCCTGGAGTGTCGCCCTCATGGTGCTGTATATAGTGTCCTGTCAACCCTCCAGTTCCTTCTTACCATCTGTGACAGTTGTTGGAGCGTGTCTAGTGCTTGCCTTAGGCAAAGCTCTGTTTGCACTAAAATGCTGAGGGTTTGAAATAGCTTTTAGCAGTTAAGCTTTTCGCATAGATAAGTGTAGTTAGTTAGTTCTGTAAGATTATAGGGTTCTAATTTCTGCTCCTGGACCTCTGAGGCATGCCTCAAACCCAGGAATTCAAGCCTTGCATATTCTCCAGAAACCTATGCAGGAAGGAGACAAGTGCTTGCCTGAAACAACTGATGGGAATGGCCTTGGGGCTGCAACCTCAGGATTCAGCACTGGTAGCATCAGTGTGTGATGCCCCAGCATCAGTGAGGGACTGGCACCGAGGAACACCTCAGCTGAAGGAGCCCAGGCACTGCATATCTCCATTGGGAAAGGTCACCTGGCCCTGGTCTCGCTTACTGATGCTGAAGTACAGGGCCAAAGGGATGTTCACCGGGGAGGAGTTACCCCTTAAGGACTCAACCCCTGCAATCCCAGTAGGAAGGTCCTCTCCAAGGACAATGACATAGGCCTGCAAGGCACCCAAGGGATCCCTGTAAGAGTCGAGTTCCTGGCACAACAGTAATGTGGAGAAGTTGGATGTGCTGTACATGTATGAGGCAGTGCAGAAAATGATTGCCATGAGTACTCAGCAGTCTCCCACCACAGGGAACAGAGTACAAGATCTGCAGCCCCAATGCTGAAGATCAGAATTCTCTCTTAGGCAAACCCCCCATCAATGAGGCAATGAATCACATCCTGACAGAGTCCCAAGATGGATTTAGGTTCATGGCTGATGAAGGGAAATCAGTAGCCAGAACATTGCTTCAGGCAACACTGGACACTGCAGCTTCAGCAGTTTAAGACCATGGCATTGGGTCTGGCAATGAGGAGGTGGTCATGGGTAAAGGTCTTGGATTTGCTACAAGAGGTCCAAGCCATGATTCAAAATAATCCCCTTGAGGGTGGCAGTCTGTTCTCTGAGCAAACTGATTTGAAGCTACACAGCCTAAAGGACTCCAGAACAACCTTGAAGTCCTTAGTCACACATGCCCCCCCAACTCAGTGGAAACATTTCAAGCTGCAGCCAAGCCACAGGTTCTAACCACCTGTCCCCCCTGACAGGACTATTCTAGGGGCAGGGATAATAGACAATGAACTTCTCAGCCTCCAAACCCCAGTAAAGGCTCAGGAAAACAGCCACCAGGGCTGAAACAGGCAGCACTCAAGGACAGAAAACCAGATCCTTTCCCACCCTTCTGGGACAGGCTATCACTGTTTTATTGGATATGATCCCAAAGTAACATTGGACAAGTGAGTCATATGCACGGTTGCAGTAGGATATTCTATCTAATTTGGCTCATTCCCACCGCCCTTTTCCATCCCTCTTCAGGGACCTTGCTCACAAGCAACTTCTCATATGGGAGAGACAAGAACTATTGTGCCCCAAAGCTCTAGAGGAGGTTCTTCAGGAGTTAAGGAGGGGAGGTTTCTATTCAAGATACTTCCTGATCCCAAAGGCAAAAAGAGGGCTCAGATGCTCCACAATCTGCAAACTTTTAATAAATTCACAAGGAAGGTGAAATTTCATATGCTTTCCCTAGCCACAATCATTCCTTCCCTGGATCTGAGGGCCTGGTATGCTGCTCTCAACCTAAAAGATGCTTCTTTTACATCTTGATAATTCCATCCCACAAGAGGTTCCTGAATTTCAGAGTGGGAGAAATGCACTACCAATTCACCATCCTCCCATTTGGCCTCTCAGCAGTCCCGAGAACATTCTCAAAATTCATGGATAGGGTGGCCACATTTCTTAGAAGACACTGGATACAAATTTATTCATAACTGGATGATTGGTTGGTGAAAGCACATTCCAAGGAGCAGGTGAGGCCAGGTGCTGTGTGAAAAACAGGCATTTACCAAGCTTGGTCTCCAGCTCAAGGAAAGCAAGTTGACACTGAGACACGCTCAAATGATAAGAATTTATTGGAACAGTTTGAGTCAATACAGGCTAAAGCAATATTACCAGTCCTGAGGCATTACAGGGGGCATTATAATGGCTCTCAGCACCTTCCCAACCAAAACAGCAAGGAATTGCCTGACACTATTGGGCCGTAAGACTGCACATGCATACGTACTGCAACATGCAAGGCTACACCTCAAAACATTGGCACTGTGACAGGCATCAGTGTTCCAGCTGCACAGAGACAGTATGGACAGAGGGGTCTCTCTTCCACCTTCAGTGACAGTATCCTTACAGTGGTCACAAGACCAAGCCAGTGGTGCAAAGGGGTCCTGTCTGCAAAGTTACAACCCACCCTGACTCTTATTACAGATGCATCATCGTTGGGGTAGGAAGCACACCTGGGCAGACTAAAGATCCAAGGATTACGGTGACTGGTAGAACTGGGCCGTTGCATAATTGTGAGGGAGCTGACAATAGTCAGGTAAGCCTGCCAAGCTGTCAGAAGCCACCTTCTGGGGTGACAGAGTGGTGTTGACAAACACTGAGGCAATATTGTATACAAACAGGCAACTGTTAGTGGATTCACCGAGCACCCTGCCCATGTTGCCAGACCTAATCTTGCGGTACCAGGGATGGTTAAGTCACCTGAAACTAGGGTCCCTACACTGCCCAGCATGGAGGCTCTGTGACTACGGAGCAGAGAGCTGGGGCACAAGTACAAAAGGTTCTGCTGAAAAGCAGGAAGTCATGAACAAGAGCAGCATACTTGGCCAACTGGATGTAGTGCTCAGCCTGAGCAGCAGGTAGGGGTATCCTCCCAGATTGGGCACCTCTGTCATTGATTGTAAATTACCTACTGCAGGTAAAGCATACAGGCTTGGCACTGACTTGCATAAAGATGTACCTTGCAGCCCTTTTAGCATTCCACCTGGGGGAGAGGAGTAGATCAGTTTTTGCAAAGCCTATGATATTTTGAGTCCTTAAAGGGCTAGAGAGGCTCTTCCCACCAATTTGCTGACCGGTGCCAGAACGGCAATTTACTCTGGTATGCTCAGAGTTGACAGGACCCCCCCCCCCCCTTTGAGCCAGTGGCATCTTGCTTGCTCCTGTACCATTAATGGAAGGTTGTATTACTTGTTGCGATCACGTAGGTGCAGTGTCAGAACTAAAAACCACTGATGGCTGAACTCCCTTACACTAATTTCCGTTAAGATAAGGTGAAGCTATGGCATCACACTGCTTTCCTCCGAGTGGTGGTGTCCTAATTCCACAGCAATCAGAAGACATTTTGCCCAGTTTTCTTTCCCATCTCATGCAAATGACAGGGATAGAGTCCTTCACTTGCTATACAGGACTAGACCTTTCCATAGGTTGACCCAACTGTTTGTAGCAATAACGCTAAGGATGACAGGCATGCTAGTTTCCTCTCAGCGGACTTCTTCCTCTATCCACGTGTGCTGTGACTTGGCCCAAAAACCAATCCCCTTACTAAAAGCATCTTCCATGAAGGCACACTTTAGCGATCTGTAGAACAGCTACCTGATCATCATTTCATACTACACTATCACCCAACAGACCAGGAATGCTGTAGCCTTCAGTAGAACAGTGCTCTAGTCAGTGCTGTAGAGCATTCTGCCCTGCCCCCCCACTCCTCCATATGCTTGCTTAGGAAGCACCTGATTTGGAATTGGCATGAGCAAGCACGCAAAGATGACAAGCTGGTTTCTTACCTCTGCCTGGTGTTCTTTGAGATGTTTTGCTCATACCCCTTCCAAGACTTACCCACCAGCTCCTCTTGTTGGAGCATAACAGCAAGAAGGAATTAGAGGGTTGACAGATCTGCATGAAACTATATAGGAGGACACAACGCAGGGGATTCCTGCATTGACCTAATGGTACTGCTGTGGGGAAAAAAAAGCTTGTCCATGTGGCATGTGCTCACCTGATTTGGAATGGGTCTGAGCAATGTTGCTCAAAGATCACCACTTACAGCTAAGACCACTCTGTTTTTTTTCCCCTACATAATATATAAAAATTGTTGTGGAAACTATTTTTAAAGTATCATCATCTCCTGCAATACTTGCAACCTAATCTGTGTTGAACTCGGCTTATGTGCTGCAGCATTCGGTGGTACTAAGCTTTTTTCAATTGTTCTGGGGTATTTTTTGAAGCAAAGTTATAGTGTTACTAAGAATCCATAACTACACAGATTGAAAGCAAAATGGAAGGTCAGGTTTTAGATATGGTATTGCTTGGTCTGAGCTTGACAACTGCTAAACCAGTGTTGTAGAAAGTGAATGGTATAAGTAAATAAATGGCATATAGTGTGAAAACTCTTAAGTGTTTTAATTATCAGTACTCTGAGGACAAGCTAACCAAAAATCAATCTGTTTTAAAAAGACATCAGCTGTTTAACTTAGTAATTTTGTTTTCAGCAGGATGCAGAATTAGCAAACTAATGGACGTTTTTACAACCGTGAGCATGCCTATATGCTGGGGGGGGTCATGAGCACCGTGCAGCTCTTTTACAGTTAAAGTGTGGGCTGCAAACCCGCTATGGTAGCTCCCATCCCTGCCTATTATACTGGGGTGGGAGAGCGTCTTCCAGCAGCAGGGTGGTGCAGCTAGAGGATTCTGCCCACTGTGAAAAGTAGTCTCAGGGACATCAGTAAGTTTGGCCATTCTTGCCATATGCGTTAGCCCATGACAGCAACATGTTAGGTCTATAACATGAGCTTGGCATCAGTTGAGTGCACAGAAGTTTATATGACTGAGACATACTCCTCAGTCAGCTAAACCCATTGCTGCAAACCAGCTTGCCCACCCATTTGGCTTACCTTTTCTCTGCTGCACTGCCACCTTTGTGTGGTGCAAAAATCTATGGTTAGTCAATGCAGCACCCCTGATATATTCTTTTTCTTTAGAGTACTTGAACACAAATGTGGTTTTGCACCTATTGTGGCTACAAACAAAGGCTTTTTTTCTTGCCTGATAAAATAAATTCTAGCTTATATGTTGGGGGAAAATAATTGTTCAGTAATCAATAATTTGTACAGTTTAGAAAAAGGGTATTTAGGAGACTTTGAGGAGTTGTTTCAATGGACTTTAGCAGTAATTCACGCTGATATAAACATGAAAGGAGAAACAAACTTAAAAAAATACAAAGTTTATTCAATGCAATTTGGCAGTTAAGTCTTGCAGGTTCATTTTATGTAAAGCTGTGTAAAAAAAGACAAAGAAATGCTGAAGGACTGTGTTGAGGGGATCAAATTTCTAATAAACATTTTTATAACAAGACATTCCATTTCTAGGTCTTCCACCTTATAACAAAAATCTTAAGTTCCTACAGTGATAAGAATTGGTGTCCATGTTATTTGTGCTTTTGGAAAACATTCTAATCACACATTATTATTCTGGGCACTACTCAGTCTGCTTCTCTATTCTGGTGCGGTGCAACCAGTTCCTTTACCATCCCCTGTGGCAAAACTACCAGCTGTCCCCAGCCCCATACCCAGGGGTAGTCTTAGCGATTCTAGGGCCTGGGACAAAAGTCAAGGATGGGTCCCCCACACACAACATGTGGGGGCCCCAGCCTTGACTTTTGCCCCTTTGCTATCCCCTCAGTCCCCCTGGGGTCTCTGGTCCCTGGCTGGTACCCACCAACTTTGAGTAGCCTCCAGCCTTCCCACAGGCTCCCACCAGCCCCCACCCCCCATCAGACTCCCACTGCGCTCCCTGGTCCCCGCCAGCCTCGCAGGGCCCCCCCCTGCTGCCACCAGCCCTGCAGTCAGCTGCCATGGGCCACTGCCTGGCTCCCTAGTTCTGCTGCGGGCTGCCACTACCCCTCCCTGCCCCAGCCCTGCTAATGGCCCAGCTGGGTGATCTCTGGCCCCACTGCCGGCTGCTGCTGGGCTCAGCCCTACTACAGGGCGCCACAGGCCACTGCTAGGCTCCCTTGCTCCAGCACAGGCCACCACTGGCCCACCAGCCCCATTGTGGACTGCTGCTGGGCTCCCCAGCCTGTTGCAGGCTCCCACAACCCACTGCTGGGCACCTTAGCCCTGCCAGGGAGCCTCTGACAGCCCTCACCAGCCCCTAGTCCGCTCACCTGGAGCAATGTGGCCACCTCCAACCCCCCTGCAGGGCCCTGGGCAGCTGCCAACACTGCCCATCTGTTATAACCGCCTAGGCCCTTGCCAAACTTGTATGCTTTCTCTTACAATTTCTATAATACAGTTGGGTATTTTCAGTGCAAAATTCTACAGCATGAATGTTAAAACATTACCCACATCAGCAAGGAATGCTGGTGCAGTGGTTAGGGTGTCAGGAGACCTGGCTTCATTTCCTTGCACCACCACAGGCTTCCTGTGTGACCTTGGATAAAAGGTCTTTGTGCCTCAGTTTCCAAACCATAAAAATGGGGGAGGGGGCAGTAGTTGTTTCTTACCTTGCAGAGTTGTTGTCAGGAAAACATATTAAAGATGGTGAAGTTCCAAAGGGGCAGTTGTGTTAGTCTAGTAAAGCAAAAAAGGCAAGGAGTCTTCTGGCACTTAAAGACTAACATTTATTTATTGCATGAGCTTTCGTGGGAGAATATCCCACTTCATCAGACGCTTTCAAGATGGTGAGGCACGCTCCTAACATAGTAAAGGAGAAAGAGGGGCCTACAAGTATGATAGCTTGTTGTATAAGCTAAATTGAGTTTAATGCTAATTTAATTTGGGCTAGTGGGCTGATTTTTTAATTCATTAATGCCCCCCCCACCAATCCTAATACTTTTGAAGCAGTTGCAAAGAGGGTATGAAGAATCTAGGTTCCTTGCTGCAGGATTTAGGCCACGCTTGCAGTATGGCATCTTGGACTTCTCTGCGCTGAGCAGGTACAATCATCAATGCGTCTTCCTGTCATTTTTCTAGCTTTAAACATAGCCTCTTGGGCAATTTGGGTTTTTTCAACTGAAAGCAGCTTCCTCACAAAGCTGTTTTCTGTGATGCTTCACAGAAGTAAATAACTAATGCTAATCTTGCTGAATTTTCCCACCAGTGCCAAACTATCAAATTTCAAGCAGTGATGTAAGAGGGCTGTAACTGATCTAGCTATGCTAATATCCAAAGGGGCAGCCATATTAGTCTAGGCCAGCAAAAAAAAACAAAACAAAAAAACAAGGAGTTGTGTGTCACTTAAAGATTAAGAGATTTATTTTTCGCATGAGCTTTCATGGGAGAAAATCCCACTTCGTCAGATGCTTCAAAGATCCGTGAACTTACAGAATGGAATGAAAATAAATGCAAGGGAGTGTAAAACATAAGATCAGGTCATACAGTAACAGCAAATCAGAGCAGTTGTTAGGTTCAAACCCTGGGAAGGGTGATTGTGGACAAACGACAGCCTTTACATCATAACCTCAGCCCTGCAGAATGCAATGCCATCCACAGCCTCAGAAACAACTCTGACATGATTATTAAGGAGGCTGACAAAGGAGGTGCAGTTGTCATCATGAATAAATTGGATTATGATAAGGAGGCTTATAACAGCTCTCCAACACAACATTCTACAAGCTACTTTCCTCAGACCCCATTAAAGAATACCAAAAGGAATTACGCCGCCTACTGAAGAAACTCCCTAAGACAGCACAGAAACATATAAAGCCAGGAACACCACCAGAACCCCGACTAGGGATATTCTATCTACTACCTAAAATCCATAAAAAAGGAAACCCTGGACACCCCATCATCTCAGGCAATGGCACTCTTTCCGCCGGCCTATCTGGCTATGTGGACTCCCTCCTCAGACCTGATGTTATCAACATCCTTACCTATCTTCGAGATACCATGGACATCCTGAGGAAAACCCAGTCCATTGGTGAGCTTTCAGAAAACACCATTCTAGCCACTATGGATGCAGAAATTCTTTACACCAACATCCCACACAAGGATGGAGTACAAGCTATTAGAAGAACCATCCCAGATGATGCCACAGCACAGCTTGTGACTGAACTTTGTGCTCACCCACAACCACTTCAGATTTGAGGATAATTTTTCTGGCTCCAAGTCAGTGGCACTGCTATGGGTACCCGCATGACCCCACAATATGCCACCATCTTTATTGGCGACTTAGAACATTTCCTCAAGTCTCATCCCAAAACACCTTTTCTTTAGCTACACTACATTGATGACATCTTCATCATCTGGACCCATGGCAGGGAAGCTCTTGAACATTTTCACAGAGATTTCTACAATTTTCACTCCACAATCAAACCGAGCCTGGAACACTCCACACAGGAGATCCACTTTCTTGACACTACCATACAAATCAGGGATAGACACATCAAAACCACCCTATACTGAAAACCTACTGATCAGTATAATTACCTACATCCCTCGAGCTTCTATCCTAACCACACCATGTGATCTGTTGCCTACAGCCAAGCCCTAAGATATAACTGCATTTGCTCTGATCCCTCAGACAGAGACAGACATCTTGAGGATCTCTATCAAGCATTTTTAAAACTACAGTACCCACCTGGGGAAGTAAGAAAACAAATTGACAGAGCTAGACGAGTACCCCGAAGTCATCTACTACAGGAGAGGCCCAAGAAAGAAAACAACAGGATGCCACTAGTCACCATGTACAACCTTCAAATCAGACCTCTACAACAGATTATTAAGGACCTACAACCTATTCTAAAAGATGACCCCCCTCACTCTCTCAAGTCTTGGAGACGGACATCTCCTTGTCTACAGACAGCCACCCAACCTTAAACAGCTACTCACCAGCAACTACAGACCTAACAACAGAAACATTAAAGCAGGCACACACCCCTGCAACAAACCACACTGCCACGTCTGCCCACATATCTACACAATAGATACCATCTCAGGTCCTAATCAAGCCTGCTACTCCATGAAAGGCTCATTTACCTGCTCATCTACTAATGTGATCTATGCCATCATGTGCCAGAAATGCCCCAACACCTTATACATTGGACAAACAGGACGATCCCTGCGCAAAAGAATAAATGAACACAGAACTAGCAGAAATCACAAAACAAAAAAAAAACCAGTTGCTGAGCTCTTCCATCTTTCTAGTCACTCAATAAATGATTTGTTAACAACTGTACTCAGAGACGTGACTGAGACATCAAGACTTCAAAGAGAAACAGCTGAACTGGAATTAATATGCAAATTAAATTGCATAAAAGCAGGATTAAATTGAGACTGGTTTCTTTTCCCATTACAAAAGGTAATCTGACTTCACCCTTCCCAGAGTTTGAACCTAACAACTGCTCTGATTTACTGTTACTACATGACCTGATCTTATGTTTTACACTCCCTTACATTTATTTTCATTCCATTCTGTAAATTCACTAATCTCTGAAGCATCTGATGAAGTGGGATTTTCTCCCATGAAAGCTCATGTGAAAAATAAATCTCTTAATCTTTAAGTGACACACAACTCCTTGGTTTTTTTTTCTCTAGCTGTGCTAGTCTGTGTTAGTTCCTAGTCTTTAACAATAGGGCAGTTATTTTGATGGTCTTGTGTATCTTAATAAATTGTTTGAAGTCACACTGCAGAAAGATGGTGCAATAAAAAGTGCTCCAAAATAAGCAATAATGAATATTTAAAAAAAAAAAAAGCATTAATGGGGCTAACGCCAAGATCCTCAAAGGTAATTAGGCAGCTAGAGTGGGCTCTATGAGCGGACATTGCTGTTGCACCACTGAGGCCTGGTTTACGCTACTGTCAGCTATCAATGGGACATACGCAAACTATGTACTGTAGCCTGTACATATCCTGTCGAATTACTTGCTCCACTGATGGGAAACACTCTCCTGTTGATATAGCCTTGTGCTTTTTGGTGGGGGGGGGGGGGTTTACAGGGTTGACCAGAGAGCACATCTGAAATCAGCTGAGCAGGTCACCACTGACTGCTCAATTGATCCTGCCACGTCATTCCTGCAGCACCAGCACAACCCCAGCCGTACAGACATACCCTGCATGTCATGGTACCAAATGTTTGTGTGCTCAGAAAATCCAGTCACACCACTGCCTTCATAAAACTAAATTAGGCACCTATGCTCCCTCCACAGCACTGTGTTGGTCTGAGTGAGATGTCAAGGGCTGAATAACACAGCACTTTCAGGGGCTGGAGACCAGGGCAACCTTTTCAGCAAGGGCCTGGGTCTTCAGCCCCTATAGCCTTTGCGTTGATCTGGCCCTGATTCCTGCAGACATCAGTGAAAGTTAGACACTGAAATACCTTTGAGGCACTGTTTCTATGATCCCATGAAGTCTAAGCCCTGGTCCATACTGACAGTGAAGTTTGACATCATGCTGCTTACCTTGACCTTCTGCAGCCTGTCTCCACCGTCAAAGCAGTAAATTGGGGGAGGAGAGAGGAAGCATCTGTAATTTGACTTGCTAACACCATTCCTGCAAGTGGCATAGCACTGAGGTTGAAGTCTACAAATCAGATTTAAACCCATGTAGCCAGGGAGGTTTTCCTGTTTTTCCAATGTATGTTGCACCACAGCTTTTCCCCTGCCTGCAGCCCTGGAAATTTTTCAATTAATTCCGCTCTCTGTCATACCTGCAGCAGAGAACCAGCAAGGAAAGCTTTTCCTGCTTTCTTCCCATTTAGAGAAGAGGCGAGGGGCAGTGAATAGAGGATGACTGCCTCCTCCCAAGCCCCTGCACCTACTACCCATTGTGCAATGCCTTTCAGAAAGTACTGTGAGCAGGGGGGACAAAAGAACCTAAGCAAGCAATTTGGTGTGATCATTCACCTTTGCCTTCTGTAATTCAACAGCCTAAAATTGAATTACAATCCTACCTCCAGTGTAGACAAGCTCTAAATGGCAGGCCAATAACTCCCAAATCCTGCAATCCAGGTGTGTGCAAGTGGCTTATGACTAGGGTTACCTGAGGTCAGAAGAATATTACATTATTACTATATTTTTGCCATGGCTATGTCCACACTTACACAGTTAAATTGATTTAACTTGTATCCGGTCCCCACTAGAAACGCAAACCGAAATAGCATGTCCATGGGCAGGATTTGCTATTTTGATTTAGGAGAGAGGCACCATGGGAGGTGTCGCGACATGGCCGCCTAGAAGGGCCATGCCGCCACCCAATATATAGAAAAAGGAAAGCACCTGGGAAGGAAAAGGGCAAAAAGTGTTTAATCGATTTAACAGTTAAATCGAAATAACGTCCACACTGTGTTATTTTGAAATAACAATTTCGATTTAACCATTATATCGATATAATACTAGGTTTAATTATATTGATATAACTTTCCTTATATCGAAATGAGGGAGCTCCTCATTTCGAAATAAGGGAACATCATGTGGACCTACCATTTTTTAAATTGAAATAACCAGTGTTATTTTGATTTAAACAGTCTGTGGGGACATACCCCATGTATCCTCCAGTGTCCTCCTTTTCATACTTCCCTGTTCTCCTTTCCATGCTTTGGTATCTGGTAACCCTACTTATGACTGACTTCAGCAGGACTCTTCACAGAGGAAGAGGTCTTCATTTAGCTGTCTTTTGGCTTTAGGAAGAAGAACTTTTTTTCTACCTACCAAATAGCATCGTGTATTTGAGGAAGATGGAATCATCTTTAAGATTCTTTTTTCTTTTAATAGTCCAGCTGGCATGTACCCAAGACAAGAGCAAATTTTCCAGTGGCACTTAAACAATAACAATGTAAAAGCTAAAATGGTTTTCAAATGAATATTATTGTCTATGCAGAATAAGGAGCTACTGTTGGATTTGCCTGTATTAATATAGTTCTCTTTTGGATAGTTAACTCTGAAGACAAAGAATATTATAATCAGTAATCTTTCAGATTTTGTATTAATTATTGTGATTTTTTTCATGAATCCCATTAATAACCAAATGTACATATGCTTTGCCAAACTAGAAACAAAGGATTTTTTTCAGTTTAACACATTTTGCAGAGTTCATAAAAAAGCTCAGCTTTCATGGTTTGAGAACAGAATTGCATAGAGCATTTGCATCTGAATCACCAAACACTGTTTTTGTGTCATCAGATATTTCAAGTAGTTCTTTAAATTGAATTTCATACACTAATGCAATTTGTATTATGAGCAAATGTTTATGTTTTAAGAGAAAAGCACAGCACTAAGAAACATTAACAACTTCATAATCAATTGACTGAATAATTTTTCAGTGGTGCAAATAAATCCTTTTGATTTTTTTTTAAACGTACTATATGGCTGACTTCCAAATATTACTGCCAGAGCATTTAGTTCTCAAACACTTCTGTTGAAGTTAAAATTTTAATTGTGCTCTTTTCTGGATTCAAATTTGTTTTCCAGATTATGGTGATTGTTTTTAAAATCCTGGATACTCTGCTATTGATAATGACCTATTACAAAACAATATAAAATTCATTCAGAATAGCCAGAGTAAATGTGGCATAGGCAGGTGGTTTATTGACAGACATGACTGTACTCCTTGCATGTTGAATACCGACCAGCTGCTGACAAGTAAATTTTTCCATCTGGACAAACACAGATCTCATGGAGCTCCTGAGACTTTTCAGATGCACCCCTCATCCCTTCTGGCAATTTGGGCAATCGCACAGTTTCAGCATCAAGCAACAGCTGTATGGGAGAAAGGAGGCCAGAGGAGTTTGTCAGAGGTAGCAATAACAGAGTTTAAGAAGTTAAGTTTTCAGAAGCAGCTAAATGATTTAGGCTATTGAGTCCTATTCTGAAAAATGACTTAGCCATTTGGACCAAAAGCCTAAAAGATCTTTAGGTGGCTACAGCCTAATGACATCATGCATGTTAGCCAATAAAGCCTGGATACCCCAAGGTATTTAGGTACCTAAATCTCAGCTAAGGAGCCTCAGTCCCAGTTTTTGACTCCCCTGTAATTCACTGGACCCTGTATACACCAAAACTCAATAGACACCTAAAATTTTGCAGAGTTCCACTGTCATCTATGTTTCTGTCTCTGGGCATGTGTATTGCTGCCGCACCCTAGGTGTCCAGGCACCAGTCTGCTGTCGAACCAGCAGAGAGCAATTCACGAACCAGGAAAGACAGACATTTGGCCACACAACTCACAGGTGGGACCCAATCTGGTAGGCATGCTCAGAAGTGCTTGACCAGTTTGGTCCTTCAGGTAAGTAAGCTCACACAAAATAGCTGGCTGAGGGTATGGAAAAAGGAAGAGGACTCCTTTACAACTTGTTGCCCAGCAGCTAAGTTTCTCACCTCAGGTGTGGGAGAGCCTCAGTCCAGCTCTCCCTCTCTACTTGACTGAAAGAAATCATTTGAACAGTGATCAGCCACTTTTTAGATGAATACGCTCATTGCTGGGTTATGGGATATACTGATGTGTGGTTTCTTCAATTTTGCCTGTTCATGGGGATAACTAATTAAAGCGTATTGGGGGGAGCGGTAAAGAGTGAGAGAGAAAACACAAGTCTGAGGGTGACTCTATAACCTGATGGTTAGAGCACTTGCACACAATGCAGAGTCCCATCATCCAGTCCTTTGCTGTAACAGAAGTTACTCACACTGTACAGTAACTGTGGTTCTGTGAGATGAGTGTCCCTATGAGTGATCCACTCTATGTACACTTGTGATCCATGCACCTCAGATCAAAAGTTTTAGGTAGCAGTGTGTGTCTGGCCTGCATGCACTCCCTGCAGTCTCATGCCATATACTAAGGTTAAAGAGAGTGGTGCAGTCAATCCACCATCTGTTGCTTCTTTACCAAAGAGCCCATTGTGAGGAACTCCAAGGCAGACAGGCAGAGGATGAGTAGTGGAGCACCCAAAGGGAAACAAATGTCAAAAAAACCACAGTTACTGCACAGGATGCACAACCTCTTGTTTGAGTACTATCCTTATGGATGATCCCCTGTAGGTGACTCTAGACCAATACCTTCTACTGAGTGGTAGAGCTATGGAGTTGAATATGAGACTGAAGACAGAACCATAGAGTCAAAATATGGCATCAGAAACTGAGGTAGGAGTGACTACGTAGCAATTGCCAAAAATATGAATGGACATTCAAGTTGTGGCTCTACATATTTCTCTGATAAGAACATTCTTAGGAAAGGCTGCTGAAGCAGAGAGGAATCTTGTTGAGTTAGTTATCACTCTAAGGGTAGGTGGAAAATTGTGAGATTAACAGCAGTAAGTTTTGCAGTCCAGATAGTCATCTAGGGATCTTTGCTTGAAAATTAGAGATCACTTAGTTCTGTCCACAATGAAGAGAAATAATCTAGAGATTTCCTAAAGGGCTTAGTCCTCACTAGAGAAAAAGACAGTGCCCTCCTGATTTTGGCTATGTCTATATTAGAGGGCTCAGGTAAGTTGATTTAATAAGGTCGACTTGAAGTTGACCTTATTAAGTCGACTTAGAGAGGCCCCCATTTGTTTAATAAAGTCGACTTAAATCACTCTCCTGCCTTAAGTCGACTTTAATGGCCACATTTTGTTAAGTTGTCTTAATAAAGTGGACTTAACCCTTAAAGTTGACTTTAAGGGTGAGAGTTATTAAGTTGGCTTAAGCAAGTCCTTAAGTCGACTTAATGAACTCCAAATGTGGCCAGGGAATTGCTTAAGTCTACTTAAGCCTCCAGTGTAGACATAGCCATCGAGTGTATGTAATGTCACATCTGCTTTATCCCAGGGTATCTTAGGAAGGAAAACTGGAAGGTGGCTAGGTTGATTCATGTGCAAGCTGAAGACACCTTTGACTGGAACTGGGATGCAGTTGCAGCATGACCTGATTCTTAAAGAAGAGTGTGTGAGGACTTATGCCATCAGTGACCGCAGAAATATATCGGCCTCATAAGACATCTGTGTACCAAGTTGAGCTCCCATGCTGGTGTAGGGCACATGATTTGTGAAAAGAGGTTGTCCAATCCCTGAGCAGGTCCTTATTATAGGATAAGCAAAGATGGAAAAATCCTCTGTTGTATTACAGAAGGCCATAACAGCTGCCAAATAGACTTTTATGAAGTTCAAGATAATTGTAAAAAAACAACAAGCAGTTGTGTGGCACTTTAAGACTAAAAGATTTATTTTTTTGCATGAGCTTTCGTGGGAGAAGATCCCACTTCCTCAGATGCTTCGAAGATGGGTGAACTTACAGAAAGGAATGAAACTAAATGCAAGGGGGTGTAAAACATAGGATCAGGTCATACAGTAACAGCAAATCAGAGCAGTTTACAGGCTCAAAGAATGGGAAGCCTGAAGTCAAATTACCCTTTGTAATGGGAAAAGAACACATAGTCTCGACTGAGTCCTGCTTTCACAGAATTTAGCTTGCATATTAATTCGAGTTCAGCTGTTTCTCTTTGGAGTCTTGATGTCCCAGGTACATCTCTAACGACAGTCGTTAACAAATCCATCATCGAGTGATTAGGAAGATGGAAGTGCTCAGCAACTGGTTTCTTTGTTCTTTGATTTCTGATATCAGCTCTGTGCTCATTCAGTCTCTTACGGAACGATCGTCCTGTTTGTCCAATATATAAGGTGTTGGGGCATTTCTTGCAGCTGATGGCATAGACCACATTAGTAGATGAGCAGGTAAATGAGCCTTTGATGGAGTAGCAGGCTTGATTAGGACCTATGACGGTGTCTGTTGTGTAGATATGTGGGCAGACTTGGCAGCGTGGTTTGTTGCAGGGGTGTGTGCCTGCTTCAATGTTCTTGTTGTTAGATCTGTAGTTGCTGGTGAGTATCTGTTTAAGATTAGGGGGCTGCCTATAAGCAAGGAGTGGTCTGTCTCCTAATGCTTGAGAGAGAGAGGGATCATCTTTTAGAATAGGCTGTAGGTCCTTAATGATCTTTTACAGAGGTCTGCCTTGAGGATTGTATGTGGTGACTAGTGGTGTTCTGTTGCTTTCTTTCTTGGGTCTCTCCTGTACCTGGGACATCAAGCCTCCAAAGAGAAACAGCTGAACTCGAATTAATATGCAAGCTAAATTCTGTGAAAGCAGGACTCAGTCAAGACTATGTGTTCTTTTCCCATTACAAAGGGTAATTTGACTTCAGGCTTCCCATTCTTTGAGCCTGTAAACTGCTCTGATTTGCTGTTACTTTATGACCTGATCCTATGTTTTACACCTCCTTGCATTTAGTTTCATTCCTTTCTGTAAGTTCACCCATCTTCGACGCATCTGAGGAAGTGGGATCTTCTCCCACGAAAGCTCATGCAAAAAATAAATCTGTTAGTCTTAAAGTGCCACACACCCCCTTGTTGTTTTTTTACTGGACTAGACTAACACGGCTATCCCTTTGGAAATTGACAAGATAATTGTGTCATTTTTAGCTCTGTGATATGTTCTCGTACAAATGATAACAGAGCAGATGTATGTGAAAGATATTTTAGGTCAAACCAGTGTTTGAATCTTATCTATTTTGGGGTATATGTGTCACAAGTCAATTGTTTCCTGCTATGTAATGGCATTCTGTTTACATCATCAGAACAAGTTGTTTCTAATCCTACGAACTGTGCCTTGAGCCGAGGGTTGAAGTGGTGGATTTGACTGGCATTATACAGAAGAGATGGAAAATACGTTTGTCAGTTGGCTGACAAACAGTGAGTTGAGTGAGGTATGGAAACCATGTTTGTTTTGGCCATGTCAGAACTACAAGAATAACTTTGTCTTTCCTTATCTTGAATAGCAACTTGGATATAAAGGAAGTTAGGGGAAATGGCTGAACAAGGCCTGGACTCCAATGAAGCAGAAAGTCACCTCCCAGGAAGTGGTGATCCAGAGTGCCTTTCAAACAGAACTGCGAAAACTTCTTGTACTTGGCTTTGATGAACCAGTCTATCTGTGGAATGCAGCAAAACTGAAATATGCAGTGGATTACGGTGGGATCCATCTTGCAGTCATGATCTTGTGAGACATGCCTGATGACAGTTTCTGCTATATTTTGTGGCAGGTAAGCTGCAGAGATATTGCTCTGGTTTCATGTGCACTGGTTCCAATGCCTTACTGTTTTGATGCAGAGGGAAGGGACTTTTGCCCTCCCCCCCCCTTGACAGTTTACACAGAACTCACTAATTAGAAGGAGAAAATGAGGACAACATTTTTGACTGCTCTGAGTTCCAGCAAGTTGATGTGTGGGGTGGATTTGAGCGGAGACTGCCTTCTTTGAGTACTGTGAGTGGGAGCGTCACTGCCCTCAGGAAAGACCCGGGGCACAGGTCCTGGCCTGGCTGCCTGGCTGCGGGCCCCAGCCCCCTCAGCCCCGATTCTCCACCAGGGCCTGATCTGGCCTCGGGCTCCTGCCACCGCCAGCCTGGCCCCGGACCCCCAGCTGGGGACAGGGATGGGAGAGGCAGGGGCTGCCCGGGAGATTTGGGCACTGGCACTGGCGCTGGGACTTGGGGCATGTGCCCCATATGCCAGGTGCTAGCGACGCCCCTGACTGTGAGTATCTAAGTGAGTTCCCCATCCCTGTAAGGATGCATCTGCTGTTATTATTGATGCTGGAGATGGGTGATTAAAGGGGACATGTGTGCAAACATTGTGAGATTCTGCCATCATGTCAAAGGATTTTTTTTACTACCAAAAACACAGAGTGTAGTTTGTTTTAACAGCTTGCTTGTTGAATAAACAGTTTTGAGGGTATGTCTAAATAGATGGAAGTGATTTCTGGCTGATATTTAAGAGCTGATTTGTACCGTAGTGACTAAATTGGCTAGGGTTATGAACCTGTATGAAGGGAGGAATGCTTTGTCACTTACTGAGTTGAACTAAACTGCTATGAACTCCAAGCTTTGCATCAGAATTAAAGTGGACTTTCAGATGTTTATTTGTAGACCCAGGCAGAGAAACAGGCCTGCAACGCTCTAAATGGCAGTTTAAGTTTTATTGAAAGACCACCTGTTGAGCAGGTACTCATAATGGTATGGGAAAATCAGAAATCCTTATCTGCAAAAATGAGCCATTACCAGAGAAAAATTTTAAGGACACTCTGGGTGCAGACAAAAGATTGAACTGGAGCACCATGTATGGAAAGTGTCTAACCCAGAGTGAACTGTAGGAACCTTCTCTGGGAGGACTGGACTGCTATATAAAACTAAGCACCTTGAAAGTCAAGGGTCAAGAACCAATCCCTGTGGTCCACTGATGGAATTATTGTGGCAAGAGTTACCATACTGAGCCTCTGAATCTTTACGAATCTGTTGTGTAACCACAGATCAAGAATAAGTCCTCAACCACCATTCTTTTTAATAACCTAGAATAAAATCTCTTCCCTTTGTGTTGTGTGGGAACTGGTTCTACAGTACTTCAATTCAGGACAGAGTCCATTTCCTGTTGCAAAAAATCTTGATCAGAGGGTACCTGAAGAGGGAAGACACTAGGATGAGGGGAAGGAAGTTAATTAAAGTAGATGGAATATCCTGTTGAAATGATCCATAACCTCACTTGACTGTGGCGTTATGTTCCCAGTTCTTCCAGAAATGAGAAGAGCAGTCACTGAAGCAAAAGACACATGCTGATTATTGCAACAAATAAGAGTGGGGATGACAACTGAGTTATCCCACCAAGCCTCGGCTCTTCCAATCACATCACAGTTCCTTGATTGTGCCAGGGCTTCCAATTCCTCCTGCTTGTTTCCCAGGCTTCTTGCATTTGTGTACAGCCGCCTAAAATAACTAGCCAATTTCCGTACTTTCTCGGTATGAATCAGGATGTTTCCCCTGTTGCATCTTTCTCCTTGTGCTTTCTACTGGTCCCAGTTCCCCACTTAGAATCATAGAACTGGAAGGGTCCACGAGAGGTCATTGAGTCCAGTCCTCTGCACTCATGACAGGACCAAGAACTGTCTTAAATTATCCCGAACAGGTGTTTGCCTAACCTGCTCTCAAAAATTTCCAACAATGGAGAGTCAAAAAGCTGTCTAAGCACCTTATTCCAGTGGTTAATCACCCTAACAGTCAGGAATTTTTTCCTAATGTCCAACCTTAATCTCACTTACTGTAATTTAAGACCATTGCTTCTTGTCCTATCATAAGTGGTTAAAGAGAAAAATTTTTCTCCTTCCTCCTTGTAACAACCTTTTAGGTACTTGAAAACTGTTACTATGTCCCCTTTCAGCTCTGGTTGGGATGATTTAGTTCGAGTTGGTCCCGTTTTGAGCGGGGGGTTGGAACAGATGACCCCTTGAGGTCCCTTCCAACTTTCATTTTCTATGATTCTATGACCTGGGACTTACAGAACTTTCTTTTCTGTGCAGGGATATAAATACCAGAGAGCACACAGAGGTGCCAGAGCCTTTTAAGCCTGCAGAGATTCATCAATTTGTTCTGCAAACAACTTTGATCTGTCAAAAAGAAGATCCTCTCATGCATTTTAGAGTTCCCTCAAAAAGCTTGGGAGCTGAAGACAGGAGGTCTTCCTCATGACTACTGCCATGGAGACAGAAAGAGAAGCTGTATCACTGGCATCTACAGATGCATGCAGAAACGTTCCTCCAAGCAGTTGGCCCTCTGCAATGATCGCCTGAACTTGCTCTTTCTGGTCTGTTGGAAGATGTTTAATAAAAGTAGTCAGATTTGAAGAATTAACCTGGCTGTATTTCACTATAAGGGCCTCACAGTTGGTGAGCCTAAATTGTAAGGTAGCCAATGAGTATCATGTACAGCCAAATAAATCAAGATGCTTTAAGTCACTATCATATGGAGTTGATTTAGAGTGATGTTCATTCACAGCATCAACCACAGGGGAGGCAGGGGAGGCAAAGCAAAAATAAAAATGCAGAATCCTTGGAGGGAACATACTATATTTTGTCCATCCTCTTACAGATAGGTGATGTGGATGGGGTATACTGAATATTTTTGCAGGGTCTAACAAGTCCTCTTTAATAAGTAGCATGATCTGGGCAGATGATGATGTATGTAGCATGTCATATACTGTATTCTACAATTTCTTAGGGTACCGATGCAGTAGGTAGGCACAGGTAACTGTGGGAGAAGGCACTGATGGTACTAAAGGTCACACGTACATTGATGCATGGCCAGCTGACGTTGATCTGGTCTTTTGTGGAGCTGATGTGCTGGGTACAGAAGTCCTAGTAGATGCTGTTGATATCAGTTTGGAAGAGCTGGTCATTTTCTCTGTGTTGTTCAGATCACCAGACAATTCCAATCTTCTAAAGCTGGAAATCTTATGTTTGCCAGGAGTCATAGTACCTGAGGAACATGCAGCTTTGTGGGTACCAAGTTGGAGATCGGTATGTGCTGAAGTAACCGCCTGGATCAGAGACTGTCTCTTTGAAGTAGATACTCTATCAAGAGGACTTAAAGATCATTTTGTACAGTCTTTTTAAAAGGATTCCAGAAATTTCCTCTTCATTGGTCTAGGGGAGTTCAGTTCTGAGGAGGCTGAAGCGGCCAACCTGTTCAGAGACTATTTTATGAGACAGGACCTCCTCTGGCTAGAGTCAAAGTGAGCTCTCTGTTACGAGGAGACATAATTTAAATTCCTGGGTCTTTCTAGCAGACACAGATTACACTCTGGGGAAACATGTGACTCTTCAAAGCAGCAGACACACCACAAGTGTCTGTCTGATCAGGATAATCTCTAGGCATGAAAGCCAGGATTTAAACCCAGGGATCAAACTTCCTGATCTGCTCAGCAAGTCTTCACAGAGCTGATCAATTGATCAAGAAGTTTGAACTGATGGCAGCGAATTTGCCACTATCAGGGAAGACAGGCCTTCAGGCACATGTGTTCCTGCATATCCAGTAGCCACGTTCCCTCTAAGCTGTGTGCGCGTGCGCACACGCACAGGTCATGAAACCCCCACATACAAAAAAATTCAACAGTGCACTGGAGTATGCACAAATTAGGACACTAGTTCCAAAAATTTGCACAGAAGAAATGTTTTGTGCACACAGCCTATGAAAAATTAGAGGGAACAACAGTCAAGCTAGTCATATGGAATGTGGAGACCTGTTTTCAAATCTTTGCTCTGGTTGATTTGGCCCAGGGGCTGGAACATAGGTCCCTTATATCATAAATGAGGCCTCTAATTGTCAGGCTGTAGGATATTCTGGGCTGTAGAAAACTGTTCCACTAAATACAGATGTTTTAATACTCACTGGGCCAAATAGAGAGAGAGTGAAAATGAGACTATAGCCTGGTATATAGGGCTCTCACTTAGGAGACCAGTGCCCTAGTTGCTGGTCTAATGAATATCTATTTTTATATATAGATGATCAGTTTCAAAAGGAGAGCTTACAAAGGCCCTGGATAGTCCAGTGGTTAGAGTGATCTTGTAAGAGACAGAAGATCTGTGTTCAAGCTCTGTATCAAGAGAACATGAAATCACATCTAGTTCTGCCACCTTGCTCCCACCAGTAGGCAGTGATTGCTCCCACCGGTAGGCAGCTAAGAATAAAGGGAAACACCAACACCCCTCTAGTCTTTCACAAGGAAGGACTAACCTAATTCAGGCACTTAATTCCTTCATGATAGTTTTTTCCTGGAGTCTCTTCTTGCTTCCACTAAAATCAGTGGCTAAAATTCACTGACTTCAAGGGAAGCAGGAGCTGGACATCTGTCCTTTTGCATTTCATCATGTATTAAGTTGTCATCTACCTTCTCATGTTCCAATTGATTGGAACAAAGCAGAGCACACACTTCATAAAGAAACCAAACTGATCTGTTAGGATAGAATTGACTTCTTAGGATTTCTTAAACTCTTGCAACACTATATCATTTTATATTATTATTATGTAATCCTTTCCCTATAAACAAGTATATTATTATAGTATCATTGAACTTTCAGCATATTTGCTAAAACCTGAAAAATTATAATACTGTTACTTTTAAAGGACTTAATGACATTGATGGCGTCACTATAAACCACAACAATGAAAATCTGATTTGTCATAGTTACCACTCCATCACTGCTGTGCAATTTGATATCCATTTGAGATAGAGCTTGAATATTGCCTGCTTGTGCTTTAATGTAAATCCCTTTAGGAGCATCCATGCTCAAAGTTCGAGTTGGTGATTCCAGTCTGAAAGCAAGCAGAGGAAATCTGGTTGTAACACATTCTTAAAATATTTATTTTGTAAAATAATTTAAAAATCTTTTGAATTTATAAAACTTTTTGGGATAATGATGTAAGGAACCCTATAAAAGATACTAGTTTCCTATTTCTTTATGCAGACTTGAAAGAGTGGGTAGCTGTTTCAAAACCAACAGAGCATCCTGTATGCCAGTGCAGAAAGAACTTGAGATGGTACTTTATGTATGAACACTGGAATTTATGTTTCTTAGGTATAGTTTCACTGAGGACATAATTTGATCCGATAAAATATTCATATTTGATTGCATTTTTATTTTAATTTTATTTCTGCTTGATAAATACTAGAACATTCTAAACACAGCCGGTGCAACCCTCACCCCATTTAATTTTTGCCATTGACTTAAATGGGGCCAGGATTTCAGACTTTCACTCAATACATTTATGTGCACGCTGAACATAGCTATACATTAGAGAATTACCACCATTATCCATGTCTGGAATATACCTGGAAACAGCTAAAGATATTAAAGTTAAAGTCTAACATACACTGAACAAAAAAAGCAAGGAGTCCTGTGGCACTTAAAGACTAACAGATTTATTTATCTGTTAGTCTTTAAATGCCACAAGACTCCTTGCTTTTTTTGCTTTACTAGACTAACACGGCTGCCCCTTTGGAACTTGGCAATACACTGAAAAAATTATTCTGAACAGGAAATTTGCAAATTCTGCAGTGCCACAAGGTGGCAGAAAGGGACCATGCTAGCTGAATGATTGCTTTATTGTGTCAGCTAGCTTTCCCACTTTTGTTATTTGACATTTTTTACAAAATTAAACAAGAAGATCAGATCCTAGCTGCTGACCATCAGAGGTTTAGGAACACCTAGAGCATGGGTTTGCTTCTTGTGTGACACAAGGGCAAAAGAATTGTATTAAATATGTCCTGTGCAGAGCCGTAACTACTGTTTACAGTGCCTGGGGTGCTTTCTGATCAGAACGTGGCCATTGGCACCTGGGGCGAACAGTGTGGAACACACCCTTTAATGGAGCAGCTCAATGGAGCTGTTCTGGCGCGCCCAGGCAATGCCCCGCTCGCCCCACCAGCCTTTATAAAAATTATACTGTGATGGAATTGTCTCACTATCATAGAACAGAGATGCAAATGTCTGACAAAAGTGGGATTTTCTCCCATGAAAGCTCAGGAGATAGATAAATTTTTTACTCTTTAGACTCCTTGTTTATACAATTCCTGACACACAACTGGATAATTATTACCTTTCAGTTATGTAATTCATTCCACTGTGATTGGCTGGTGTTTCTGATTTGCATGATGACACAAATATAAATCCCTGTACTTTGATCAGTTGAGAGTCATTATTAGGCAGTTAGCATGTAGGCATTTGTATTATTGTCATAATTAAAAAATGTTTTTGCAAATCTCCTTCTTTGATCAGCTACTATACATCTGAGTGTTCACCTCAGAATTCTTATATATGTCCATGACAAACATGACCTCTTCAGTTTCTGAACCTATACCCATCCTATTACACATTTAACTCATAGAAACCTATTGCTCATTACAAACAAGTCATTTTACTAGCTAAACTTTCACCATTGGGGAGGAAATGCTAAGAGTACAGTTAGAGAAAGCTATAGAACTGGGGTCAGAAGTTCTCTGGGCCACGGTTCTTGTGAATATAGATTGAGAGTTCTCATAGCAGCAGCCAATCACAGCAGACAGATTTATAGTAACCAAGTACAACCTAAGAGATCATAAAACACTTTTACATAATCATAGCCTCAAGTTATTAAGTGTAGAATAACCATAACCTAGACTACTAAACATCTATTTCCTTGGTGCCTTTTAGCTTTAGGTACTGACATTTTCTTGCCAAGTTCCAAAGGGGCAGCCCTGTTAGTCTAGTAAAGCAAAAAAAGCAAGGAGCCTTGTGGCACTTAAAGACTAACAGATTATTTATCGCATGAGCTTTCGTGGGAGAATATCTCACTTTGTCAGACGCTTTGAAGAGGGAGTGTAAGACATGGGATCAGGTCATACTGCAACAGCAAATCAGAGCATTTGTAAGGATTCAAATTTGAGGAAACAGCACACAGAGGGAGGTTGAAGTCAAATTACTTATAATGTGAAAAGAATCCATAGTCACAATTCAGCCCTGCTTTCACACAATTTAATTTGCATATTAGTTCAATTTCCACTGTCTCCTCGCGTACAGACAACCCCCGAACTTTAAACAGATACCAGCAACCACAGACCTAAAACCAGAAACATTAAAGAGGCACATATCTGTAACAAACCATGCTGCCAACTTTGTCCACATATCTGCAGAAAAGACACGATCAAGCCAGCTACTCCACCAAGGGGTCCTTCACCTGCTCATCCACTAATGTGATTTATGCCATCATGTGCTGGAAATGCCCCCAAGCCTTATAAATTGGACAAACAGGACAATCCCTATGCAGAAGAATAAATGGGCACAAAACCGACATCAGAAATCACAACACACACACACAAAAAAAAGTTGCTGAGCACTTCCATCTTCCTAATCACTCCATTGATGATTTGTTAATGATGGTCATCAAGAAAATCAATGGGACATCAAGACTTCAAAGAAAAACAGTGGAAATTGAACTAATATGCAAATTAAATTGTGTGAAAGCAGGGCTGAATCGTGACTATGGCTTCTTTTCACATTACAACAGGTAATTTGACTTCAACCTCCCTATGTGTGCTGTTTCCTTGAATCTGAATCCTTACAAATGCTCTGATTTGCTGTTGCAGCATGACCTGCTCCCATGTCTTACACTCCCCTGCATTTATTTTCATCCAATTCTGTAAATTCTCCCTCTTCAAAGCGTCTGATGAAGTGGGATATTCTCGCACAAAAGCTCATGCAATAAATAAATGTTAGTCTTTAAGTGCCACAAGACTCCTTGCTTTTTTTGACATGTTCTTGAACCAGAGAGCATCCTCAAATTATCATTTTAAGATTCAGAAGAATGCCCACACAATATTTTGTGTTAAAAACAGGGCTAGAATTTGCCTGGAAAAATACTGAAAGCTCTTCAGAATATCCTGCAGGCCATTACGAATTTATTATCTGGAAAAAGAACTCAATGGTTAATTTTATAGGATGTTCTCAGATACACTAATAACATTTTATGTGCATACAGCATAATCATATTTATAATAAACACTTTAGCAAAGATTCAATTTGCTAGAATTCTGAGACCATTATTATTATGATTAATAAATTAGGTGATATTAAAATCTAAAAAAAATTGTCAAGTAGTGTAGGTCATATAGTCTCAGCTTGTGAGCATGGGTATAAAAACATTGCACAAAACTCTGGCAGAAGGCCCAGAACTGACTGCACTGTAAATGATTCACTCTGACCAATAGGATTTATGCTCAGAAGGTCTACTTGTATGGTCCTGAGACATCTATTTAATGGCGAATGTAAGATGAAAGTTAATTGTGACCTCAGATGTTAGGTAACTATGGCTGTGGCTATACCTAGGATGTTAGTTGCAATTAACTTACTTTGAATTAATTAATTTGAACTAATAATGGTTAACTCGAACTAAGTTAATCTAAACTAACATGTCCCCACTAGGAACCCAAATCAAACTAGCATGTCCATGGACAGGACTAGCTAGTTCAATTTAGGAGGAGGGGGCAACATGGGCCCTGAGAAGGGCCATGCCCTCACCCAATACATAGAAGGTATGTCCACACATAGGTTTTAAATTGAAATAACGCTGGTTATTTCGATTTAAAAGCTGTTAGGTCCACACAATGTATTCTTGTTTTGAAATGATGAGCTCCATCATTTTGAAACAACAGAAGCTAGAGCGATTTAATAAAACCTGAGTTGAAAATGAAACAAGGGTTAGATTGAAACCCTTATATTGAAATAACACTGTATGGACATATTATTTTGACATAAGGGTTGTTTTGATTTAACACTATGACCTTCCTCCCAGGGTACATGGTACCCTGGCCAGGGTGGGGGCATGGAAGCACCCCCCTGCATGAGCTCCCCCACAGCTCACCAGGCAGTGGGGGAAGGGATCCCTGCACACCTCGCTCTCCGCGCTAACTGGGCAGTGGGGAGAAGGGATCCCTGCTTGCCTGACTTCCCCCCACACTAGCTGGGCAGCAGGCAGAAGGGATCTCCACATGCCTGGCTTCCCCCACAGCTGGCTGGGCAGAGGGGAAGGAATCCTTGTGCGCCCAGCTTTCCCCCACGCTAGCTGGGCAGTGGGCAGAAGGGAGCCCTGCGCGCTGGCTTCCTCCCTGTGGTAGCCAGGCTGTGGGGAGAAGTGATCCCTGCATGCCCAGCTTCCCCCACCGTTGGCTGGATAGCAGTGAGGAAGCCAGGTGCACAGGGGATCCTCTCTCTTCACCACTGGGCTAGCTCAGGGGGAAGCTGGGTGTGGGGATTTCTTCCTCTACCACCGGGGCAGCTGTGGGGGAAGCCAGGCATGCAGCGATCCCCTCTCCCCCATGCTTGGCTGAACCAGAAGTTTGCAACCAGTCTGGGGGACGTCTTTCCCCCCACTGGGCTCCGGGAGCCCAAAGCCAGTGGAGGAATTGTTCCTCTGCCACTGGGTCTCCTGGGGAGAGCCAGGCAGGGAATTGGGTGGCAACATGGCCCTGCCAGGGGGCCATGTTGCCACACCTCCCAGGGTGCTCCTCTCCTAAATTGAACTAGCAAGTTCTGTCCCTGGACATGCTAGTTTGATTTGTTTTTTTGGTGAGGACCTGTTAAATTGATTTAAGTTAAATCGATTTAATGATTGTTATATTGATTTAACTTAAACCGATTTCAGGTAAATCGATTTTATTGCTTGTGTGTGGACACAGCCAGAAAGAGGAAGGCACTCTGGTACGATGAAGCTAAAACTGCGTTAATTCAAACTAATGGTTAGTTCAAATTAACACCGCTCTATTGGGTTAGTTTGAACTAATAAGTTCAAATTAACCATTACTTATCAGTTAAGCGAGGTTTTATAACTTCGAAGTAAGCATTCATTACTTCGAACTAAGAAATCCCTTAGTTCAAAGTAATGAAAGCCAATGTAGACAAGCATTAATTTAGTTCAAATTAATCCTTATTAATTTGAACAAAACTGTAAGTGTAGACGTACCCTATCTTATTGCTGCACAGAATAAGCAGACCCAAACAGCAAGAAGAATATACAGAGTAGACAGCTGTTATCCTAAAAACTCACATACCATGTTCTAAAAACATGAATGTCTAACTCAGCTAAATTATTTTGAGAGTTAGAAAGGATTTATATATCTAAATGTAACAGGTAAGAATTGTCTTAATATTATTTTATTATTTTAGAAAAATAATGATTTATATCATAGTAAGTGAATAATAGGCCTTAAAAATATTGGCATCTCTGACACTAACTTTAGAAGAGCTAGGAGATCTGTTTCCACCTCAAGGTGAAATCTGCCTCTCTTCCCCTCTTATCAGTGTGTGAAAGGGTAGAACTAGAACTACTTATAAGATATTTGGTCTTTGTTACTACAGCTTTTATCAGCCTTTATTTTCTTTAGAAGGTGGTTATTAAGAACAGATGTATACTGGAACTAGATACTTTCTCTCTACCACATTGCCTTCTTACTGAAGGTAGGAAAAAGTGCACCCAACACCCCATTTTCCTTCTGAGTGAGACTCAGGAATGCAGTCACTTTTTTGGGAAAAGATTCCAATAGTATCCCTTCAAATTTCTAAAGCAAATGGGATGATGAAAAAACAGAGATCAAGGAAGGTGTAACGGCACTACCCTGTCTCCATTATTTATCAACAGGGGTACAGAGTCTAACACGTTTGTCACTTCTTAACCAATGAATCCATCTTTTTCACAATTCAACAGTAGGGCTACAAAGCCAAGAGACTGCTTGACAGTTTGTTTGCTTCGATGCACTAAACCCTAATGACAAACACAGAGAACACTGAAGAAGGTCTCAATGGCTATGTCTACACCTAAAAATTTAGTTTGGATTTGCAAGTCCAAATTAAATAAGTCTGAGGTTAGTCAGAACTAGCCTTGGGCTAGTTCAGACTAACTGCACCTTTGTAGTTTGAACTGGCCGCACAAAACGTGCAGCTAGTTCAAACTAATGGTTTAGTTCAAACTTTTTTCACTCTAACTAGCCATTACTTCGAGTCTTGCATGTGCTTAGTTCGAACTAAAGTTCAAAGTAAACTGGCTAGTCCAGATTAACCAAGGGGTTTTACTAGTCCGGACTAAGCTTTGGCTAGTCTGAACTAAGAAATTTCTTAGTTTGGAGTAGGCAAAACCTAGTGTGGTCATGGGCGAAATCAGTCTGGACTAAGCTTGCTTATTCCAGACTAATTTGGCAGTGTAGACATAGCCAATGAATAAACTAACGATTGCCAAACTAGCTCCTAAACCACATGCAATTCTTTCACAGTTAAAGTGCAGCTTACAGAACCAGCCCCCGCATAATTCTCTGCCTACCAGACTAAGTGAAGAACTTGGAGCTTCTGTCCCGTGGCAGAGTGTGTGTGTGTATTTGGGGGGTGCAGGGGTTTGGGTTAGGCAGCAAGTTTGGCTATTATTGGCCTGTGCTATCAAGGTAAAGGGTATGAATATTAACTGTTCTGCAGTTGCAATAGCCTTGACATACAGACAGGGGTCCAGGTATATTTGAGGCAGATGGTTTTTCTTCAAGTCTCTGTACTTTTTGTACTTGCTACACCGTTAGTCATTTTTATATCACATTAGGCTGTGTGGCAGCCTGCACAATCTAATCACTTAATCAGAAGAACCACTGGGAGAAAGAAGAGCAGAATATTAATAAATTAAACTCTAAAATGGCAGTGTGATATTTGAGGTGAGGGAGGGAATGATACTTTTTATAGCTTGGTCCCTACCACGCTAATCTCAACAGGAGATAAAGATTCAAATTTGGAATGGCTATTGTGGATGAGTCTCTGATTCCACTAACTCAATAAACTCGACATGGACAACCAATTGGGATTTTAGGCATTCGACTTGAGCCCTGGCAACAAAAGATAACACTACAGAGCCGAACTTGTGTTAACAACATAAAAGGGGGGGGGGACCCCTATAATAGCTTTCAGTCTAATAAATGGGTTTTAAGTAACAAGATTGAGCAAAGTAGTAATCACAAAAAATAGTTGAACAGTCTCTCATTGAAAAACTATAAAGCATGCCCTCATCTGTGTTTTAAAGCAGTTGAAATATGATCCCAAAAGTGCAGATGAGGTTATATCATAATGTTTAACTGTGTTCTTCTATGTTCAAGTGCAAGCATAAGCTCCTACACTGTAAGTTAATATTGAATAAAAAGAAATTAAAAAGACCAGTGTCTTAAAGCAGGCTCTCCCTCACTGCTAGCCACTGTTTAAGTCTAAACAATGACATGAAGAAACACCCATAAACCCTGAAGAATTTTTTCTTTTCTACCCACACCCAAAATAGTGATCAGGGTAAAAAAGGCACCCAGGAATTAAACCACAGGAGAGGGAAGCCTTCCAGGAGCAAGCAGACAGACAATGAGTGAGGGAGAGAGTGGGTGGAGAAGCTGTCACTCTCTTTTTCCCTCTTAGCAGATCTTAGACATAGCTTTTTAAAAAATTAAACAGAAGACGACTACATGCTGCCTATAGAGTGAATTTATCTCCTCCCCATAATCCACACATGGGATTTATTTTGGCTAAAACACCCCAAGATGCACAGCACTGTGTGTGAAGGAACAATATCCCAGAATTAGGAAGTTCTGGAACATCACAGATGGGAAATTCATTTAAAGTAGTTTTCTCACCAGAAAATACCTCGTAATGCTGTTTTTTTATGTTTAAGTATCCAGTCATCCCCGAAGCAGCATAGGAACAATCAAGACAGACAAGACCAGAACCCTAACCAGGGATATTCTATATACTACTGAAAATTCACAAAAAAGGAAACACCAGATGCCTCATCATCTCTGGCCTTGGCATTCTTACCACAGGCTTATCTGGCTATGTGGACTCTCTCCTCAGACTCTATGCTATCACCACCCCTAGCTATCTTTGGCTAGGTCTACACCAATGTTCCCTCTAAGGTTTGGCGGCTTGTGTGCAAAATTTTCAACCGGGGTGCAAAAATTTTTCTGAAAAAAATTTGTGTGCAAACTCATGCAACAGAAATTATTGAAAAATCTAGAACAATGAAAAATTAGTAAAAGTTGGTATTTAAAGTTGTTTTTATTAATAAAAAACACTTAAGTTAATAAGCATTTACCCAAATTGTTATACAATCAAAAGAAACTAATACATGGCTTTCAAATAACCCAAGACCAAAGTTATATTCAATCTGGATCCTAGTTGTCACATTTCTGCCTAATACCCTCATCTCCTGTGTTTTACATGCAGAGTTACAGTTCACAGGGAGGCCAGCTAGTTACCACTGACAGCATTTAAGCTGTCTTAATGGTCCCAAAGCAATGTTTCTTCTAAGGATTGGGATGTCATAACAAAAATTTTAGTTTGTGAGCAGAAATTTTGCCTTATGGTAACTTGTGAGTCCAGTGAGTCAAGACTTCAAAGAGAAACAGCTGCATTAGAATCGATATGCAGTTTCGATTGTGTGAAAGCAGGCTCAAATTGGGAGTATGGATTCTCTTCCCATTACAAGAGGTGATTTGATTTCACCCGTGTCTACATGCTGTTTCCCAGTGTTTGAATCTTAACAACTGCTCTGATTTACTGTTACTGTATGACCTGATCCCATGTCTTACACTTCCTTTATTTTCATACCATTCAGTGAGTTCCCCCATCTTCAAAGCGTCTGATGAAGTGGGATTTTCTCCCACAAAAGCTCATGTGATAAATAAATTTGTTAGTCTTCAACTGCAACACGACTCCTTGCTTCTTGCACAAAATAGGCCTATGTTTTAAAATGTGTTTATTGTAAATAGAATTAATTAGTTGGGTTTAATTAATTGATTTGTGTGATTTTTTAATTGAAATTTAATTTTTAGAAAGCTTTTTATTAAAATAATTTTTTTAAGTTTTTTTTTTAAAAAAACAGAGAGAATGAAAAAGAAAGAAGATGAGAAGGAAGGGAAGAGAGAAAAAAGAGAAAGAATGAAAAGAGAAAAAGGAAAGAAGAAGGAGAAAGAAAAGGAAGGAAACAAGAAAGGAAGGAAGAGAAAGAAAGAAGGAAGGGAAGTGAGAAGAGAAACAAAAAAAGAAGGAAGAGAAAGAGGGAAGGAAGGAAGAGAAAGGAAAATAATAAAAAAGAAGGAAAGAAAAGAAGGAAAGAAGGAAGGAAACAAGAAAGGAAGGAAAAGAAAGAACAAAGAGAAAAGAAACATGGAAGGAAGGAAGAGAAATAAAGAAAAAGAAAAACAGAAAAAAGAAAGAAGGAAGGAAGAAAAAGAAACAGAAGGAAGAAAGAAAAAAGAAAGCAGGAGGCAGACTCCATGTCCTCCCCGGCTGTCCAGCAGTGCACCCGCCAGTGCTGCTGTTGCTGCTTGGAAGCACTGCTCTGTGCAGTGGCTGAAATCAGAGCGGCCAGGGGCAAGGAGGCACCGTCACTGCCCCAAGCCCCGCGGCAAGTGTTGTCTCTTGAGCTGAGCCTCTCGCGGCAGCCAGTCTCTCTTTCCCTAGCCTGACGCTGCGTCAAGAGGCTCGGAGACAATGCTCGCTGCTAGGCTTTGGGTGGTGAGGGCACCTCCTTGCATGCCAGCCACTCTGACCTCAGCTGCTGAGCCCTGCTGCCCTGTGCTCCCTGCAAATCTGTGTGCGCGGGGGCCGAAAAAGGTGTGTGTGGTCACACACGCATGCACCTTACAGGGAACAGTGGTCTACACTACAGGGCTCAATTAAGTCAACTTAATAAGGTCTACTCAGAGTTGACCTTATTAAGTTGACTTAATGAGGTCCTATTTGTTTAAGTCGACTTTATAAAGACTTAAAGTCAACTTTAAATGGGTCCCCTGGCTTAAGTTGACTTTATAAAATCAACTTAAAAGGCTCCACTGCACTATGTCGACTTTATTAAGTCGACTTTGATGGCCACATTTCATTAAGTCGACTTAATAAAGTTGACTATAAGGACAGGAGTTATTAAGTTGACATAAGCAAGTGCTTTAAGTCAACTTAATGAACTCCAAATGTGATCAGGGAGTTGCTTAAGTTGACTTAAGCCCCTAGTGTAGACATACGCTTTGAGACACCCACAGAATTTCTGAGAAAATCCAACCCATTGGTGAACTTCCAGAAAACACCATCCTGGCCACTATAGATGTAGAAGCTCTTTACAACAACATCCCACACAAAGAAGGGTTATAAGCCATTAGAAGAACTATCCCAGATGATGCCACACCACACCTCATGGCTGAACTTTGTGACTTTGTGCTCACCAACAACCATTTCAGATATGAGGATAATTTATACCTTCAAGTCAGCGGCACTGCTATAGATACCCACATGGGCCCATAATATGCCAACATTTTTATGGCTGAATTAGAACAATGCTTCCTCAAGTCTCATCCCAAAGCACCACTCCTCTGCTTATGATACACTGATGGCATCTTCATCATCTGGAACCATGGTAGGGATGCCTTTGAAGAGTTCAACAGATATTTCAACAATTTCTACTGTACAATCAAATTTATCCTAGAACACTCCACACAGGAGATCCACTTTCTGGACATTGCAATGCAAATTAGTGATGGACATATAAAAACCACCCTATACTGAAAACTTACTGATCGCTATAGTTATCTACATCCCTTGAGCTTTCATCCAAGACACATCACATGATCCATTGTCTACAACCAAGCCCTAAGATATAACCACATTCGCTCTGATCCCTCAGGCAGAGATTTGTAGCCCCTGACTATACTTGTATTTAGCTTGCATGCATATATTACACCCTATCTTATTGCATATATTACTCCCTATCTTATTTCATCTATATATAGATAGATGAACTAGATACATGACTGGCTAGCATAGTGGTTAAGCGTACGATCCTTTGATATGGAAAACTGGTGTTCAAATCCCGCTTGGTACCTACCTTTCCAGTAGGGGTCCTTGGGCCAAAAAAAAAAAAAAAGACCTCCAAATGCCTCACTTGCATACCTCAAATATGAGAGTGACGTGAACTAGGAGAGTCATGCTGGCTCAGACAGTGCCTAGATTAACAAGGTGTGTGCCAGATGTTGGGGAACCAGGACAGTCTGATGATAAGTGGGCTATGGGAACAAACTGTAGGTGGATGAGACAAGAGAGTGTGGAATTGATGAAATGCTACTACAACAGCAGACCTGATGAGAGGGGAGGTGTGAGGGAACTATGGATGGACAAAAGAAACAGCGAGCTAGCTAGTGCTTCAACATAGTAAAGAGGAAGCTGCTCTCATAACTTTAGATAGACCAACTCCACATTACATCTTGGACTCAAGAAGAAGACCTGAAAGAACAACGTGATGTGCAGCCAACACCTGAAGCTGGAACTTCACTGCTGCCCCCTCCATTACAGAGCACAGCAGCTGATATGAGGCATAAGATCATGGATAAACTAGCTACAGTCAACCCTCAAGACCAGTTACCAAGGCTCATTGGAGAAGTACCATCAGATAGTATGCTAGAAGATGCCAATAGAGCCCTAATGACAATTCCTACTACCACCATAACTCAAACCAATGAACTGGTATACGCTACAGCCTCTGTAATCCTGGAGATGCTTGGCTACATGATCAAGAAGAACAGCAGTACATACCCCCCCTGGAAAATGAGGTTGGAGGATAAGATCAAGGCAACTCCGAGAGAAGTTAGTCAGCTGGTGGAACTACGGAAGGGTGTAGAGATTAAGGATAAGACTCAGCTACTGAAAAAATACAAGGGCCTGAGTCCATCCGGAGCCCTAGAGGCTGCTAAACAAAGGCTCACAGCACTGGCTACTAGGCTAAGGAGATACACTAGAAAAGCAGAGGCCGAAAAGATAAATGCCCTGTTCTCCAAGGAACCATCCAAGGTGTACTCCCAACTGCAGTGCAACAACACAATAACAGCAGAGCCACCAACAGCAGAAACTGAACAGTACTGGAAGAACATATGGGAGAAAGAGAAGACTCATAACACCAGTGCAAAGTGGCTGCAGGACTTGGGAACAGACCACAGCAATCTCCCAGAACAGGAACCAGTCACCATCACAGTAGCAGACATCCAACAGCAGGTCAAGAACATGAAGAGCTGGATAGCACCTGGAGCGGACATGATCCACACCTACTGGCTGAAGAAACTAACAGCAGTGCATGAACGCCTAGCAGCACAGATGAACCAGTTGCTAGCAGCAGGCTCCCACCCAGACTGGCTAACACAAGGAAGGACAGTGCTGATCATGAAAGACCCCCACAAGGGAACAGCACCGTCCAACTACCGGCCAATAACCTGCCTCCCCACAACATGGAAAGTCCTATCAGGCATCATAGCCGCCAAGCTACAGGACCGTATGGGCCAGTACATGAGCACAGCTCAGAAGGGCATTGGGAACAACACCAGAGGCTCAAAACACCAGTTTGTCATAGATAGAGCAGTCGCCCAAGACTCAAGGTCTAGACAGACCAATCTGAGCACAGCCTGGATTGACTACAGGAAAGCTTAAGACTCAATGCCACATACATGGATCTGTGAATGTCTGGCACGATACAAAGTCAACAGGACACTAAGGACCTTCCTCAAGAACTCAGTGGGACTGTGGAAGACAACACTGGAAGTCAACTTGCACAACTGGCCATCAAGTGCGGCACATACCAAGGTGATGCGCTCTCTCCGCTGCTGTTCTGCATTTGCTTGAACCCCCTCAGCCAGATAATCGCAAGGACTGGATACAGATACACGTTCAAGAGTGGAACTACCATTAGCCACCTCCTCTACATGGATGACATCAAGCTGTATGCTAAGAATGAATGAGACATCGACTCGCTAATCCACCTGACACGGATCTACAGTGAGGATATTGGGATGTCATTCGGACTGGAGAAGTGTGGCCGGATGGTAGTAAAGAGAGGGAAGGTAGTCAAGACCGATGGGGTGGAACTACCAGCAGGCCACATAGCAGACATACAGACCAGCTACAAGTACCTTGGCATCCCACAGTCACATGGGAACCACAAAGAGGAGGCAAGGAAGACAGCAATATCCAAGTACCACCAAAGGACAAGACAGGTCCTGAAGAGCCAGCTCAATGGGAAGAACAAGATCCACACCATCAACAGGTACACCCTGCCAGTCATCAGATACCCTGCCGGTATAGTGAGCTGGCCAAAGGAGGAAATGGAGGCTGCCAATGTGAACACCAGGAAGCTCCTCACAATGTACGGAGGTTTCCACCCCAAATCCAACACCCAGAGGCTGTACACCAGCCGGAAAGAAGGCAGGCGGGGTTTGGTGAGTGTCAAAGCCACTGTCCTGGATGAAACCAGAGCATTCAGGAGTACATCAGTAAGATGGCACCCAAAGATGAGCTGCTGAGAGAATGCCTGAGGCAGCAGCAGACATGGGAGGAAGATCAAGCAGAAGAAATGCCATGGCAAGACAAGACCTTGCATGGGATGTACCATTGACAGATAGCTAAGGTGGCTGACATTGGGAAATCCTACCAGTGGCTGGAAAGGGCTGGACTAAAAGACAGCACTGAGGCACTGATCATAGCAGCACAAGAACAGGCACTGAGTACCAGATCCATTGAAGCAAGGGTCTACCACACTAGACAGGACCCAAGGTGCAGACTGTGCAGAGAGGCCTCAGAGACAGTCCAACACATCGTGGCAGGATGTAAGATGCAGGCAGGAACAGCATACACTGAACGGCACAACCAAGTAGCTGGCATTGTGTACAGGAACATCTGCACAGTGTATGAGCTAGACCCCCCCAAGACCAGATGGGAGATCCCACAGAAGGTCGTGGAGAATAACAGGGCTAAGATTCTGTGGGACTTCCAGACCCAGATGGACAGGCAAGTACTGGCCAATCAACCAGACATTGTGGTAATAGACAAGGACCAGAAGACAGTGGTGGTGATAGATGTAGCAGTGCCAAGTGACAGCAACATCAGGAAGAAGGAGTATGGGAAGCTGGAGAAGTACCAGGGCCTGAAAGAGGAACTAGAGAGGATGTGGAAAGTGAAGGCCAAAGTGGTCCCAGTGGTGGTAGGAGCACTCAGGGCTGTGACTCCTAAGCTGGGAGAGTGGCTCCAACAGATCCCAGGAACAACATCAGAGCTCTCTGTCCAGAAGAGTGCAGTGCTCAGATACTGTGCAGAACTCTCAAACTCCCAGGCCTCTGGTAGAGGACCCGAGGTTGAGGAAGACACACATACCACCCATAGGGATGAGAGGGGAATTTTTTATATAAAATCTCACCTTACAAGTTTCCTGGTTTTATAGTATTACACTTAGCATAAGTAGATAAGTTAGTATAACTTTTGTATCAGAAGCTGATATACAAGAGACCTGCAGGCCTTGTTGTAAAAATTACAAGTCTGCATGCAATAACTTTGCAATAGGAGGTGGGTGGTAACTGTGATGTAGACATACCAGTGAAAGGTGAATTTGTGTTCTATAGTCTCTGATGAAAACCCTCAGATAAGCTATTTTGGATCAAAATGTGTAGGCCAACAGGTGAATACAACTCAAGGCAAGACCTTTGACATTTCTGTAGAACACCACAAAACTCAAGAAATTTGTAAATAGAAATAGGGGAAAGGTGAAGGGGAATATTCTGGTAGGGAAAATACATCAATTAGACACATGAATCCCTGATCCAATGAACTGAAAGCACCTGGCCAATTTTAAGGTCAAGACCCATAGTTGGGTAAGGAAGATTGAGATCATTTAGTTTGTTTTTAGAGGGGTATAAAAGTATAGAGCTTGCTATGGGTAAGAAAAGGTATTTAGGGCCTTAAAATTTAGGAGAGAACTTGAAGGTTCAATTTCCTTAAACCTGGGTTCAACTTTCTTGAGAGAGGATCTTCACAGACCCACAAACCTACTTTCTCTTAGATTGTCTTTATTGTTTTATCTTAATTCAGTATGTAGGCACGCTGTACTTTAGGGGTCTTTGAATTCATGTAAGAGGTTAACATGTAAGCAGTTCCTATGTGCTGTAAATTCTTCCACTGAGAGACTATAGCTCCCATGGTCCCTTGGGGAAGGGAGAGAGACCCTCCCAGCCCCTCCAGGAAGCATGGGGGGATCAAGGGGGTGGTCTCCTCTGGGGGGAGAGAGGACATGGTTAAATCTTGAAGCTGCTGGCAACTGCTTCTGGGGTGGCCAAGACTGCTCCTGGGGTTCCTGAAACTGCTGGAGGCTTGCTCTAGCTGGGAGCTTCAGAGGTTGGTGGCTTACTCAGCCCAAAGCAGGGTCTAAGTCTAGAGCTGGCTGAGCTGGATCTGCAGTGAGGGTGTGAGTGCCTCTCTCTCCTCCTTCAATTTGGGGCAGGACTTGTAAAGCAAGGGAGTCTGCTGAGAGACTGACTGGTCCTGAGGGAAGGCACTGTGGCAGTCCCTTTGAATCAGGGCCAGGATTACAGACCATTGGTTGGGCTCACTCCAGCTCTTCAGCGTGGTTCTGAGTGGATACACTGGACCAGCAGAGAGCTGCCTTGTCTCCTTCATTAACCTTCCAAGCGTGCCCATGCAAGCAAGGGGTTGAGGTTTGGAACTCTGGGAAGTGTGCACTTGGGGAAAAAGAGCTATGAACACCTGTTAGATAAATTTCCTTTAAACTGTATTCTGTGTCTGTCCACTAATTTATTTACTTGCCCCTGTGTATTTAAATTGGTAGTAATATTCAATTCCATCCTGTTATGATAAGTTCTTTGTTAAGTAAAGATTTGTTACATGCAATTTAATACCTTGAATGTATTGTATATATAATTAGTAAATTTGGATTAGACCCATCCCACAGATTATTCTTAGCTGCATGGATTTAGTCCTGGAGCATGTACTGGATCTAGCCAGGTAGAGGTACCACCAAATTCAATTTCCTGTAGAGCAAAGGGACTGCAGCAGAGGAGTGGATAGAGGATTCCCATAATCCCAACATCACCACTGGGAAACTCAGGATCTCTTTGTCATCAGCTTAGGTGCCTATGCACATGTGAGTGTCTCCTGCTCCCAAGTAACCGAGGAAGAAAAGTGAGGGGGTTACAAGTATAGCAGAGTTGCCAGGCTCTGCATTCCAATTGAAGTGTCAACTTCCTTACTTCAGGGGAGTGTAAGTATAAACTACCTGTAAGCTGTTTTATAGATATCATTACTTGTTATAACCTATTATTAACTGTAGAGGATTTTCTGGATGCATTGATGTATTTTATTGTTCTTTCATTATATGTTTATCAATTAGTATTCTTATCTGTTGGCAATAAAAGAATTGTTATAATCTTTTAAATCTGTGTACCTCTACTTGTTCCCAGGAGTAGCCCATAGTAGAATGGTTTTATTCTTGATTTATCTGTGGTCAGGTTTGGACTAAAACCTTCATCCTGCAAACCAGTTTTGATGAAATCCATATTGGCTATTCAAAGTTCCAAATTAATTACAGAATTTGGCTACAGGATAGACACCTTCAGGATCACAATACTTACCGGCAGCAGTGAAGAAACAGATTGACAGAGCCCAATGGGTACTCAGAAGTCAACAGAGGAGAACCCAAGAAAGAAAACAACAGAACACCATTGGTCATCACCTACAACCCCCAAGTCAGACCTCTACAGCACATCATCAAGGCTCTACAGCTTATTCTATAAGACAATCCCTTGCTCCCTCAAGCCTTGAAAGACAGACCTCTCTTTGCTTACAGATAACCCCCCCACACTTAAGCAGACACTCACAAGCAACTGCAGACCAAACAAGAGAAACATTAAAGCAGTCACATATCTCTTCAACAAACTAAACTGCCAACTTTGTCCACATATCTGCATGAAAGACAGCATCACGGGACCTAATCAAGCTAGCAATTCCATCAAAGGCTCATTCAGCTGCTCCATTCACCAATGTAATCTATGTCATCATGTGCCAGGAAACCCCGCCCCCCTCACCTTATATATTGGACAAACAGGACAGTCTCTGCGCAAAAGAATAAATGGACTCAAGTCTGACATCAGAAGTAACAACATTCAAAAATTAATAGTGGAACACTTCAATCCCCCTGGTCATTCCAGTGATGATTTGTTAATAGCTGTAGTGGCTAACACCTCTGCTTAACATGCAGAAGGTCCTGGGTTCAATTCCCAGGGGGTTGGACTTGATGATCTCATGAGGTCCCTTCCAGCCCTATGGTTTGGTTTGATTTGATTTGATTTGATTATGGTCAAACAAATGGGTAACAAATCGAAGCTTCAAAAAGAAACAACGGAACTGGAATTTGTATGCAGATTTGATGCTGTTGCTTTAGGGCTAAAAAGGGACTACTCATTACAAACGGTGATTTGACTTCACCTTCCTCTATTTGCTGTTCCCCAGTGTTTGCATCTGAACAACTACTTTGATTTGCTGTAACAGTTTGACCTGAGCCTGAGACTTACACTTCCCTGAATTTATTTTTGTCCCATTCTGTAAGTTCCCCTTCTTCCAAGAGGCTAACAAAGTGGGATTTTCTCCCACACAAGCTCATGCACCAAATAGATTTTTTAGTCTTTAAAAGTGCCACTCCTTGCTTGTTTAGCCAGTCATCCTTGTTTAGCCAGTCTTTGGGGTGTCTGGCTTGATTCAGAACCACCACATACATCTTTCAAAGCTTGTGTTTCTGCAGAGGTTTTGTGACAAATATGATTGTGAAGTCCATTATTCCCTCGTAGAATATTTGTTCGTAAAACCAAAACAAACAAACAAACCAAAACCCAAACACACCAAAAAAACCCCTTAACTACATACCTATTGGTCTGTGAAGCTGTCCTTTTTTTAACTTAATGCAGATAAACAGCTTCTACCATGTCATAGTATAGAAAAGCATAAATGTTACTCTGTGTTCCCAGTAAAGTCAAACAGAAGTTTAAATGAGGGAAATTAAAAGTTTCCAACCAATGCAATACATGACTTTAAGTATTCTCCATTAATATGCATCAACTATCAATGCCCCTCCCATGAATCCTCAAAATAACAGAACATAAATAGGTCACAAAGTAGGACAAACAAGGAATAATATTACTGGTTATTACTTTAAATATTATTGGGCTGCCATGATGGTCACATTCATATTAACCTAACAGAACACATGAACAGCTGTTGAAAATTATATTTTACATATCAGAGAGATATTTTTATGCAGATGTTCTTACCTAAGTAGTTTAGAAGTTTCAGGTGTGACAAGTGGTGTTTCTACAGAATGTTCAAAAAGAGCCCCTTCTGGCCCTAAAAGAAAGGAAAATAAACCATGGAAAATATAAGAACATTGTACACTGATTCACACCATTCCAGTATTATAAATTAAATTTTCATATACTAATATCAAAGCAGGTATATTAACAATATAAGTAAACTTCTGCTTCTCCAGACTTATTTATAAAAGACCAGTTCTGCACAGAAGAAAAAAAAGATGCTAAGTGAAAAGTGAAAGCGCTATAGCCTTTGACTATACCTATATTGAGAACGCATGCATAATATTATTCTCTATCTATTTTATATAGGTAAATTTTCCTTTTTATAAAATCCAGAAATTATGATTCTATAGTATTTCACTTAGTATAAGTAAGAAGCTTAGTACTAGTTCTTTCTGGAAGCTGGAAATGCATGCCTCCTGCACGTCTTTGCAAAAGAAGTGACAAAGTCTACAAGTAAGTGCTGTGCAATAGGATGAGATCCTACAAACTTTGTAAAACCAACGTTTGCATCTATCTGCTAAGCAATAAAAGAAAGCTAACTAGGTAAGAAGCAATTGTAGGCCTTGCAGACTGTAAGGGAAAGTACCAGATGAGTTATTTTGATCATGTTTTGTGGACAAATAGGTAGAAAACATTTCTGCAGACCAACCACAAAACCCACAAGGTGGTAAATAGGAGAAAGGTAAAGGGGAATATGCTAGCAAAATACATCAGTGAACCCCTGAACCAATAATCTGAGAGCAACTCAACAGTCTTTTTTTTTTCCAGTCAAAACTCATATTTGGGCCAGGAAGAATGAAATAATTTGATTTATTTCTGGAAGAGGATAAAAGGTAAACCCCACCGTACTGTGTGAAAAAGGTATTTAAAGCCCCGAAATTTGAAGAGAGTTTGAAGCTTCCATTTCCTGAACCTGAGCTCACTTATCTCAAAAGAAGATATCCACAGACCCATGACTATACCTTACTTTCTTTGGTTAGGTTTTCTTCTTTTATTTCCACTAAATAGTATGAGAATTGTTAGCCCTGTAGTTCATCTTCACTTCAAGTGTGAATATAACTTTTGCAATTATAAGGTATTTTATAGTTTAGGAAATCTCAGTTGTTGTATTGCTTACAGTTATTTTTAGAATCAGGGATCAAAGTATAAATTGGTGGGCTCCAGAAACCTCCTAAACTGGCGAGCCCCCCTCATGCTGGTGCGAGCCTGCCTTGTGCCAGTATACACATCCCTCACGCATCCCAGCTCCTGTCCCGCCATGCCAGCTCCTACCCTGCACACGTCTGCTCCCTACCCCAGCTCCCACAACCCCACACCTAATTCCCACCTCAGCTCCTGCTTCCCATATGCCTACTCCCCACCCCAGCTCCTGCCCCCATACACCTACTCCCACCCCAGCACCTGCCCCCCCACCTACTCCCCCTTACTTAACCACCATGGGGAGGGGCCCCTGCCCAGCCTGAGGCTTCGGCCAAGAGGCTGGTCTCCCTGGGCATGCTCTGAGCTTCCGAGCTTGCTCAGGGAGCCCCGGCTGGGGGGGGGGTGGAGTTTTTAGAACTCCCTGCCCTGTCTAACACAGCAGAACACCACTCCAGGGGCTGCTATTTTTAGGGGCTCAGAGTTTTGGTACTTAAAAGTAGAAAATGGAGCCGGAACACTGCTTTCCAGGGCCTACTGTTTTTAAACGGTGGGCTCTTGAAAGCAGCATTCTGGCTCCATTTTCTATTTTTAGGGGACCCGGAATGCTGAGCCCCTAAAAATAGGGGGCCCTGGAACGGCATTCCACCACCTTCCAGCTTACTTTAATCCTTGTTTAAAATGCATTGATGTATTTCATTACGATTTTATTCTACATGTATTCTTACTCATCATCTGCTATATATTGTTAGCAATAAAAGAATTCTCATAAAATTCTAAATTTACATACTCTTTGTGCGTCTGTTTTTTGGGAGGAAGTCCTTTCTAATTAATATACCTATAATCAATTTGATCTAGAACACTTGGCCTTCAAATTTGCTCATTAAAATCTATATTGGCTATTCCAAATTCCAAAATAATTATAATTATAATTATAGAATTTGGCTACCGTGCAAATCCCCCAAATGAACACAAACAGCAGGATAGTAACATTGTTCTACATTAATGTTAATGATGTTCTGAACTATGAAAAGATTAAAGAGAAATCTGTCTTTTGAAATGTAACTTAAAAAAGTGTGATGGTATAAATACCAAAGGCAAGGGGGAACAAGAGCATGGTGTCACTTTGAAAGAAGGTATATAAGACTTCACTATTTCACAGCAGGACTTTGCAAAAGTTCCACTTAGAATTCTCAACTCAAATGGTTACATAAATAAGATCAAGCAGGATTCATTCAGTCTTAGTTTACAATTTATAGACAAAGTGAAAGACAGATGAGAGAAACTGTTCAGGCACAAAAACTGCCACCTTCAAGAGTTAATCGAACAGAAACTACTACTAACAGTTGCAACTCTGGTGCTTGACATGCATGTGCGCGATATCTGGAATCCATACAGGGACAATTGTGCAAAGCATCTCTTGCATTCACATGCAAATGATGTAATTTAAATGCTATTTTAGCTGGATTATGTGTGGTTTTGCTTTAGTTATATGTGGAATGTACATTTTTTAGGCATTTATTAAATGTGTATTACGAACCTGTGACTCGTAGTTTATCTGTACCAACTACAACTTCATTTTCATCTACTGTAAAAAGTGGCTTGCCGTCTACGGAGTTGATCTGAAATTGCTGACCATGGACTTCTACCATTTTAGGACCTGAAATGCATATTTGACAAGATAAATAATTATTAAGTGAACTTTCAGCAGGATTCCTTTCTTGCACTCTATACATAAATAATTAGCCACTCAACACCACCTTATTCAAAATTCAGTCATATCAATTTAGTAAGTCATCTAAAACATTTAGGGATTGTGAAGTGCTATGGTGATGGGGAACATCCAGCATACAGGTTATTCAAAATTCAGTCTTATCAATTTAGTGCATCATCTAAAACATTTAAGTATTGTGAAGTGGTATGGTAATGGGGAACATACAAATTCCCAGCATAGATAGCTATATTTATATAACCTAATTTTGATGTTTAAAACTGTGTCCCATGTTATACTTTCAAGTTTGGATTTACAGCAAACATATACAACTCTTTCTATATAGATAAAGGTAAATCTTTATTACCTTCATATTCAAATTGTTAAGTGTCATTGATCAGTATAGGTGTAAAATCACATCTTTAATAGCGATGGATATGTCTGCAACAACCTCATTGTTTTGGAGAATAAGCTCTTTCATAAAACAATCCTTCAGTCGATTAAACCAAGCATAGTTCTGGCTCCACACTTTAAAAAGGCTGCCTATCATTTTACTTTTAAATTGCATAAGATCAGTTGAAAAAAATTCAGCTTATATTTGGAATGTCAAAAAGTTATATATGTGGCCGGTCATGCTATCCATACAGTAAAATAAGATTATAATGGAATGTTTGTCAGACATTCTCTGGCCTGAAATGTTGATTGCCAGGTGTGAATCTACTCAAGATTGGCTGATTCTCAAAGGCTACATCTATACTTAAGAATGTTAGCTCAAATTAACTTAGTTTGAATTAATTAAATCAAACTAATACTTGTTAAGTTGAACTAGCATGTCCCCACTGGAAACCTAAAGAGAACTAGCATGGCCATGCACAGGACTTGCTAGTTCAGCTTATGAGGAGGCTACCATGGGAAGTGTGGCAACATGGGTCCCAAGAAGGGCAACTCCCCCAGCCAATCCCATAAACACCGGAACTGGCCTCAACCCTCTGCCCATTCTGGCTGGCAGGAGGCAGAGCGAGGCAGTCATGGACTGAACCCAGTTCGTGCAGCTTGCCTGAGAGGTGCCCAGCACATGCGCTATCCTGCAAAGGGCTCTCGTTGCCTGGCGCACATGCTTCATTGACCCAGACAGCATGGAGGCGGACATCACCACCGCCACCATGCTGACCCTGCCTGCTGCCGTGCTTACCATGCTGCCTTCTGTGTCCCATCACTTCTGGGCATGGGAAACCATCAGTGACTGGTGGAAGCACATAGTCTTCACCACCTGGGCCATGTGGCTGCAGAACTTCCACATGAGCAAGTGGACCTTCCTAGAGCTCATCCCAGTCCTGCAGTGCATGGACACCCAGCTCAGACTCAGCCTCCCTGTGGACAAGAGTGGTTGTTGCCATCTGGAAGATGGCCACTGCAGAGGCCCTACTGCTCCATTGGACACCTCTTCAGCAGTAGAAAGGCCACTGTGGGGACCACCCTCCTGCAGGTCATCAGGGCCATCAATCAGGTCCTGCTAGCCTGCCTTGTCACCCACCCAGGGAACCTGCAGGATGCTCTTGATGGTCTCGATGCACTCGGCTTCCCCAACTATGCAGGCTTCTTGGATGCCACCCCTGTCTGAGTGCCAGAACACCAGCCCAGAGTACTGAAACCAGAAGGGATACTACTCCATGGTTCTGCAGGCCTTCATGGACCACAGAAGGATATTAACCAACATCTATTCTGGCTGGTAGGGGAAGGCACAGGATGCCTGTATACTGAGAAACTCTACCTTGTACAGGGGCATGCAGGTGGGCACCTTCTTCCCCCCCCCCAACATAACATCACCCTCAGGGATGTGCAAGAGCCCATCCTCGTCATGGGAGATGCCGCCGACCCATTGCTCCCATGGCTTATGAAGCCATACATGGGCCATCTGGATGCCAGAAGGGAGCTCTTCAATAGAAGGCTCAGTAGGTGCTGCCAGGTTGTGGAGTGTGCCTTTGCATGGTGCAAAGCCCACTGGGAGTCTCTCCTGACATACTTCCACCTCGCAAAGCAAATCATCCCCAAGGTCATCAGTGACTGTGTAGCCCTTCACAATCTGTGTGAACTACAGGGAAGGAGAGGGTCCCCCACATCTGGGAGGCTGAAGCTGAACCCCTTGCCAGGAGCTTTGAGCAACCCAAAGCTGTGCCCCAGCTGAAGTGAGCCCAGTGAAGAGCACCCAACATCCAGGAGGTGCTGAAGGACTTGTTCCTCAGCAAGGAACACTGAGGACTGGGCCTGCCACCAGGCACCCTCACCTCCCTGACCCCGTCCATGCCTGCCCAAAGCTCTCCTCTAGACCCGCTCCAATGTGTCTTCCTTAAAGTGTGGTGCCCAAAACTGGATACAGTACTCCAGGTGAGACCTCATCAGTGCTGTGTGGAACAATTACTTCATGTGTCTTACATGACACTCTATTAATACACTTCAGAATGGTATTTGCCTTTTATGAAACTGTATGATATTGTTGGCTCTTACTCACCTTGTGATCCACTGTAATCTCCAAATCCTTTTCAGCAATACTACTGCCTAGCCAGTTACTCCCCATTTATAGTTGTTCACTGATTTTTTAAGTGTTGTACTTTGTGCTTATCTTTACTGAACTTAATCTGTTGATTAGAGAGCAATTCTCCAGTTTACCAAGGTCATTTTGAATTGTAATCCAGTCCTCCAAAGTGCTTGAAACCCCCTTGAACCTTTGTGTAATCTGCAAAATTTATAAGCATACACTCCAACTAATTATCCAAGTCACTACTGCAAATACTGAAAAGCATGTCCTACAGGATTGACCTGTGCAGGACCCCACTGGATACATCCTCCCAGTTTGACTGTGATAACTACTCTTTGAGTAAGTTTTTTGAAACAGGTCTCTATCCACCCTACCATAATCTCATCTAGACCACGTTTCTCTGGCTTGTTTATGAAAATGTCATGTGAAACTATGCCAAAAGCTTCACTCTCTATTCTGCACTCAGTAGGCCAGTAAGCATGTCAAAAAAGGAAATTAGGTTGGTTTCGTATGATTTGTTCTTGACAAATCCATGTTGGCTATTCTTTACAAACCTATTACCCACTAGGTGCTTAAACTGATGGTTTAATAATTTGTTCCAGTATCTATCCAGCTATCAAAGTTAAGTTGACTGGTCCATAAGTCCTCAGTTCCTCCTACTTCTCCCTTTGAAGATATTATATTTGCTCTCTTTCAGACCTCTGTAAACTTACACATCCTCTGAGTTCTAGAAGACAAATAGTAATGACTCTGAGATTGCGTCAATTATTTTCTTAAGTAACCTAAAGGTGAGTTTCATCAGATCCTTTTGACTTAAATACAACTAAGTTATCCAGGTATTCTTTAACTTGTTCTTTCCCTGTTCTGTCTTATGTTCTTCCCTCTTAATGTTGATACTAATTGGGATAAACATTTTAGCACAGACTGAACCAAAATGGGCATGAAACACCTCAGCCTTCCTGGTGTTGTTCATTATTAGTTTTCCCCTTTCTAACCATTGGACCTCTGCTTTCCTAATCTGATTAATTCAATAAGGTTAGGGAGAGTTGTTAATTTTAAACATCTGTCCCATTTCCCTAATCCTGTAATCTGTTGTACCCAGGTGGCTGTCTGCAATCACAGTCATATGGACTTCAGTGAAGTGCTGCACTGTAGTTTCACATGAGGATGGGGTCTGTATGTGCTTAAGACGTTGCAGAAAAAGGACCTTACAGAGCTGCTCCTTTCAGTCAAAAGTTGGTTACATAGTGGAAAGCAATCCCTGATAAAGTGAATCAGGGACTACTCACCATCAATATAATTCTGTGAAATTCTGTTCGAGGAATTTTTAGGAGTCCTAAGCATGAAGAAAAACATCAACAAGAATAATGAAAACTGAAACTGAGAGTATAAAATCAATTTATAGATCATTTCTGAATAAACTTAGAAGAAAGTCCTAAACAAACAAGCTTCCATTAATATTACCAGCAGATCAAGGGATGTGATCATTCCCCTCTATTCTGCACTGGTGAGGCCACATCTAGAATACTGTGTTCAGTTTTGGGCTCCCCACTACAAAAAGGACAGGGACATGCTAGAGAGAGTTCAGAGGAGGGCAACCAAAATGATTAAAGGGCTGGAGCACAAGCCCTATGAGGATAGACTGAAAGCATTAGGCTTATTTAGTCTGCAGAAGAGAAGATTGAGGGGGGATTTGATAGCAACCTTCAACTACTTGAAGGGATGCTCTAAGGAAGATGGAGCTTGACTGTTCTCGGTGGTAACAGAGGACAGAACGAGGAGCAATGGTCTCAAGTTGCAGTTAGGGAGGTTGAGGCTGGATATTAGAAAAAACTTTTTTACTAGGCGAGTGGTGAAGCATTGGAATGAGCTGCCAAGGGAGGTGGTGGAGTCTCCATCTTTGGAGGTGTTTAAGGCCCGGCTGGACAAAGCCATGACTGGGATTGTTTAGTGGGAGTGGTCCTGCCTCTGGCAGGGGGTTGGACTAGATGACCTATGAGGTCCCTTCCAACCCTAGGATTCTATGATTCTATGATTCTATGATAATTTTAACTGGTGTTGCAACTACCTGGAAAATAAGGCCACTTTTATTTAGTGGATTCAGGATAGATTTAGGCGTTTAACTATTAAGACATTCAATTTACAAAATTTTGGCCTAAATCATCAGTCTTCATAGCTGTAGAGATTAACCTTAAAAATGTGTACTGTAATCAGACATTGTGAAATGAAATCCTTCATTGTGTTGTGCTCTGAACCCCCATACGATTAGGAATTTACACACATAGGCTATGTCCACACGTACATCATTATTTTGAAATAAAGTCCTTATTTTGAAATAAGTTAATTCAAAATAAGGGAAAAGCTCAAAACGAAATAGCATGTCCAAACATAGGACATGCTATTTCGCTTTAGGAGAGGGGCACCATGGGAGATGTGGCAACATGGCCCCCTCCCTGGACCATGCCCCCACCCAATATAGGCTAAAAGGAAGGTACCGTGGGAAGGAGAAGGGCAAAAGTGTTATTTTGAAATAATGACTATTTTGAAATAACATGTCCAAACAGCATTATTTTGAAATAACCATTTCAAAATAACAGCCATTTCAATTTAAAGAAGGTTTAAGCTATTTCAACATGACGACTCTTATTTCAAAATGATGGAGCCCATCATTTTGAAATAAGAATATGTCGTGTGGACCAAATCTCTTTTATTTCAAAATAACCAGTGTTATTTCGAAATAAAAGAGATGTGTGGACATACCCATATAGCACTGGACAGAAATTGTCCAATGGATATTGTTCACTACAAATTAATAATACAAGCATTAATTGGTTTCTCTATGGTATCTTTACGTTAAACTCAAGTGTGAAACAAAATTCAACTATTATAATTTTGTTTCTTGACATGTGGGAACATCTTCATGAAGTATTCATATAAATGTGAAAAGCAGCTATAGACTTATAGAAAAACAGACATGCAGTTTTGAATGCAAAAATAATCACCCTGTAATACCTTACTGGATATGTTTCATAATACATTAACTAGAATGTAGTTACACTGTAACTGCATAACAAACAAGGAGTCTTGTGGCACTTTTAAAGACTAAGAAATTTATCACGTCAGCTTTCATGGGAGAAAAATTCCACTTTGTCAGATGCTTTGAAGATGGGAGAATTTACTTTTGCTGGTCTAGACTAACATGGTTACTACCCCTGTGTAACTGCATAGTGATCACAATACAGTTGTAATTACCCCTAATTCACCTAACCAGAAGCCGCACTTAATACATTGATCATTTAATAGCAAATGCTACATTTACTATGAAAGATATAATTTTTGATAAAATCTTGCAATCAGAAATTAAACTATATGGCTGACTTTGCTTTCTGAGGTTCATTTTAAATTGTTTTCCCAGTACTTTCTGACCCTGCCAGCAGGTTCAGAAATTTGAGGACCTTGGGGGGCAATCACTGCACCCATGGGGTACAGGGTAGATTCGGGGTAAACATTATTAAAACAGGTATGGGAGTGGGGTGAGCGGTGGGGTGTATACATGGTGCTTGTCACAGTGGTTTCTGTAAAGTGTTGGGGGGGGCACTCAACTTTGGGGAGTCGGGGCAGGTTAGGAAACAATGGGGCTTCAATTAATCTAGCTTCCCACTATAGCCCTACTCACTATAACCTAAAAGGTGCTTTAATATCCTATACGAAAAGGGGTTGTGTAGCACAAAATTAGCATGGGGCAGTGACAGAGAAGAGTGGAAGCAGGCAGGAGAGCAGGAGTTTAAAGGTTAGTACAGGGGGGTTCAAAGGGGAGGAAAGGCAAGTGGAAGGGGGCTCAGGGGCAATGAGATGGGGATGCACGGGGGGGCTTTGGGCAATAGGGGAAGCAGGTGGATAGTTGCAGGGGGATGCACGGGGGGGCTTGGGGCAATAGGGGAAGCAGGTTGGATAGTTGCAGGGGAGACGGGGGTCAAGCAACAGGTTGGGGGTCTGAGGGAGAGGCTGAGAAGGGGGGTTGAGTGGCGGTGAAGGGAGCAGTGGCAGACAGAAGGGCTAAGGGGAGAAGGAAAGCGAGGGGGGGGTGAGTGGGAATGGTAGGACGGAGACACACGTGGGAGTTGGGGCAGGGAGACTGAGGCACGCAAGGAGTTGGGATACATGTGGGTGTCTGGGGAAGCAAGAGGGGCTGAACAGAGGCTCGGGCAGATAAAGGGGGGCTAACTGGCAGGGAAAAGCAGAGGCGGGAGAAAGAAGAGAGAGAGGGAAAAAAGAAGGAAAAAGACAGGAGCCGCAGGGGCCGGGACAGCAGGGGTCAGGGCAGCCACAGGCAGTGGCGGGGAGTTGGCAGGAGCCACCGAGGAACGGGGGAAAGCGGCGGTGGCAGCGGGGCAGTTGGCAGGAGCCACCAGGGAATGGGGAAAGGCTGAAGCAGCAGTGAGGAGGCAAAGGGAAAGGGGGGGGGGAGCTCAGGACAGCTGACAGGGCAGCCGTAGAAAGCAGCGGAGGACCGGGAGGGCTGGCAAATGGCCACTGGAAGCGGCGGAGGACCGGGTGGGCTGTGAAAAGTGGTGGAGAGCCGGCGGCGGTGGGCGAGCCGCAGAGAAGCTGGCAGCAGTGGCGAGGAGACAAAAGGAAAGGGGGAGGGCTTGGGGCAGCCAATGGGGCAGCCGTAGAAAGCGGCAGAGGACCGGGAGGAGTGGCAATAGACCAGGACGGCTGGCAGGCAGCCGCAGGAAGCAGTGGCAAAAGGAACAGTTTCAGGGGGCTGGGAGGGGTGAGATGGAGGAGCGGAGGAGAGAGGAAGTAGCGAAAAGGGGGTTGCAGGGGAAGGAGAGACTGCGGGAAAGGGAACTGGCTGCAGCGGTGAACCTGGGGCACATGGTGGGGGGGTTCGGGAAATAAAGAGGGGACAAGTAAAGTTTAAATAGAAAAGGTTTATTTAAGTTGGGGAAGTTATAGAGGGGAGGGCAAAAGCAACTTAACCAAACAATTCTAAAGGCTACAAACTAAAGGAAACAGTCTTATCACCTAACTTAATACTACTAAGACTACCAATTAACCTAATACAGTGTTGCAACTTACGGGGATACTTTTAGGACAAGTACAAATGATTCAGGATAAGGAGATACACTGAGCAATACAAAGTAGCGACAGGCAATTACAGACAGGGGAGCTCCTAACACAAACTGGAGCAGCAAATAAACAGAAAGACACACACACAAGCCTGTAAAGCTGGGGAAACAGTTTCAAAGCAGCAGTAAAAAATAGAATAACTTTATTCTTAGGGAAAGGTTGCAGGGCAGACTCTTACCACTCCTATTAGCAGCAGTGGCAGCAACATTACAGGCGGGAGAAGGAGACTCGGAATCGGCCGGCAGTTGTACTGGTAGGGGTAACTCATGGATACACTCTGGGGGGAACTTGTGAGCAGAGAAGGGCCATCTGCGTGATCAGGCCAGGTGAGATGTTGAAAACTGTCCTGCCTGAGCACCCCAAAACCTCAGCTTTTAAACTGTGTTTACCGCCTTTCCCTGATTACAGGGAATGCAGAAAACAATGGTGGTGTGAGTCATACCCTGCAGGACCTTACAGTTAGGCAGAGCCCACCTACACCAAGCCCTGCAAAAACAAGGGGCACTCAGGGTGGTAACGGCCATCCAGTTAAGTTCAAGGGGGCCATCTAGTTAAGGTGAAGGGGCCATCTGTTCCCTTCACACATTCTCTATACATTAGTGATGGCCCGGGAGGGCTGGCCATCAAGGTAATTGCTATGAGTCACAGACACTTTCTTATAGAATTACATGGAATTTTCAGCTAGATACCTAACTTTCCTGCATACTGAAATGGACGTACACAAATGTTATGTAACTCCCTCAGAAATGTACCATATGATAAAAATGAGCTAAACAGAATGAACTGATAGAAATAAATTATGTTTACAAAACAGTAATATACCTATTGTGACTCAATTTGCTGTTTTCTCTCACCTTTTGCTTTTGTTAGTCTCTTGTAATTTACATGTAAGAAAATATGTAATTTAAACTATTCTGAAAAGTTCCAGATGGGTAGCCGTGTTAGTCTAGTTCAGCAAAACAAAGAAAGAGTCCTGTGACACTTTAAAGACTAACAAATTTGTTTAATGTGTGCATGAGCTTTCCCATGAAAGCTTGAACTGTTCTTTTTATCTTTAATAAAATGTGAGTAACTCAGCAAACAGGAGCATACAATTTTCTGTGTGCCTTATATGTTATAACTGAAGGATATTAAAAACAGAAAAGGTCTATTTGCTTGTATCTTTGTTTATCCTTCTTTCAATGCAGGATTATTTCCTATAGCATATTCTGAAGTGTTTTGTTCTATTCAGTATTAAATCAGACTGAGTTTCTGTCAATTTTCTTGCAAAATTTATTTTATTGCATGATTATTGCATTCACAACTCAACATGATTTTCTGCTACCTAGATTTCATTTTCCTTAGCTATCTTTCAACTCAAGCGCTCACCTTCAAGTATTTACATTCCTCAATTTCTTGCAGCTCATTATCACATTCCCCTATAGTCATTTCAACTGAATTAAACAGTCTGAGTATCTTAATCTTTTCTATAAACTAACCTTTGTTTGGACCTTAAAATGTCTGGTATGATTGTTCCTCCATTTCAAACACTGATAAGTCTTTAGGAATAATACTTTGTCATAAACCACTGAAATAAATTGTTTAATGTTAGATGTTATTTTCTTACAACATCTCCCATTAATTTAGGCACAAATTGAGGTGAGTCTGCAGATGATTTATGCAGAGCCGGCTTAAGGGGCTCTGGTGCCCCAAACCGGCTTTTGCTTTTGCATCCCATCCCCCTGTGGATTTTTTTTTATACAGAACCCACAACGGTGGCAGACAGCAGTTAAGACTTCCCTTACTCAGGACGCACTACTTTTCTTCTACCACTCAGAAACACTGGAATATTAAATGTAAATCAAACTTCCAAATGCTTTTGGTTTATGTGATGTGTTTTCATTTTTAATAAATAATTTTTTGTATTAAAAATCTTAATTAAAATAAAGTGTCATAAAAGTATTAAAACTATTAAAAATGTAATACATCTACAGCGTCAATCAAACTGCCACAAGCAATGCAATACTCAAATTCTATCAGGCATGTATAAATGCATCTATAACTTCTTACAGCAGCAAAAAATTACTCAGATTTAATATTTTATATGATTTACATTCGTAAGAAAAGGCATAGCCATGGCCTCTCTACTCCAGGCAGTCCCCCTTTTTATGTCCCAGCAGACGAACAGTCTGGTTCCAGGTGGAGCTACTCATATGTTCTCTTTTCTCTGGACCCTTCCTAGTTGGGGGTTCTGTGGATTTTCTTCCAGTTTCCTCCTTCTTTTCTGGGAGGCCTTCCTTCCTGGAGCCATCTGCCGCTACATACTCCTCTGTCAGTTTTACTAAGGCCTCTTGGTTGGTGTCATCTCACCCATACCCTTATACTTTTGGGGAGGCCAAAACTGTTCTAAGACAAGCACATCCATGATCTCTCCCACAGCCTGGGTGTCAATTCTCAGCCATTGGGTGGTGCAGTCCATTCATTTTTGGGTGAATGCCCAGGACATCAAACCTCCTGTTCATCTCACAGCCCTGAAGCTAGTGGTACTTATCTAGTCCAGGATGGCTGCCTTTACTGTTGCATAGTTCCAGGCTTGTTCTTTATTAAGAGCCATGTAGGCTGCTTGGGCTTCACAAGCCAGGTAGGGAGCCAACCACAGGGGCCACATTGCCTTGCCTCCGTCTATCTCCATGGCTATCTGCTCAAAGGTGCCTAGGAATGCATAGGGATCATTTGCAGGGCCTATCTGACATAGTCTAAAACCTGGCACCCAAATGCCACCCACACCATGAGAATCGCCATTCTTGGTAGAAGCTGCTCTTGTATAGTGCTCTGCTCTTACATAAAGTTCTGCAGGACCTTTGCAGCTTGGCTTGCCAGCTAAGCCAGGTCTTCCTCCTCAGCTGGTGGAATTATTGGAAACTTTGCATAGCCTTTTGCACCTCCTGTTGCTGTTTCACCAGCCACTACAGCATCTCTTCCATTTCTGGTCTGCCAAACTCTTGCTTGGGCTCATAGTCCTGGACAAGTCCCCCATGTGTAGCAGAGCATCACTGAGCCTGCCCTGCTTCTGCTGTGTTCACAAAGTCAGTCAGAGACCCATGAGTTCAGTAACGAATATGCAGGTTTATTTACAAGTTGGGCTCCTACCACCTTTCCCCAAACACAGCTTGTCCCTTAACATCTACACCCAGGAGGGAAGCGCCACTGCTCTGCTGCCATTCTCTGCCTACCTCCTCTCTAGCTTCCTTCTTCTTTTCAGCCCCTTTACACAGCCCCACATTACCTTGGCTGGTAGCTGACTCTGGCTTTCTGCAGCCAGCTCCTATTTACCTCCCTAAAGAGGAGCTGGCGTGATATGCACAGGTGTAGCTGGCCCCCCAAACTGTTCAGGGTCCAGGTCCAGCTGTTCACTGACATGTCATCTATGCCCCCAATGCCCTGATCCGCAAGGGTGATCTTAGGGATTCCAGGACTAAGGGCAAAAGTCAAGGATGAAGCCCACCCTATCCTTGACTTTTGCTACTCTCTCACCTCACTGGGGCCCTCACCACCTCACCAGCCCGCGCTGGCCTCCCAGCCACCCTGACAACTGCCCAAGGCTGCCTCCAAGCTTTGCTGAGGCTGCCACCAGGTCCCTAGCTCCCCCTTGCTGGGCTTCTGGCCTTCCGACTCCATCACCAGGGCCACTGCCACCAGGGCCACTACTGACTCTGCTGGGTCCCCAGCTCCCCCCACAGGAGTTGTTGGGGCACCACCAGCTTCCCAGCTTTCCATTGGAGCCACTGCTGGGTTCCTGTCCCCCCCGCCATGCCTCACTAGGGCCCCACCCAGTCTTTCAGCCTCCCTGCTGATGCTGCTACTTGGTCCCCGACTCTCTGCTGGGGCCACTGCCAGGTCCCTGACCCCCCCACCAGGCCTGCTGCTGGGTCCCAAGCACGTCCATTGGGCTTCAGTGGGGTTGCTGCTCGCCTTCTGGCTCCATGGCAAGGCCCCTTGCCTTGCCACTGGGTCCCCAGCCTCTACAGAGGCAGTGCAGAGGTGGTGCGGGGTGTCTCCCTCCCTTGGGGCCCTGGGCAGATGCCCATTGTGCCTACCCACTAAGGCAGCTTGTGCTGATCTAGCCCTGGCCTTCCAGCCAGGGGGCCAAGGCTGGATCTGGCTTCTGCCACTGTGGGCCCTGGCTCCTGCTGTTGGTGGCCCCAGATCTGTGGCTGGGGCCAGACCCAGCAGCCCTGTTTTCCCAGCCAGGGCCCTGGGTCTCCAGCTAGGATCAGGGCTGGGTCCTGCCACTGCTGGCAGCCCAGCCCCATGTCTCCCATCAGGTTCAAGGCTAGATGGGGCTCCTGCCGGTACTGCAGTGGCTTGCTTCCAGGTCTCCGGCTAGAGTTGGGGCCAAATACCATGGAGAGTTCAGGCAGTCACAGGCTCTGTGAGCCCACGCTGCCCATGGGACTTGGGGCAATGGGGCTGGGACTGTGCCTAGTGCCTGCACTACCTACAGTGACAGGAGGCTGACTTTGCAGTCCTTTTAGAACTCTACTTTTCCACCTGTGATGAACAATGTAAGTGTTCCTTTATAGGAACACAGGATAACCTCTAAAATACTTCAGTGAGATTTGCAATTTATCTTTCTACTAATTACTCTTGTACTGTATCTTTGCTTCTCACAACCTTACTGGACATTGATTAAAGCAATGCAAGTAATCATTTTTCTGCAGCAGAGAGATTTTGAAGAAACACATTTTGGCTTCTATCTTAAAAGTAAATAAGAAAGAAAGAAAGAAAGAAAGAAAGAAAGAAAGAAAGAAAGGTTGCTTACCAGTAACTGTTTAGCTTTGAGATGTGTTACTCACATATAGGTGTGCACACATCTTGCATGGTCACCGGAACTTTTTCCCTTTAGCAGACCCTGTCAGGTTGACTCCGGTTCCCCAGGAGCCCCACACTCATGACACAGCATGTGAGGCACTGCTGGCCTCATGTGCCCTCAGTCCCTTCTTTTCACTAGCTCTCGAAGTGGGGGGAGGTGTGTGGAGTGGACATGGGCAAAACATCCCAAAAAAACAACTGTTACAGGTAAGTAAACAAAGGCTGTTTACCTGAACAGTGCCCAATGTTATTCGAGATGTATGTCTCTGTAGGGCTGCTCCACCCTAGGTGCCTAAGGAGCACTTCCCCTTGTAGAAAGAGGGGTTACTGAGGAGTGTGTCTGTTGTGCAGTGGAGAGTACTGCTAGCCCTATTGAAGTGCTCTGTTTTGTTGAGTGGTCTATTGCATAGTGCCTAGTGAAGGTATATACTGAACTCCATGTGGCTGCTTTACAAATGTCCTGAATCAGTACATTCTTAAGGAATGCTACCATCCTGGCCATGCCGTATGTTGAGTGTGTTTTTATTCCACACGGTGGTTGCAAATTACTTAACATGTAAGCCACCAAAATGCACTCTTTTATCCACCTGAATAGTCTTTAGATGGATACTGATGATCCTCTGGAGCATTCTGCAAATATAAAGAGTCTCTGTATATTTCTTAGGAGTCTCATTCTATCCATGTAGAATGCTAATGCCCTTCTCATGTCTAGTGTGTGTTATGTCATTGCTTGTGTATCCTCATGTGGCTTTGGAAAAAATTTAGGTAAGTTGATTTCTTGATTGTTATGGAACAAAATATTAACCTTTGGAATAAACTTTAGGTGTGGGCATAATACAACTCTAGCTGGGTAAAAGATTGTATTTGAGACATTAAGGCTCCCATCTCATCCACTCATTTGGCAGATGTTATCGCCATGAGGAACACCACCTTGATAGATAGGTGTTTCACTTGGCACATTGGCATTGGTTCAAATGGTTTTCTAGTAATAGGCTTTAGGACCAAATTTAGGTCCCATGGTATCATAGGTTGTCAGCTCTCCAGATACGTGTTCTGTAGACCCTTCATGAAGCACTTCGCAATTTTATGAGAAAACACCATCCTCTCTTTGACTCAGAGATGGAAGGTGGAAATCGCCACCAGACGGACCGTGAGTGAGCTGTTGGCAAGGCCCGTTTGCTTCAGATGCAAGAAGTAACTGAGTACACTCGATATTGAAACTGACTCAGGTAAGATTTGCTTTTTCTCACACCATTTGGAGAATCTAATCCACTTTTTAAGCTAAGCATTGTCCTTGGTTTTTTTCCTGCTGTCCAAAAGAATGTTCTGTACTTGTTCTGAGCACTCTAGCTCCTCGGGTTGTAACCACTGAGCATCCAGACTGTGAGGTGGAGTTTCTCCAGATGCCAATGAAGGGTGTCGCTTTTGTCCTAGTAGAGCAGGTCCCTGCACAACAGCAGTGTCATTGGTTATGTTGTCAACATCTGTAACAGGTAACGATACCATGGTCATGCTGGGGCAATCATGATCATCCTGGCTCTGTCCATTTTGATTTTCTGTATTGTTTTGGGTATTAATGATGTTGGGGGGAAGGCATATGTTACTGTCTCTCACCAACTTATCAGGAAGGCATGTCTCTGTGAGTCCTTGCCTACTCCCACTCTGGAGCAGAACACCAGACAGACATTTGTGATTCAACTGGGTAGCAAATAGGTCTGTCTCCAGATAGCCCCACTTTTGAAACAGGCAATGGAACACTTGTTTGTTTATCTCCCATTTGGGTTTCATTGCAAAGTGTCTGCTTAATGTATCTGTCATAATGTTTTTGAGAACCTAGTAAGTATGATGCTGACATATCTATTCAATGCACTATGCACCAATTCCATACGCAGGTCGCCTTGAAACATAGAGGGTGAGACTGAACTCCGCCTTTTTTTGTTAATGTAGTGCATAAACTCTACATTTTCAGTCACAATTTTTATTGTTTTGTCCTTTATCACAAACAAAAACTGTTTGAAGGAGTTCCTTATAGCCCTGAGTTCCAGAACATTCATATGCAAGCGAGTCTCAGCCACAGACCATCAGCCTTGTGCGGTGTGATCACTGAGGTAAGCTCCCCACCACAGAAGGGATGCATCAATTGTTATGAAGATGGAGGGCAGTTAATGGTATTCCTGTTGTGATGTTTGGTGGTTTTGTCCACCGGAGTAGAAATTGTTTGACTGGCTGTGGTATTGAAAGCATTTTGGACAGGTTGTGTCTGTGTGGTTGGTAGCTAGACATGAACCATGTTTGCAGGGTGTGCATGTGTAGGTGGGCATGATGGGACTACTGTGGTTGTGGCTCCCATGTGACCCAGTAACTGTAAACAAGTGTGGGCAGTTGTTGTGGGGCTGTTCATTATTGATGCAATCAATGTTGTTATTGCTGTGAATCTCTTTGTTGGAAGGGCAGCTCTTGCGCTTATAGTGTCTAGGGATGCTCCAATGAATGCTATTTACTGTTTTGGTTTTCTCTCATGGGTTTCTGGTGGTTTATCTTCAAGCCTGGTTTGCCAAATAACTGTATAGTTTGTTGACTGTTTGCCTTTATTAGACAGTCATCTAAGTATGGGTAAATGATAATGCCCTGTTTGTGGAGATAAGCTATGACTACTGCTAGCACCTTCAAGAAGACCCTTGGTACCATGGAAAGGCTGAAAAGTAGTACTGGGTATTGATAGTGACCTTGTTCTAGGCAAAATTGCAGAAACTTCCTGAGTGAGGGATGAATCATTATGTGGAAATAAGCATCTTGGAAGGCAAAGGATGAGAACCAGTCCCCTTACTCTAGCATTGGAATGACAGTTGTCAAAGTGACCATCTTGAACTTCTGTTTCCTGACAAATTTGTTCAGATCCCTTAGGTCCAGGATTAGTCCCCAAACCCCATTCTTCTTTTGAGTGAGAAAATATTGGCAGTAAAACTGACTCCCCTCGTACTGCTTGGGTACAGATTCCATTTCTCCTATGGAAAGTGGGTGATCTACTTCTTTTTGGAGCAGCTGTACGTGAGATGTGTCCCTGAAGAGGAACGGGTGTGTGTGTGTGTGTGTGTGTGTGTGTGTGTGTGTGTGTGTAGGTGGGATGGAGATGAAGGGGCTGGAGTAACCCCGTCAGACAATTTTGATGACCCATCTGTCTGATGTTATGATTTGCAAGTTGTGCAAATAAAGTTATAGCTGATGTTCGAAGATGGTTGTGGCCATGTCAGGTGCTAGATCAGGGAAGTTGATCCTGCCCTTGACCAAACCCTCAAAACTGTCGTCTGGAAGAAGATGGTTGTTGCACTGCTGATCGATTGTTGTTAGGTCGATGATGTCATTGTGGTCTTTGCCTGCTCCTGTCCTATGGTCTGTTTGTAAGATACTGTTGGTAACATTTGTGAGATGGATAGTACCTCTGCTTCCTCCTTTGGGTAACTGAAGTATAAATGCCCTGTTTACAGAGTGTGGCCCTGGAGTCTTTCATTCCTCTGAGTTTATGGCTCTTCCAAGGCAGCAAGAGATGGGAGGAGGGATTCCCTCAGGAGCAACTTGGTAATTAAGAGAGGTGAGAAATTATTGGGCCCAGGCACAGATGCAGACTAATGGCTGGCCTGGATTCTCTGGAATAGGCTACCAGAAGTGGGAGAGGAGTGCTGCCCCCAACCTCCCACTGCACTCAGGCTGAAAGCTGCCTCCAGCCCTGAAGGCGGGGGAAAAGGAAGGGCAAGGTTGGGAGCTGCACCCTCTCCCTTGCCCCTTAGAGCTGAAACTAGGGAACTTACACCTCCCAAACCAGCTGGAGTGAGGGCTTCTAAATTCCCTAGTCTACATGCCTGGAAAAGTCTCAGAGGGATTCCCATTCTCTCAAAATTGCTCTGTTTTAAGTAAGGGAAGGTGAAGAGGAGGGAGTCAGCCAAGGGGACTCCTTTTGGGGGTACAGGCAGGTTAAGGGCTAGAATAAAATGTATCCCGCTAGAGTGGGGGCTGCTGCTGCCCCCAACTCCTGCTGCAGAGGCTGAAGCAATGATTCTAAGAAATCTGCCTCCAGTAGCAGTGAAGAATTCAGGGAGAAAGGATAACCCCCCCCCCACCACAGCCCTAGCTCAGCGCTTGTGTTACTGCTTGAGGCATGGCATGCAGCAGGAATGTCCACTGCTGCCTGGTTGTGAAGAGAGATAAGAGAGAAGCTCGGCTACATATTTTAAGGCCCGCTCCCCCTTACATCCTCCACAGACCCCCCACTGCAGGCTGTCCCCTGGCCCTGCAGCTCAATCACCTGCCTGAGTGGTGAGCACTCTGTGAGCATCTCAAAGTGAGCCTTATGTGTGTCAGGCCAGAATCCTCCTGATTCTTCCAACTCTTCCCACCTACCAAGAGGCCAACAAAACTGCCTCCTCCCTCACAACAGCCAGAGATGCTCAATCTACCCTCTCTAGGGACCAGTCTCCCCTGTGGCAAGACCAACTTGATGTTGAGTTGAGTCAGATTTTTTAAGTCTGCAGGGGGCCACCACTCCAGGCATCCTAGTGAAGGAGCTAAGTCTGAAAGCTGCCTCCAGCCCTGAAAGAGTTGGGGAAAGCAAGGCTAGGGGCTGTGACCTCCCCCTCCCCTAGCCCTCAAGCTGCATATAGGAGGCCCCACCCCAGTTTAGGTGCAGCCAGGACTTTTGAGTTCCCTGACTTGCTTCACTAGGATAGGGAATGCTCTCAGCACTGCAATATGGTAAATAAGAGAATGGGAATCAGGGGGACTCCTGGAATGTGGGGCAGGAAGTAGTGGTTTGGGCTAGGGGCTGGAAAGCACATGCACAGGTGATGTTTCCCCCAAGTTTCCTGCTGCAGGGCTAAAGCTGCAACTTAGCAGGTGGGCAGCTTCCCTAGTGGGGAGGGGGTCAAGCCAAGGATGGAAAGCCTCATCCTTGACTTTTGGCTGGAGATCTGGAATACCTAAGACAGCCCGGGGTGGGGAGGGTGGTTGGTAATGAAGAAAAGCAGTAGATTCAACTGCTTTGCTTAATCTTCCCTGATTTTGTACCATTTAGTCTTTTAAATTAACTTTAGGTTTAAAAACAAAACAGAACAAAGGCAACAAACAAAAAAACCCACACTACTAGTTCCAAAGATTAGTGCTGTTTCTTGTTTTTTGGGCGGATTTTTAAATGTTATTGTAGTAACCTTGGTGAGGAAGGGGGTTAACACCCTGGTCAGTGAGTCCCGGGGGAGCCAATAGGAACAAAGCACAGGTTTTTGAATTGGAGCAGCAGCCTTGCCTGTTTATGTTGGGATGCAGCAGAGCTCCTGGAAAGGTCAGGAAAAGGCCAGGTAGAAAGGCCTGAAGAAGGATCCAACAACATCCTTGCCAAAGATAAGCTCAGTCTGTAACTGACCAGGCGTGAATAGAACAGGGAACGTTTCCTTAGACGTGGTCAAGGTATTTCTTGTTTTTGGTTTGTTTTTGGATTCCTCTGTACATATGGTTCCAGGCAAAGGCAGAGCCAGGACACTGGAGTTACAGCCATATGCTTTGTTTCAGTTCTCTGTGTACCCAAAGACCTCTTTATATCTAATAAGTAATATATTTTAATTATTTTTTGTTTGAGACGGCCCTCAAGTTCATTTGAAAATCAGTGTATATAACACGGAATATTATATTAAGAATTACATTGATAAAGCTAAAATGAAATGAGTACTTTATGTGTAGAACCATGACATTTTGTATTTTTTCCAGTACTGAATGCAGTTGTTCTTCCTCTCTTCTCCCCAGTTCCCTCCCAAAAATTAGAGCTCACTTTTATTGCTAAATGTTAACTAAAAGTAACTTTGAATTTATTATTTACTTCAACAAAGCCTTCATGCTGCAATGTGTCATCAACCAATTAGTTTTCAGTAAAGATCTAAAAGCTGTATGGTTCAAAAAGCAAACTGTCACTAAAACACATCATATGTTGCTAAAATGTATAAGTAAATTGTTTGTTGACATCAGCAAATACCATTTTTTGTTATTAAAAGTCCATATGCATCTCTGCTCTGTTATTCAGTTTCTTAACTAGCAGGCAACACCCTTGTGGCTCTCAAACCACTTGGTTATTGAAGGAATTTTAAAAAATGGCTTTTCTTATCTTTTGGGTTGCCGACCCCTGCATAAACAATGTTTGGACTCTGATTAAGTGTGCTTAGACTGCTCCAGACAAAGGCACCTTTGCTTGTTCATAATAGCATCTGATGCAGGCAGTGATCTGGGACAAGATCGACTGGTTGGACACAGGTAGGTCCTTCATCTGATCTATGACTACCATGAACAGCTCCACAATCATCTCCTAAGCTCAACGTAGAAGGCCAGGGCTCTTTTGCTGCCCAGCCTGTGCCATCTCAACTCTTCTTCCTCCACTCTTCTGCTCTATGCCTCCTCTGGTACCACCTTCTTGGTCAGTGCTGGGAGCGACTTTGATCTAGCCATGCTCTTTTATTCTTTCTGACTGCAAAGGAAAAATATTGGAGTCAAGGATGGGGCATTGCCAACTGCACCCTCTGTGCCAATGTGCTCAATACTGAGGCTGAGAGCATTAGCTTGGATGCCAGTCTAAGAGCTGCTTCCATTGGCAGCACCTTCAGCTGAATATGTGCCTTTTTGAGTCCTTGGCTTGAAGGACTTGCAGATCCAATGTTTGTTGGCTCAATGAGCTTCCCACAGGCACTTGAGGCAACTCTCATGAGGGTCAATTCATGGGAACATCTTCCTGTATGAAGCATAACATGTGAAGCCCAAAGACCAGAGTATGGCCAACCTCCAGGTATACATCGCAAGCAGGATCCAACAGTTCTTAATACAGTAAACTAACTAAACTACTTAATTCTAAACTATCTAATTAAAAAAAGAAAAATTCAACAAATGATATAATGAAGGGGATAAGCACTTGCAATTCGCAAGAAATCTTGCATGGAAAGAAGGATGGAAAGAAGGAACTGAGAGGGTGTAAGGCTGGCAGTACCTCATATACCATGGCATGAGTGTGGGACTCAAGGGGGTGCCAGAGCTGGCCCTATGGGGTCTACTAAAGAGAAAAAAGTTGCAGTGATTGAGGCAAGTGCACATGTATATGGGAATGAACATCAGTAAGCACTCAAAGAAGAAAGTAGTTTTTATTGAAAGCCTTCTTGGAAAAAGTAAAGAAGGAAAACCTAATGATTTTATGATGTTATTAATTGTCAGTGTTATAAAACTAGCTTCAGGGTTTTCCTCTGGAAAAAATCCTATCAAATTCTTCTTATGTACAACATGCTTCATTAACACTGTTCTCTGCCTATTATGTCTCCAATGACAAATAGCAATACTTGAAAATGAAATGTCACCACAATGATAAGAAAAATAAAAATGATCTGATACTCCAAAGCAGCAATTTATAGATGACAATAATGCTAATGAAGAATATATTAAGAACACTGTTGTATCTGTTTTGTTATAACTTTATTCCCAGTTTTAAAAAAATCATAGCAAAAACATTGTTCTTACTGTAGAAGCTACTTCAGACTGCACTAACAGACACAAGAGAGTCAAAACCATGTTCGATAACAATACTTTCAGACTGCATAAATCATTCTGTTACCATGTCATTTTATTTGGTGTACAGTATTTTGCATATTTTTGTAGTTCAAAGCAGCCTGGTATTACAGTAATCTAAACTGATTGTCACTAACTTCAAAATACATAAAAATGAACATCCAAAGACCATGGTGGCTGCTATACCTAATCTAAATGTAATGTAATGTAAATGATGAGGAGGAAGGGTGATTAAGATTAAGGCCATTTCCTGGTGATGAAATAATCTGAAAAATTTGATTCTTAAAGCCATTATGTTCCGCTGATCATTAAATCCTAAGGATGGTATGGCTATTATGACATTTTGAGGATCACCCAATCTAGTAAGTGGTTCTGTCACCTCTTGCCCTCTAATCCGGGTGCATTTATGCTGTACAGCAGGGGTACTCAAATGGCGGCCCGCGGTCCACAATCCGGACCGCAAAGAGGTTTCTGGTGGACCGCGACAGTGGCCTGTTTGGCCGTTTGAGTACCCCTGCTCTAAGGGCAGCTGAACAACTTCTGTTGCTCGCTGCGCTCCCCCTCCCCCCAC
>ML681992.1:28878518-28895265 GCA_007922195.1 Podocnemis expansa
TTTTTTTTTTTTTTTTTTTTTTTGCTGGACTAGACTAACACGGCTATCCCTTTGGAAATTGAGACCTGAAAGTCTTAAAAGGTTTTTTGAGCTGGGACTCTCCATCTTGAAACAGCTCCAAGCAAGATATGGGCCCTGCCTGGCCTCAGGTAGAGACTGGCTGTGCAAACATCTAACAGCCAAACACCTTGAGCATAAACTTGTTTGGACTATGAAGTTAGTTTAAGTAGAAATATTAGGTTAGTACACATATTTTGCCTTTTATTTTCTTGTGGTCTCTCCTGATTTACTTATACTGTGATTCTGCCATGCTTGGCCATATTTTCATTTAGAATTATAATCTGATCAATGAACTAGTAGTTGTTTTCCCTAAAGCTGTGTGATCTTTAGAGGGTATGAGTGAAGGAGGCTGGGCACAATCCTTTTCTTTGTTAAATGGAGGGGCTTGAGTATGTGGTGGTTGGGAGTGATTCCCAATCTCTGTAGACAGTGGCTCCTGGTGTAGTAACAGGGGCCGGGGGTGCTTGCTGGGGGCCCCTCCCTCAAGTAGCCAGAGGCATGCACCCCCTGCCTGGGACTGACAGTATGCAAGAGGCTGGAGTGGACTGACTCAGGAGTGAGTGGTCACTTGGCAAAGCAAGATGAATTAGGGTTCAGGAGTGGGAATTGGGAGGTCACAGCAGCAGACGGAACGGGATCTGGGGAGCAGTCTGTCACAGCATGATCCCTGATCTACCTGCCCCCCACTAGCCCAAAGTGAATCAGTGCCAAGGGTGTCTTGGATCCCCAGCACCCTTGTCCCCCTCCAGACTCAGGCTCAGGGTCCCACCAGACTCCCCCCAGCACTTACCTGGCTGTGTGTTCCCTGGGCTGGTGCTGGCAGCATCTGCTGGAGGAAGAAAGGGTTAAACCTTCCTCCCCTCCAGCTAATTGCTCAGCTGGATCCAGGGGGAAGGGGCGGCAGGTTAGTCACGGGCAGAGCAGCCTCTGAGTGAGCCTGCATCTGCTAGCCAAAAACATTCAGGCTCACTGTAGGAGAGGTGGGGCTCGTGCCAATTCCTCCCATGGGGGGAGTGCGGGCCCTGCAGGGCCCCCAAAAGCGCATGGCCCATGTCAAATGTCCTCTTTGACCTACCCTAAGGATGGCTCTGGTGAAGACAAAAGGTCTGAGGACTCAGACACAATTAATTTTAAAACGAAAGTTATAGTAACGGAAAATACTGCTCTCATCTTAATCCTGTGAAGAGATGCATACAGGGACACCTTTTCAACTGTTCAGAATCACAACAGATCAATGAGAATTTATGGTGACAGAAAGTGCAAGATCAGAGCCTGTTTCAGTAAGTGCTTTGGAGTCCATGCACAGAAGATACTATGGAAAAAAATCCCACTGAATTTATTCAGTTTGGGGTCAGGCCCTGTATAAATTCTAAATACCAATATTTGGTTTTTATAATAAAGTAAAATCTTTATTGGTGAGAGATTTTTTCAGAAAGTTTACAACACAATTTTCCATCCTCAGCCCTTCACAACAATTACTCTCTTGTCTAATGGGCTCAGATACTCATAGACTCATTCATGAAGAGTACACTGAAATATAAATGGATTTTGACTACTGGTATACAACAAGGGAGAATTAATACATGTTGAATGCTATTTAATCAGAAGAAGTATAGTGCTGTTATTGAATTTTGCAGTGAATGTAAATTATCTTGGTAATTGACTTAGTTATATTTAAAATTTTCTTATAAAATAAATGTGCTAGCAGTTCCTTATGCAAACAGATGACATGCTGATGTCTCAGGGACACTTGTTCAATGGACTTAAGGAATTTTTTTTTTAAAAGCCAGTTTTCAGTAGTGGTGGTCTATCTTAAGTCTAAATGATTTTGCATGCTAAAAATGAACCATGATCCATAATAAGTACTTGTAACATTCTTTAAATAGAGGGTTTTTAAAATAACTTTTTGAGGGTCTGGCGCCAGTGCCAAAGGTGACCCTGATTCTCTGGGGATAGGCTGCCATGCTTGCTCCAGGGCCAATGTACGGCACCTCTGCTCCCTGTCTTTCAGTGCCCTCGGTTTAAAGAACTGACAGATGGAGCAGTCAGTGGCCTGGTGTGACTCATCCAGGCACCAAACTCACTTTTCGTGCTTGTCTTGTGGGGTGGCTACTGGTACCAAGGCCCTCAATCAAAGCTGTACAGCATAAAGGCACTCAGATTACAGGGCAGCAGCTGACAGAACCCCTTCTAGACTGGGTGATTCCCAAAATGTCATAATGGCCATACCATCCTTAGGATTTAATGATCAGCTGAAGATAATGACTAAGAATCAAACTTTTCTGATTATTTTATCACTCAGAAATGCCTTTCACCTCAGTCCTTATTGTTGAAGCATGTCTCATGATTTCTATCAGTCAAGAAAGTATTATTCAAATAGTTAATATTACATGCTTATTGTAGTTCTAACTATGGCAGGGGAGTACTAGTTAGAACAGATGACAAATCTTCTATGAATAGAATAAATAATATTGGAATTCAAATAGAGCAAACAGGAATCACTCAATGAATAGCCTTAATTTGGCATTTCTTGTCTTGAGTGTTTAGTGTTACTAGGTCCAAATCTGCAGCCCAACATGTTGCCTGAGTAGTCAGTTGGATAGCTACATGACAGGTAAGGCCGGATAAAGACTGCTCTCCTCACTCAGCAGAATGGCTTCAGAGATGCCCTCTAGGCACTACAAGAGCCCTGATTTGAAGTAGACCAGTGGTCCTCATTTGATCAGACCCCTGCTTCTTTGCATTGACAGTAGTTTATGCACCCTTCTTCTGTCAGATAAGTACGTATACCAATTAAAAAAAATGCAACTCTCACTAAATATTAAAAAATATAAAACACTGATTCAAACAGCCAACAATCCACTGTAGAAAGAACAAAAGCAAAACTGCAAATAATTAAACATGCACATCAGATCATAGTAAATGGATCAATGTACAGATAGTAATAATGTTGTATAATGCTATGCTACCTTAACAGAACTCCATCCAAATGCACAGCACCAGCTGAAGACCTGATATGTCTGGAGGAGTCAGCATAGCTAGTTATTTCATAGTTACAGATTGGGTAAAATGTGAACAGTATTTGTTTTTCTTAAAACTTCTCATACTCTTCCCACTCCATCCCCGAATGCCATCCACACCCCTCAGGCCCATTTCCCAGTTTGAAAGCTCTAAATAAACCTATAATGTATCAATAAGAAGGATCTAATACGTCCTCCAGACTAAAACCCAGCTCTCCCCACACCTCTTACATCTTATGCATTGCCCAGGCTGAGAGAAGTCCTACTGCTCAAAACAGGTAGAACTTTCTCTGGACAAATTGTAAGGTAAAAGTGTAGGAGGTTAGATTTGCTGACAGAACAAGTACCACAGCAGCAGCTGGGAAGAATTGTGAACCTCAGGTCCAGAAGCATTGAATTGTTAATCATAGAAGAGTGTGGCCAGAGGGGCTCAGTGGGAATGCAGCAAATAACTGAGTGGTGACTCATGGTTGTTCAGAGTGGAGGAAATTACCTGCTGGGTTGAATTTACCTAATGTCAGCAATACTGAAATGTGTTGGTGAGCAAAGGGGTAGAATTTGGGTGAAGTGAGCTGCTAATTATGACTGGAAGTGACTCTCACTTTAAATCTGTTGTCTCTTATCCTGGATCTATACTAAAAAATTAGATCGATTTAACTACATCCATCGGGGTGTGAAAAACGCACAGTCCTAAGCAGTGTTGGGAAACAGACTTAAGTTCTCATTTAGAAAGTGCTAGGTTGACAGAATAATTTTCCATTAAACTAGATACCATTTCTCAGGAAGATGGATTACCTACACTAATAGGACTCCTCCCATCCACATGGATACTGTCTATACTTAAGTGCTAGAGCAGTGCAGTTCTCCCAATGTAGCATTTTATGTGTAGACAAGCCCACTGTGCTCTGACCAGAAGCCTATGGTAACTGGGAAGGGGAGAAGAGGGAAGAAGATAGAATGGATCTGGAACTTTCAGCTACTTTTAAGTATTTAAAAATCAGTTTCTTTTCCAGAAGGCAGGGTAGATACATTTATATCAAAGTGATTTAAAATCACTAATTTACAAATGATTTAAATAATTGATTTTTTCAGTTAGATTCCTAAAGCAAGGTTCACTCAATCTCATTGGTTGGTCTAGGCATTAAAGCATGTTGATTTGTAATCCACATAGCCTTTGGTTTAAATTTTGTACTTCTTTTTGCTAACTCTAATGTTAAATAAATTTCATGCATAATTCCCACTGAATGAATGGAATTTAGGAACTTAACCTGCTAATGCACTATTGAAAAGCCCACTAGGTACCTATCTGACTCTTTAGTTGACTAATTAACTCTGAAAATCTAGCTTCATCTTCTTCTAGTTTTTATAATTAGTAGATCTGATTCTTGCCTACTTGGTACTTATGCACAGACTAAAGAAAAGCTTTCCTGGCTTTTCAACTGCCAGCTGACTTCTCATCTTTGATTCATAGAATCGTAGAAGATTAGGGATGGAAGGGATCTCAGAAGGTCATCTAGTTTAATCCTCCAACTCAAAGCAAGATCAACCCCCAACTAAATCATCCCAGCCAAGGTTTCGTCAACCCAGGCCTTAAAAGCCTCTAAGGATGGAGATTCAACTATTTCCCTTGGTAAATGAATGAACTAGTCCAAACAAAGAAAATACTCTTTTTGCATCAGCTAGTTAAAGTGAAAACAAAAGTAATTAAGGCAAAAACTTTTCTGCACAATATATACTGAAAGGATTTGCCTTTAAAAAAATGTAAATACCAATTTTTGATCCACCATAAAGATTAAAAATATTGCTACTTCACTCATTTCATGAAGTTGTGACATATATATATAACACTTAAATTAACCTCAGCTGTTAAAGATTTTTTCCATCTGATTCTGTATATAATTAAAAAAGCAGCATCCTTTATTACATTAAATTTGAGGAGGGCTCTTTGCTGCAGCATTTTACAAATTAATTTATATAATTTTAATATAAGTTTTGGCTTTAACATAGATTTTCTTATTTTAACTTTTAATCTTAAATGAGTTTATTTTTAAGAAAAAATATTTAATTTAAATTTTTAAAAATATGATTTTTTTTTCTGAAAAAAGCCTCTATTTGTTATCCATAGACTGTAAAACTTTTAGAGCCTTTCAAATATAAAAGTAGATGCTGTTAGAAGGCTGATGTTTGATTTGATTTTCAAAGGCAAATAAAGCATGTACAATGGAGGACTTAAGAGCCTAAAATAAGGATAATAAAATGCATAAGTTCCCCAATTTTCTTCAGCAAAAAATCCTATATAATATCAAATTATTTTAAATCAAATTGTTGTATGCTTTTTATTTTTATAGACTACTTTTTCTTTATTGTCATCTAAAGGAGTTAGAATCAAAGATGACATCTTACTATTACAAAAGACCTTCAAATTTAACAGCTTATTCTAATAATTAAACAAGTAATATTTTTCTTACCTATGGTTGTCTAGGAATAGACTCATATGTTCTTAATTACTTATTACCTAAATTAGGCATGAACTCTGCAATAACTTGCCATGGTTTGATAAATTGTTATGAGACTATTTTTCAAAGAGGAGTGATTCAGATCTTTATAATTAGCAAAAAAAACCCAAGGAGTCGTGTGGCACTTTAAGACTAACAGATTTATTTTGCTCATGAGCTTTCGTGGGAGAAAATTCCACTTCGTCAGATGCTTCGAAGATGGGTGAACTTACAGAATGGACTGAAAATAAATGCAATGGGGTGTAAATCATAGGATCAGGTCATACAGTAACAGCAAATCAGAGCAGTTGTTAGGTTCAAACCATGGGAAGCCTGAAGTCAAATTACCGTTTGTAATGGGAAAAGAACCCATAGTCTCGATTAAGTCCTGCTTTCACAGAATTTAGCTTGCATATTAATTTGAGTTCAGCTGTTTTTCTTTGAAGTCTTGATGTCCCAGCCACATCTCTGACAACAGTCATTAACAAATCATTTATTGAGTGATTAGAAAGATGGAAGTGCTCAGCAACTGGTTTCTTTGTTCTTTGATTTCTGATATCAGCTCTGTGTTCATTTATCCTTTTGCACAGCGATCATCCTGTTTGTCCAGTGTATAAGGTGTTGGGGCATTTCTTGCACATGATGGCATAGACCACATTAGTAGATGAGCAGGTAAATGAGCCTTTGATGGAGTAGCAGGCTTGATTAGGACCTATGATGGTATCTGTTGTACAGATATGTGGGCAGACTTGGTAGCGTGGTTTGTTGCAGGAGTGTGTGCCTGCTTCAATGTTTCTGTTGTTAGATCTGTAGTTGTTGGTGAGTATCTGTTTCAGATTGGGTGGCTGTCTGTAGGCAAGGAGAGGTCTGTCTCCCAAGGCTTGAGAAAGAGAGGGATCATCCTTTAGAATAGGCTGTAGGTCCTTAATGATCTGTTACAGAGGTCTGACTTGAGGGTTATATGTGGTGACCAAAGATAAATAAATAGGGATTTTGAAGATTGTCAAGAAGATTTAAAGACAAAATGTGGATTAATTATGCCATAATAAATCTCTAACTGGAATACTACCAAGTGTTTTGTGAAACTATAACTTACACTTTCTAACTAACATTTGTTTAAAAACCATGACACTTGTAAATGTTCAGTTAACTGGTACTATCATTCTGTGAACTGCAATTGTGGCATCAACCACTCTATATTGTCATTGTGCATGCTCTCTATTTGAGCACCACTTTGCTTTAGGATATGATGTTGCACGAATTTGTGTCTCTAGCACAGAATCATAGGGTTAGAAGAAAGGGTCATGTATTTCAACCCCCCTACCCAGATATGTTGTTTCTAATCCATCCAAGACAGATATCTATGCTGCCTCCTTTTGAAAGCCTCCAGTGAAGGTGCTTCCACAACCTCCCTAGGCAGGCTGTTCCACTGTCCTATGGTTCTTATAGTCAGGAAGGTTTCCTGAGAATTAATATAAATCTACTTTGCTGTAATTTGAACTCACTGCCTCGTGTACTGCCCTCTGTGGCAAGCCAATACAATTTTTTCCATCTTTTTTATGTCACCCTTTCAAGCATTTGAGGACATCTATCTAGTCTGCCCTTAATCTCCTCTTTTCTAACCTGAACATAACCAGTTCTTTCAGCCTTTGCACATAAGGCTTTCATTTCATCCCTTTTACATCTTGTCACTCCTTTCCATTTTCACTCAAATTCCAGTGTCACTCCACTTTGTCATTCCTCTCCATTTTCTCCACATCTTTTCCATAAATTGGTGATTATTTTTTTTATTTCTCAGAGTACATTTTTATTATACACCAATACAGATTTCCAGCACACTGAAGTGGAATCAGGAGCCCAGAATCTTGGCTTGGTCCCCCATTAGCTTTCTCCTCTCCTCCTGCCCATTTCCTACCCTAGTTATCCATTTGTAATTTTTCATTTGCTGGCTCTCTCCATGCCATATGATGGTGATCTTCAGAAGCAGATGACTGGAACACTTTCCTAAACATGTCCCCCTTACTCCTTCTGGTCATCCTCCCAGAGGCGCTCTGCCGGGGTGTACGAAGTGACCTTTGAGGAAACACTGATATGAGAATAAAAAATAAGAAACAAGGGCAGTATTTTGAGTACCTTCACAGACTTAAATCATAATGATTCAATGCTCCCCTTTCTCACTACAAGCATACAGATCAGTGAGAGCTCTAAACATGATAAGTTTGGCCCAGGTGGGAACACAGGCAAAGATGGGAAAGGATCTAGGGAGTTTCCAAAGGGAAAAGTGTCTTGGGACACTATTGTAAATTCTGGTGCCACATTTTGTAGATCTGGATGATTGAAGTTGCTATCTCACTCCTAAGGGTAACATAGGATTCCAGGTGGCATGGCTTCAGACTGGATCCATATACTACTCAGCTATATTGCTGCCAAAAATAATTGCCAATTGGTGCAGCAGTTTCCTATAGCAAAGGCAGAAATAAAGCAGCTCTGCCAAGGAACCATCAGCAAAGGATTGTACAGTAGCTCCAGGAAAGCTTCCTAGAGATTTCTCTGGAGGATTCCCATGAAATCCTGGACTGCATTAACAAACTCTAATGCATGGTCCCTGCTGCACAGCTGCATGGGGGAATTGGGAAGCAGACACAAAGAGAGCTACTCTTCTTAATTTCTATACATTATCCCACTTCTAACATAAATATACAAAAAAAATACCTCTTGGTACCATGCAGCATCAAATTAAATCAAAATGAGTACTTACTCTCCTGTGTTAGGTGCCTAACAGCCAGAGTGCTGTGACTGGCCAGACCTCCTGGAGTCAAAACGTGGTCCTGGCTTGCCATACTGTCAGATGAGCCTCCTGCCTATCACACTTCTTTCTCCAACTCCTCTTCTTCAGCCACCATTTCATCCTTCATGTTGACTCCACTGGCTGCTGCTTCCAGCCCTGCTCCCCCCCGAAGTATCAATGGGACTCTTGGGAGTAGAGATGTGATCAGTGTGAGGATGGTGTCCAGTTCTTCATAGAAGTGCCAAGTCTCTGGCACCACATCAAAGCAGTGGTTTGCCTCCATTGTCTTCTGGTATGACCTCCTCAACTTCTTGATCTTAGCATGGCACTGTTATGTGTCCCCTTTGTGCCCTTTTGCACCATGCCACAAGCAATGTGCTTGTAATTACTTAAGTTCCTAATAGGGGAGTAGAGCTGGGATTGCAGAGTCTTCCGTCCTCCCAAACTCAGCAGATCCAAAACCTCCAGTGTACTTCAGGTAGGAGCATATATGCTGTATGGGGCCAGCATGGTCAACTAGGAAGATGTTACATGAGTTGTCCATGCAGAGCAAACAGGAAGAGGAATTTTAAAAATTCCCAAGCATTTAAAGGGGGAGGTATACATGCTTGATGTACCTGGCTGCAGGGCAGCAGAGTTCAGACTGCTGACCAGAGCTGTCATGATGAGCACTGTGGAACACCTCTTGGAGACAATTTACAGTGACATAAGCAAGAACATTACTTACATTGACACTTAGTTGTTCTAACTTTATTGCAAAAAAATCTATGACTTTCATCACGGTTTTTTTGTTTGTTTTTTGAGGTTTTTTTTAATGTCAACATAACAAGAGAGTTAAATTGGTGGGAGGAGCATTGTAGTGTACATCTCCACTGCTTTGTCAACAAACACTGATGTTTGTCAACAGAACTATGCAAAATACATAAACCCCTAAGAGTGAAATACATATGGACAAGCACTCAAAGAAGAACTCGTATGTCTTGTGATAATTCTTTTTAAAAAACATATTCATGAGAGTAAAAAATTATTGAACCAACATTTCAAAAAGGAAGATAATATTAGAGTATTTTATTATGTAGATAATCCAGCAGTCATCGGAATATAAAGAAATACACATCTCAGGAACTTTACTTAATTTGCTCCACAGCATGTTGAATGAGGAGATTTACTTTAGATCAGGGGTCTCAAACTCAAATCACCATGAGGCTGAATGAGGACTAATACAGGGCCGCATGAGGAGTAGCATGTTAGCCCGAGGGCGGCACCACCAAAAATCTTTTCATAGAATGATATTGCAAATATCAGTAACAATTGTGTTGTTGCAGACTACAGGCAGTAGCTTTAGGGGCCGCATGCGGCCCACGGGCTGCATGTTTGAGACCCCTGCTTTAGATAGCTCTGTTAGTTGTCTTAAGCACAATACACCATTGCAGTGAATTTCAAAGGGGCAGCCATGTTAGTCTAATAAAGTATAATAAGCAAGGAGTCCTGCGGCACTTTTAAAGACTAACAAATTTATTTATCACATCAGCTTTTCTGGGAGAAAATCCCACTTCATCAGACACTTTGAAGATGAGTGAACTTACAGAATGGGAGGAAAATAAATGCAGGGAAGTATAAGTCATAGGATCAGGACCCAGAGAGATCATCTAGCCCAGTCCCTTGCACTTATATCAGGACCAGGCATTATCAAGACCATCCCTGACAGCAAATCAAAGCAGATGTTTAGATTCAAACACTTGGGAACAGCATATAGAGGAAGGTGAGGTCAAATCACTTGTTGTAGCGAGAAAAAAATCCATAGTTTCTATTTAACCCCAAGGCAATGGCATCAAATCTGAATATGAATTCCAATTCCAGTTTCTCATTGTAGTGAATGTAAATGCAAGCATTCAAGATCATGAATTTACCACACTCAAATTCCTGCTGGTACCTCTCTCTGATCAGAAAATCAGCGTAACAGCACACTACTGTTTCAGTGAACTGCAAATGCATATATGTTAATTCTTCCAGGCAGTTATACCACCCAAGTGCCTAATTTAAACAAATATAATCATATCCATCAAAAAGCATGAAAGAAATATAGAAAATGGAATTATTTAAACAATTTTGTAAAAAGCTAATGAAAGTGAATTAAAAACAGATACTCATATCTTTGGCTTTCCTGTCAAAACCATCAAGAAACAAATGTTTTGCATATTTAAGAAATTATCAATTAATTGGTGAGTGAGAAATACGATGTCAGTACATATTGTGTGGCAGATGGGCTATTCTAATGTGGTTAAAATAATGAACAATTAGCATGTATACAGATCTTTATATCTTCAAAGCTATTTACAAATACCCATTACAGTCAGTACAGAATGCTAAATAAAGGAAATTAATTTAGACTTACCCACATTTAATCTGCCTGTGACTTCACCATCCAAATTGCGAGCATTCACAGTCACGTTATGAGCAGACTGTAGAAGTAGAGATGAGCCCTGCAGCATAGAGAAAGATTAGCAAATTTAGCAAAATGAATTTATTTCAGAACAATTTATATAATTTATTATTGCCACATGTATTATTAACAAAGTCAATTAGAAGAGCCTTTGCAAAACAAAACCAGACAAAGCTGGCCAAGGCCAGGGTAGCCAATAGGTGGGCCACAGTCCAAATCTAGACCAGCAGAGGCTTTTCACTGGACTGTAGGGTGTACTGGGACTTGGGGCTTCAAGTCTGTGGAGCGTATCAGGGCTCGGGGTGTCAACCCCAAAGAGATTGGGATTCAGAGGCTCAGTGCCAGAGATTCAGGACTCCAGCCCCTATCTTCCATTCCAGGGTCCAGGGCTGAACATGCCAGGGCATCTAGCAGAGGCTGAAGTCCCAAATCCTAGCATCTCCTCTGAGGCTGAAGCCCCATATCCCTGTGGGACTAAAGCCCTGAGTCCTGGCACCACTCCCATGGGGCTGACACCCTAAGCCCTGGTATGTTCTGCAGGGCAGAAGCCCTAAGCACCAGCATGCTCCACTGGCCTGAAGTGTAGACCCCTGGTGTGTCTGACAGTGCTTCAATTAGGAAGGGTGGGGGGTAGGTCACAGACCCCTCTAAGTTAGAAGTCAGCTCCAGTCACATGCTGGGACTCCCCTTCTCAGCCCCACAGGGACAGGGCTCCATTTAGGCAGGGTGGTGGGCACCTGACACTCTGATTTACCTGTCAGCTATGTGTGACAGCTCCCCCAAGCCCGCCAGTGTGCAGCTATTCACTCCTCTACTAGCACTAGCTCCTCTCACACCCACTGTCCCTGGCACCCCCAGTTTCGTAAGTCAGTCAAAAGCCTCTGGTAGTCTGGATTTGGCCAAAGGTTCACCTACTAACTACCCCTGCAATAGGCCCAAGGTATCTTACTCAGCATTCTATGTATTTATGGAACAACGGCACTTGCAAATGTGAAAAATATTCCTCTAGAATCCAGATCTTGACCGTGCCTTGACCGAGAAGAAATCTGAACCTTAACAAAAAGTACCTGACTGTCTCAGCCTAGGCTATGAAGAAAACAGAAAACATAATTATTTGAATGGGCACTCACCTGTGAACAGCAGAGATGGACCCAAATTATACTATTCGATTCAAATGCTCTTTGGATTTTGAAGACATTCAGATTTGGAGTGGGTCTCCACCTCTATAATCAGTCTAATCAAAACACCCTTTCCCACACCAAGATGTATGGCTTGGACTACCTCCAACAAGCAGATATTATCAATAAATAATTACTCCAAGTTTTCTTTCCAAATCTAAAGTTTTCTGTTTTGCAGACAGATATGGAAATCAACATTGTATTTTCATGATTCCCACCCACCTTTGCTCCAGACTATTCTCAACTTCTGATCACTCTAAAATTAAAAAAACATAGTAGATATATTTGAAGAGGGTATTAGTCTACAGTTAAAATGTGTTACAAAGCAATGATCAATTCTTTAAAATATTACAATGTAAAAGCTCAAAAAAACTACAATGTGAATAATATACTATATTATGGGAATCAATTCATACAATAAATTTGGATTTTCCCTTCCTTGTAGGAGAGGAAGAAACTATTAAAATCTGATAGCGGGAATGACTAGGTAAGAATTTGATAAAGTCTTCTATAGAAATGCTCTGGCAGTAGAGGTTTGAACCATTTAGGCTCTTCTTGCCAGAATATGTTTTCAAGCAAAAAAAAAAAAAAAGGAAACAAAAGAACCTTATGCAAAATACACACAAAAAAATTTAAAACCTAGTCCTAATGTGATCAAAATTTATAATATTGGCCCAACAGACATAATTGCTTACAATTATTCTTTTGATAAAAGTTCAGAGCTTGAATCCCAGGCTTTCTGCACTCCCACAGAAAATTGGTCTTGTGAAAAATGAGGACTGATGACTAAAGCTGTGTAACACTAATGTTATGATCCAAGGCTCCCATCTCATAAGCACTTACACACATAAATTTAAGTGTGAATAGTCCCACTGAGTCTAATGTTAGGATAGAATTGTGTTTAATGTAGAAATATAACATTGTCTTGTAAATGAAGCAAACCTACCAAGTTAGCAGTTCTGTAAAATCAGCTGTAACCAAGCAAGTGATAAATAATGGAGCAAAAGTTATTTCGCATTTCAGTACAGCAGACAATAAAATCCCAAGCCAACTAAGCAATAGAAAAAACTATTTAAAAAAAATAACAAACCTGAAACTAAAACATAATGGTTACTTACCCACAGTAACTGCTGCTCTTCAGGATGTGCATGTATATATTCCGCTGGGGAGGGAGGTGTCCTCAGTGTTCTTGGCTATGTCTACATCTAAAACCTTAGTTTAGACTTGCTTAATCCGAACAAAGTAGTTCAAAGTTCGTTCAAAGTAAGCAGGGTTTTTTAGAAAACTTTGAACTAACTTTTTAGCTTGAACTAAAAAAGCATGGCTCATTAGAACTAGAGGTTAGTTACAACTGAAAAAAAACGTGTTTAGTTCAAACTAACAGCTAGTTCAAACTAGCATATGAACATCATGCTAGTTCGAGCTAGCCAAAAGCAGCAAGTTTGAACTAAGCGGTTAGCTTGAACTTACTGTTCGAACTAACTAGGTCAAACCAAGCTTTGGGTAGTTTGAACTAAGCAAAGGCTAGTGAAGACAGGGTTCAAATTAGTCTGGACTAAGCTTGCTTAGTCTGGACTAATTTGCTAGTGTAGACATAGCCCTTGAGTCAGTGCCTTTTGCTAGCAGTACCATGAGTCGATACACACACACTTGCTCTCTTTGTGCATTCAGTCCAGAGCATAAAAAGTGTGTACATCACTTTTCTCTCTTTTACTTGTGAAAATATTAACCAAAGTCACAGGGAAGGTGGGGGGATTGTGGAATTTATATATGTGCACAACACAAACAAACAACAACAACAAGTTACTGTAGGAAAGCAATTTTTTTTTTTCATTTGAGCAATCCTGCATGTATACTTTGTATTTCAGGGGACCTTATAACAGTTCCCCTATACATGGTGAGGCTTTGGACTGCAACATGGATTTGCTAATGTTGGCTTTTCATGAGAGGCTGGAAAAGGTATTTATGGATGCTATGTTGCCACTTTATATAAATTTGTTATGGAAACATTTGATCAGAAATGCTGACAAAGTGGACTACACCCTGACAGAGTGAGCTATTACTCTTGCTGAAGAAAAGACTTTTCCAGGATCATAGCATAGCTTGACACAGAGATCCAGTGTGATATACACTGAGTTGACACTGGTTGGCCTTTGATTCTCTTGGCCTAGGCTATGAAAAGCCTACCAGAGGTTCTGAATGCTTTAGCATTGTTTAGGTGGAATGCTAAAACTCTATGAACATCTTAAGAATGAAGTGTTTCCTTGGTTTGGATAGATGAGGTTTGGAAAAATTGGCTTAGATGAAAAGCGGACATCACTTTTGACATGAATTCAGGATATGGTCTGATAGAGATTTTACCTTTATAAAAAACCATATAGTGCAGGTTGGTCAAAAATTTGCAGTACAGAAATCCTTCTTGCTGAAGTAATTGCCATAAGAAGAGTTTTTTTTCACGCATAGCAGAGATACCAAAATTGTAGCGAGGGACTCAAATGGGGGCCCCATTTATCTGAACAGAACTTGGTTGAGACCCCACTTCAGGATCAGAGATTAGAAAACAGACACTGAGTAGACCTTTCAAAAACCTTGGACACCAGAGAGAAAACCGAGAACTCTATTGTTGGGTGGACTGCAACAATGGATGCCAAGTGAACTCTCAAATGTCTCACTGAAAGGCCTGCTGATTTCCACTGTAACAAACAATGTTATATGGGTAAAGTTCATGTGCTGGGCACCTACTTGTCTCATGCTGTTCTTTGCAATCACTGCAAAAACAATAGGTATCTTCCAAAAGATAGGGCAAATGGTAAGCTTCTCCCAAGTAAGCAGTCAAAATGAATGCTCGGTGATCCTGGATGTATGGTTAGATGATCCTGTTGCAGATTATGATGCCTGGTGAGTTAGACAAGGCCTGGGCCATCTGTTAGGGGAGTCTTGACATGTCTGCTTCAACTATAACAGGCTTGAGGCCTGGACTGCTGCTTCTTTGCAACAGCAGTGTAGATACATAGCAGTTGCAAAATTGTCTGGGAATCTTTCTAAATATGCATAGAGTTATCAGTTTTAATAGAGAAAAGTTTATACTCCTCAAATGGCAAGTCCTTGATTGTGCTTTGCAGCACTTTTGGTATTGCAGACACTTGGAGCCAAGAGGAATATTTCATAGCAATGGCAATGGACATGAATTGAGGAGCATCATCCGATATGTTAACAGATCTTTGCAGTGAAATTTGTGCTGTGACATGCCTTTCAGAGACTACTGCTATAAACTATTCCCTATACCCATCCGTAAATTCATCTGTAAACTCAGCAAGTAATTCTTGGCTAACAGAGCTTAATAATTTTCCATCCCTGTCACTGTGCAGCAAGCGTCTCTCTCATACACATCAAGTCTTCATACTGATTTTATATTTAAAATAGCTGAAGGCATAAAGGGTATCAAGAAACCATTTTTCAAATACATCAGAAACAAGAGGAAGACCATGGGCAGTGTAGTTCAGTTATTCGACAAAGAGGAAAACACAATAACAGAAAATATGGAAATGGCAGAGGAACTAAATGACTTTGTTTCAGTTTTCACTGAGAAGTTGGGTGACAACTGGATGCCTGACATAGTGAAGGGCAGTAAAAATGAGATAGGATCAGAAGCTAAAATAGGGAAAGAATATGTTAGAAATTACTTAGACAAATTAGGTGTCTTCAAGTCAAAAGGGCCTGATGATATGCACCCTAGAATACTCAAGGCGCTAACTCAGGAGATATCTGAGCCATTGACTATTATCTCTGAAAAACCATAGAAGACTGGAGGGATCCCAGAGAACTGGAAAAGAAAAAATATAATGCCCATCTATGAAAAGGGAAATAAGGGCAACCCAGGGAATTATAGACCAGTCACCTTAAGTACTGTACAAGAAAAAATAATGCAGCAAATAATTAAGGAAGTAGTTAGTAAACATACAGGAGAGAATAGGGTGTTAAGTGATAGTCAGTACAAATTTGTCAAGAACAAATCATGTCAAACCAACCTAATAGCTTTCTGTGACAGGGTAACAAGCCTTGTGGATAGAGGGGAAGCAGTAAATATAGTACATAGACTTTAGTAAGGCTTTTGATATGGTCTCGCATCATCTTGGGTATGTCTACAATGGAGTCTTTGGTAAACATAACCTGCCTTAAGTCAACCTAAGGAACTCCCTGGCCACATTTAGAATTTATTAAAGAGACTTAAGCACTTGCTTAAGTTGACTTAATAACACCTGCCCTGAAAGTCAACTTAAGTGTTAAGTCAACTTTAGATGGCAGAAAGGTTCAGGGCCCACGCCTGGGCCCTGCCCCCTGCACCACCTCAGGTTCTGATTTGCCTCCAGGGGCCTGATCCAGCCCCAGCTACAAATGGCAGGCAGCTGGGAGCCATATCTGGCCTCTGCCCTTGCCACAAGCAGAAAAGCGCTTGGAGCTGGCTCCTGGCACTGCTGGCAGGAGACTCGGAGCCCCATCCAACCCTGAGCCGCTTGCCACAAGTGACAGGTGGCTCGGAGCCTGATTCGGCCCCAAGCTGCTTTGCTGCAAGTGGCATGTGGTTCGGTGCCTAATTCGGCCCCATGATGCTTGCTGCAAGTGGCAGGTGGCTCAGGGCTGGCTCCTGCCACTGCCGGCAGGCAACTCACTGCTTTAGCCACTTGCCGCAAGAAGCCATCTGAGCAAGGAGTCTTTCCAGCCCTCCTTTACACACACACACACACACACACACACACACACAC
>ML681992.1:28895275-28949231 GCA_007922195.1 Podocnemis expansa
CACCCCCCTTAGTCTTGCCCACGGTTTCTAGAAGGGCATCTAAAAGTTCATTTTAGTGTAGACCACTAAAAAATTTATCTAGGGCATTTTTGACTGGTTTCCTCTTTAGCTAAACATAGTTTTCAATAAAACTGTTAAAATTGTTCATTAAAATCTGACTTTGCTGCATATAACGTATTGGTATTTTCACAGTCTTATTTTTGCGAGTCTTTTACTTAAGTCTATATTCCAACAGTTCACCAGCTCTTTTGACAGATTCCTAGTAGTTTTGTTTCAAACAGAAAAAACAAACTCAGCCTTTTGGGGTAGAAATTTGTTGATTTCTTATCTAAGATTGATGAGGATTCTGAGCTTCTCTGGGAGGTGGCCAAAGTATAGTCTACATCCAAAGCCTTATTTTCTTTCATAAGGTCTCAATTCTGTGTTCTCTCCATTTCTTTTTTAAAGGCAGTATAAGAGATGACACATTCTTCTGATGAAGGCTTTAAAATGTGACAGCTGATGAGTCAATGGGAACACTGGTTTTTAAAAAGAATTCTAACTCCAGCTGGATAGAGTTAATAAACAATGTATCAAACAGAAGAGAAGTACTTAATTTCCACATTTTACTTGGGAGTGCGTATACTGGAAGCTTAATAGCCAGATGTATACACACTTGACACCCATAGTGTGAAATCCAAACCAATAAAACTTGTAGATCACCTGGAACCCTAAACATTGACATTACAGTAATCACATGTCATCCAGAGAATCGCCATATGCTAGTCTTAAGAAAACACCATCTAATAATGCAATTACTATACATATAAATAATTACAAATAACATAATAGATCTTAAACTGATGGTCCTTTTCTATGAGTTAGGGCAACAGGAAGTAAATTGGTAATAATCTCTTAACTTTACAACCCCACTCAGATAAAGATCAAAAAAGAGGAACCAATGTCAATATCTATCAGTGCCTATCAGCTTTTTTAGAATCATAGAACCATAGAAAATTAGCATTGGAGGAGACCTAGTCTACCCCCCTATTCAAAGCATGACCAACCCCAACTAAATTATCCTAGCCTGATCTTTGTCAAGCAAAGCCTTAAAAGCCATTAAGGATGGAGATTCTGCCACCTCTCTACATAACCCATTCCGCTGCTTCACCACCTTCCTAGTGAAAAAGTTTTTCCTCATGTCCAAACTAGACATTCCCCAAATGCAGGTGAAGACCACTGCTTCTTGTTCTGCAATCTGCTATTATTGAGAACAACCTACCTCCATCCTCCCTGAACCGCCTTCAGGTAATTAAATGCTGTCATCAAATGCCCCTCACTCTTCTCTTCTGCAGACTAAACAAGCCCAGTTCTCTCAGCCTCCCATCACAAGTTATGTACTTCAGTTCCCTAATCATTTTAATTGTTCTCTGCCGGTCTCTCTGATTTATCCACATCATTCCTGCAGTGGGGGAATCCAAAACTGGAGACAATACTCCAAATGTGCTGAATAGAGCAGTAGTTCCCAACCTTTTCTCTGCCATGGCACACACTGATACCTTTAATTATTTTGAAGCACACTCCCATATAGTTGCCAAATTGAACTCATGAATATTCATGAGCCATTCCTGAACTCTGAGTAGTTTTTGAAAAAATTCCATGGCACACCTGGTCAGGCCTGAGGGCACACCTGTGTGCCATGGCACATTGGTTGGGAAACATTGGAATAGAGGACAATATTCACCTCCCTTGATCTGCTGTGAATGCTCCTATTAAAGCACTCCAATATACTGTTAGTATTCTTGGCCACAAGGGCACACTGTTGACTTATATCCAGCTTCTTGTTCACTGTAAGCTCCAGGTGCTTTTCTGCTGAACTTCTGCTTAGCCAGTCGATCCACAGTCTATAGCACTGAATAGGGTTCTTTTGTCCTAAGTGCACGACTCTGCATTTGTCCTTATTGAATCTCATCAGATTTCTTTTGGCCCAATCCTCCGAATTGTCTAGGTCAGGAGCAGTGTTCCCTCTAAGCTGCGCTGGCGCGCTGCAGCGCAGCCCGCCACAGCCGCCAGCACAGCGAAGGCTGCCGGCAGCGCACTGCCGGCAGCCAGAGTCCCTACACAGAACTCCTCTGGGGCTGGGAGTTTTGGAGTATTAAACTCAAATCATCATGAGGGCTGCATAAGAACTAGTACGTTAGTCTAAGAGCCACATCACTGAAACCTTTTCATACAATGATATTGCCAATATCGGTAACCATAGTGTCATTGCAGGCCACAGAAAATAGCTTTAGGGGCCGGATGCAGCCAGTGGGCCGCGTGTTTAAGACCCCTTGACTAGGTCATTCTGTACTTTATCACTACACAACAGTGTATCTACCATTCCCCACAGCTTAGTGGCATCTAAGTGACAAACAACATCAACAAGTGACAAACTTGTTGAGGATGAAGTCTGTCATTCAGATAATTAATGAAGATGTTAAACAAATGAACCACCACATCATATCTGAGAAACTAATGAATTCTATATGGCTGGATCATTTCATAGACATCTCCTCTTGCAAGGCAGAAGTCTGAAGATTTTCTAGGTCTCTTACTGAGAGCTGGATGTTACTATTTTCTTACCATTCTTATTATGAAGTGTTGCTGGGTACCCAATAAAATACTTCAAGTCTATCTTCCTAGTCAATTGTTTCACTTGTTTAAAAGCTGCCCTCAGAGCAACATCATGGGCATAATCTTGAATTAACAGTATTTTAATTGCTGGTTCTCCCCATAATAGCTCCCATTTGCCTCTGGATTTCTGCAATATAAGGTCTTAATTGCAAACTCTGGTAACTTTGCAAACAATGCTCTTAGCTCACTTCCTGGTGTGCCTATTCCTTAATCGAAGAAATCTACCAGGGCATCCATCAACTTAGCAGTTTAGGAACAAAATCAGAGAGCTTACCCTTCTCTATTAACTCAAGGACACCCACGATCCTCATGTTGCATCATCTTGAGAGGCTTTCTAGATCAAGTAGCTTGGTCTTAATAGATCTGATATTGGTACAATTCTTCATAATCAGCAATTTTTTCTCTTTGAAATAATCTTCTGTATCAGAAATGTTGTGTTTTACTTCACCAATCTTTCTGGATAGAGCTTGTAGTGCATTCTGAATCTCAGTAATAGTAGTTTGTACAGTAAAAACTGTAGATTTAATTTCATTGGTATTTGTGGCAACCTATTGTACAGTCATCAGCTGCACTCCATGAGCTGAAGCACCATTTAATTTGTAGAAGTCGAGGAGACAGATCTCCTCTGTTTTTGGTGCTTTTGGATTCAGAGAGGAAGATGTAGAGCTAAAAGGCATCCTGGAGTTTTCAACAGTAACATGCAATATTTCTTAGGGTTGGATGGAGAGTTTTAGGTGGTGATGTTTGAGGATTCCTCATGGACGACTTCAAAGCTCAAGCAGCCTGCATCCACCTCAGTTTCACTGTCCTTTGCTATTCATAATTTTTTAAAACAACAAGAATCTGGTAAATATGGAAACAAGGAAAACAGGATCTCTCAAAAGAAATTGCCGAACAAGAAAAAGAAATTATTTCAGAGTAGTAAATTATCTTATGGAAACAGAACCTGTAACTCATTGAAAGTCTTTAATACCCTTTATTATTAATAACAGGTAAGAAGGGCAGAATTAGATGAAGAGTGCACTAGCCTCCGAGGCTTAGGAAGAACAATAAGCAATAAGTCAGCCACAATATCGAAGGACAAAGAGTTATATTGAAGGTGGGGAAGAAAGCTGAAGAGAGATTGTCAAGCAAATCTATCACATTTATATATTGGATACAAATCAGCCGCAAATCTGGGCATCCCCAATGTTCTTTCCTGACAGCTGCTACTGGATTTAATAAACTAAGTCAGTGATCAATCTGGTAACACAATCTAGTCCAGAGTGATAAACTGTATTCTGGATCTTCATTTACCATTCACATATTTAGAAATTAGTAACACATTTCTACAGGTTCTTCCTGTGTTGCTGTCCCATGCACATGTACTAGCTAAGAGGCAAAGTTTCACCAAGGTCCCTGCACTGGACTCAGTTAAGACATAAACTAACAATAGAGTCCAGAAAAGATGTACAACAAATGCATTTTCTGCTGTGTATTTTCTTAGCACTTTATAGGCCTCATTAGAGATAATGACTGAGACTCCAAGAAGAAAGACTATTAAGGCAGGTGAGAAAGCTGCTAGGATAGCTTTAAATGGCATATCTCTCTAAGAGACAAATTTAGGAACAGAAATCATAACAAAGAAACAATTTGATGAGAATTCATATTGAAATGGTACACAAAGTGACGAAGTCAGGGGCAATTATTTCTTAAAAGCATTAAATAATAATTTAAAACACCCCAAATGCTGAATGACTGAGTGTTTAGAAGCACAGAAAGAGAGAGTGACTCATATTTAGCAGTTTAGGGCTCTGAATTATGCCATCACCCAATGACCACAATGGAATCTTTAACAGTTGAGCATAAATTAGTTAGAGCCATACCTCTCTCTTCAGCTACTCTAGACAGTTAAGAGATGTCTGCTGGAGGAACTACAGAGAAGACTCAACACTGAATAAGGATTCTCCTAGTCAGAGAGACTCCTTCAGCATCCAGCTATGCTGGTAACAGAGCAACTATGCATTACATTAATTAATAAATCTGAGAGAATTCACATTTAAATACACAAATTGTGTTCTGCAAGGCAGAAAACCTAGTGTATGAACCAAAAATGGAATAAAGTCATAGTAATTCAGCTTCAGTATCTAGCAAGATGCTGTTAATTGCCTTCAAAAGATTTTTTGCACAGACAGATAAAGTAAAGTTTAAATACACATTCCTAGAGATGCGAAGTTGGGCTCTATTTCAGGAACGCAAAATTGCTAGCTGTATGTGACTCAAACTGAAAGAGGGCTTAGAGCTACTCATTGTGAGTTAAGAAGAATCTGGCCCTCAAGAAGATTGTGTTTACTTTCTCATGAACACTTCTCCACAACCAAACTGAATAATTTACAGAACAAAGTGTTGGCATCTAGTGTCACTTCCTTTTTATAGAATAATTTTGAATGAAATACAAAAATTAAATACTCTCTGATGGCTCAGTGTTTATGGCAGTTTCAAATACCTGCCTCCCTCTTTCCTTTTTTTAAAAATAAAACTGTTTTCCATTTCAGGCATTTGATGAAGTGGGACTGTCCCCAGGAAAGCTTATGCAATAAATACATTTGTTAATTTTAAAAGTGTTACAAAACTTCTTTTTGTTTTGCTGAAATAGAAGAACATGGCTACCCCTCTAGAACCTGTCTGAAAAATGCTTCCTCCCATCACTTTGTTTAAGTATGTTATTTCTCCTCTCTCCCCACCAGCTAATAAATAAATTGAGGTATACAAAAGCTATTTTTGGTCTTTTTAGAGATATTTAAAGCTCCCTCTAAACTCTAAGCTGTTGAACTCATCACTATGAAAATACCCAGTTTTATAGAGAGATACAAAACTAGACTCAAAACTCTTTAAACTCTCTACAATATTCCTAAAGTTTTAACACCACTCAGCTACAATGACTCACATAACTCACTTGTTTTTATCGCTCAGAAGGAACATTCCTAAGTATTTTATGCTGGCAAATATCACCAAAGGATCTTAGTGATGCCCTAACATTTGAACACCAGTCTCAGGGCACATCTATACTGACAACAGCAAATTTGCTGCAGTCAGTGTGCTCTTCTGGGTTTGACTGAGCATTCTGTCAAGATGTGCTCAATCAATCTACAGCTCAACCCTGTAACTGGAGTAGTGCATTTCTGGTCACTTTAGCACAGAGTGTACAGGGAGGTAAGTGGGATTTAGTAAGGTGACAGGAGGTACACAAGGCATTTTGAGTACCTTGCATATTGACTGTCAACTGCCGCAGAAAAGTATAGCGAGTGTGGACTAGGACTGAGTCTCAGGCTGGTAAAATCTTCATGCCATGCTATACCATACCATGTTTGTATATATCCACATATACCATAATATTCTATGCATGCACACAGATATTTTATATATTTTAATGATTTTCTTACTATATTTCTGAAAATTAATTCTCTTTTTGCATGGCTTATCAACTAACTACTTACCACTCTAGAGTGTATTTCTTTGGCATATAAAGGGAATAAGAATTCTGACTCTCCCTCCAGTCGAAGACCTTCTTCTGTAACACGTAAGTGTCCCATCCCGGTCTGTGGAGATGAAAGAATAATATGTGCATTATTTTTACTAGAACTTTAATTTCCTTTTCATTTGTTGTTGTATCATTATGGAATTATCTTTTTGTTTTTAATTTTTATGACCATGCCTCACTCTCCTGCCTTATGTGAAAGGATAAATCAATGACCAGGCTTCTTGTGTTGCCTCTCTTTTGTTATTTTGATTGAAGAAGATGTTTGCAGCTGTTCTGAGTTTAAGAGCTGAAATCACTGAAGAGCAGACAGCAGGAGTGGGCAGTGCTGAGGGACAGTGGGTGGAGCCAGACTATAGTGAGAGCAGATAGCTGGACAGCAGGTGGAACCAGTGGGCAGCACCGGCAGACAGTGGGTGGAACCAGCGGGCAGAGCCAGTGGATGGCTGGACAGCAGGACCGACGAGCAAGTGGTGCTGGTGAACAGCGGGAGGAGCCAGCAGGTGGTGAGAGATGCCATCGGAGGGCTGGGCAATGTGAGTGACAAGTGGGTGGCACTGATAGACAGCAGGCGTAAGAGATATTCTCTACATACCCTGGGGTATGTACCCTGATATTCCAGATCAGTGCTGGTTTTGGTATTGAGTTCATAAGTTCTTTTATACTGTGTGGGATTCTGGTGGGAATCTTGTTTCTGCACTGATTATCCAAATCAATGTTGATTTTGCTATTGTGTCTTTACATTCCTTTTACTGCTATTAAAAATTCTGTATACTACACTCAGACTCGTGTTTGCAAGCGGGAAGCATTACCCCTTTGGGGTGCCCAAGGAAAAGTGCAGGACTTCCCAGAAGACTGGGTGGAACCTTGAGCCAATTGCTGCTATACTTTATTTGGAAACCCCTAGATATAGAACCCGGCCCTTGTTCTGCCATCTCACCCTGGCAGAAGGGCTATGTATGCAAATACTTACATATACCAAAACTTTATAAGATTAGATGAGTCTATATTTGCTTAGTTGGTGGTACTTTTTATCTGTGACATAACAGTGGTTGACATACAATGGGGGAGTGGTTTTCTGATTTTCCTATTTTTAATTGTTAACTTCAGGGATTTCTCTTCTCTGTCTCTCTTTGAGGACTCCAGCTCTCAACTTCTCTCAGGATTCACGTTTCCTTCTCTTTCTGCCAACTTTCTTAGTCTTTCCCACCAACATATCTTAGGTCCAGCCTGACTCTCTCTCCTTCCTTTCATCCGAATCCTCTCTTCCTTCCCACCCACCATCTGGGTTTTATTTTTGTCTTCCTCTTCCCCTCCCTCATGTATAGGTGGCAACATGAAAAATGTGGCTATTGACAGTTCTAACAAGCTGAGGATCTAGAGGCTGCCAGATTTTGAGCATCTGGGCCTAAGAGACTTGCCCAGCATCACTCAGGAATCCTGAAGGAGCAAAGAACTGAACCTGGCTGGTGCCATTACCACTGAACCATCAGAAAGTATTTAATTGATATATTTTATTCAAAATCTTTCTATAAAAAGAAAGTGACATTGGACGCCAACACTTGGTTCTGTAAATTATTCAATAGAGCTTACAAGGAGAAGCAAATTTCTTGCTTCAAATGTTGATATTGTTGAAGACTTACTGTACAGGGAACCAACAGTAAGAGGAATAAACTTTGGTTCAATACAAAGTAAAGCACTCAAACACTTTTCCTGCATTCTCTTTACCTTTCAGGTAAGAGTAACTGTAGCCCACATACTAACACTACAGCATTTGGTTCACTTTAAATCCACAGAAAGGAAGAGAAGCAGTGTGGAGGACATTTTAGTCCTATTTTATTCAGTATGGGTTTTTATATTATGCTCATCATCCTAGTATCTGAACATAGTATCTAAGCTGAATCTTCTACAATGATGCAAATATGCAGAGAGCAAAGTAGGGCATCTTAGTCAGCCCGGCCCAGAGACAACTAGGGAGGAAGGCCGTAGTAATTGCTTGATATGCTCCATAGCGATTTCTGAAGCTGTACAGTGTTGCCTGATCCTTTTGAAGGGTAATAATATTTCTGTTGATTGCCAGTTGATCAGTAGGTAATAAGATTCTTTCTCCAGTACCAGGCTACACAGAGCTAAAATCAGTGAATTCAATATTTGTAGGAACCCTCAGAGCATATGGCAAGGACACTCGTACCAACTGCAACGTAAAGTCTTAAGAGATTTTTGCTGGGATCAATAATAAAGCCAGAAAAACACTGAGACACATAGATGGAAATAATACAGTATTACAGATACATATGGAATCATTCTTTGCATAAACTCTTAGATTTCCATACTTACACCCTTCCTTGAGGACTTGATAGTAAAAGACTAAGGATCAGTCCAGTCTCTGGCATGCCAAGTGATTCTGGTGTTCCAGGCTCCTCAGTTCCCAAGACTAATGGTGGATAACAATAGTGCTGAAGGTCAGATAGCTCCTTTGGTGACTCATAGAATCATAGGGTTGGAAGAGACTTCATGAGACTATCTAGTCCAACCCCATGCTAAAAAGCAGGACTGTTCCCACTAAATCATCTCAAGATGGTGAAAGCCTAACAGTGATTGAGAAAGCTCTCTCTCAACACAATGGTTCATCCTTTTATAGGGCCTAAACCTCACTACGAAAATTCACAATCAGCCTTCAATTATCAAACCTAACTTCTTCACCCACATAACATTGAGGTGAACTTATTCTATAGGTTTACATATTAATACACATTAACACCATTTAACTCATTGTCATAACTGTCTCTTCTTACATAAGTATAACCTTTGGGTCAGCTAGAATTCATTTAATTGCCCTTCTCCAGTGCCTCAAAAAAAATTAAACCCCGACTCCTACAGAGAAGCAGCTGGAGATCCAGGATTCAGTCTATAAGGGACTCACAACAAAGATTGTTCAGCTACCCTCCCCATATTAAAAATATTACTTAAGAACAAACATAATGAATTTTATTAACTACTAACTTGATAAACCTTATAAAAATGTGTTTAAACAGAACAGCAAGAAACCCAAGAGCCTCAAAGTTTAGGTGGAGTTCACCCATATCTCAGTTGCAGTCTATTCTAAGTCCAAAGGCTTAAGTTGCAATAAGCAGCAATCCTCTTCTTTGGTAGAAATCCATGTAAGCCTTTCTTTCTCTTCTGGAACCAGCACATCCAGTCAGTTTACTGGTTAACCAGTAATCAGTCATATTTGCATATGAGAAAACTCTGCTGCAAAATGCTCCACAGCAGGGAACAAACATCTTGCTGTTCACTCCTAGCTCAACTTCTCCCAGTCATACACTAAGCACAAGAGCTCTTCTCATTGCAACTCTTTGGCTGCTGCTATCATAACATTTGACCACAGCAGCAGTAGAAAATCTAGTGAAACATGCTCAATGCAACCACTCAATTTCCAGAAGCTTCTGGACCTGAGAAGCCAAATCTGCCTAGCAATATAACCCAGCCTCAAGAGATCCCTAGAAGAGATAGCTCCTTCAAGTATATGGGACATAAGCAGATCTGTAGTTATTACTTCCTGTTCCTGCTAATTTATCATTAGTTTTCAACTCCTGTCACTGAGCAAGCTATTCCTAATTCCCAAAATTTAAGGGTAACCATTAGGCCATTTATCTTTGCCAAAGGTTGCAGGCCCATTATACTTAACCATATTTATGCTAACTTGTTTAAGTAGTAGCTTATCGGATACAGGCCTGCAGGTCCTTTGTGTTAACAGCTGAATATAATATAAAGGTTAAGTTAATCATATAGCCTACAACAGAAAATAGACATTAATGCCAAGCAATCTAGCAGACTCCACACATTCACTGTCTGTGAACTCTGAACCAATCAGACCTCAGGGGTAACAAGTTTTAAATCCAGGAACTGGAGAAAAACCCCCAGACTCAGTGGCTGATCAACATACAACAAAGATGTATCTGCTGTGTGGGCTGGATCTCAATACTTGTATCATTTTGGATATGGGCTATAGATTCTTTTTCTTGCTAGAAACAAAGGAGATGATCATATTTGAACAGGCACTGGAATTTGTTCCTGGCTTCAAGGATTTTCCCAGGGACTAGCTATACTGCACTTACAGGGTGACTGCAGCTGATGCAGACATACCCAGCCAAGTTTTAATCTATCTAGCTCAAGTACCACAGCAATGAAGTCACACTAGTACAGGCTTCAACATGGGCTAACCCCCCCTCCCAAGTAATTACCCAGGGTTCCAGACCAGCTTGCACAACTGATGCTACTGCAGAGTCTTCATTGCTACCAGTACTTGAGCTACCTAAATTACAGTTACGTCTACACAAACTGCAATGAGAGCCTCTGAATGCAGTGTAGGCATACATGGATGGTTTGCTGATGAGATTCCAAAGTTCCTGGAGGAGAACTGCCATCCTCCTCAGAAGGCTGCCATCTTCCTCAGGCTCTGGAGTATCCAGATGACACACATTTTGAGGCCAACATTACAGAGACTGAGAAATCATCTCTGTAACAACATTAGAGAGGAATATATGTGTGTGTGCCAAAGTAAAAAAAAAAAAAAAAAGTACATGCTCTGTTGAAACCTTGCAGTAAAATACATGTAAGAGCAATAAAGTGGAGAAGTCTGTAAAGAAAGAGGAAAAAATACACTATAACCCAGTGATTTCCCACTCACTGTCAGTCTGAAAGTAAAATCCTTATCAGTGGCAGTATTTCAGTCCTTTTCTTCAGCACAACTATATTGTTCCTCAAATCAAAACAGGTCACCTTATATCCAAACAAGGTCTTATCCCTTTTTCCATAGCCACTCTGCAGGTCTCTACACCTTCTAGTCTATCAATGCTTATGCTCTACTACAAGAAAGTCTCGCTGTAACTCTCTCCTGTTTCCAGGCTGTTTCCTGACTGAACTGATCACATTCCTTTACACTTCCAGTCACATGATTTGACCTCCTGGCTCCATTCCGAAATGGTTTCTGATAACCACCTCAAACACCTATTCCTAAAGGGGCCACATCTCAATACACCAATACATTGACTGCCTAATAGGTTTGTTTAGGAAGTTATTTAAAATACACTGTTTGTATATATATTAAATATTTGCTCCCTAACAAACTGTATGGTACACGCTTTCTGAGGAGGAGGAGAAGCAGCTGTTAGCAACTCCTGCACTCGGAGTTTTTTGAGACACAGCACAGAGATTTATTCCATGTAATATCTCTTTTTTTCCCCCAGAAAATATCCTGGATACACAGAATTCTGGCTTGTGTTTAAACAAAGAGGCTCAGCAAAAAGGAGAATGTAATTAGTCTAATATAATATTTCCTTATCAACCCTCCTAGTCTGTTACATTACAACAGATCAGGATTAGATGTACAAAGGAGCTCATGAAAGAAGATTCAGTGCAGAAGACAATTGTTCATTAACTGCTGTTAGTGTCTTCTGTGCTGCTCAAAATAAACAGAAAGACGTGATCAATATCCCATGGGTTTTAGTTTCATGGGTATGATTCTGATTCCATGGAAATTAATAATAAAATCTTGCCCTGAATTTAAGTGGAAGTAGGATCTAGATGTAAATTATATAATGCAGTTCAATACAGACATGAATATACTAGTTGACTAGAAAAATCCCTTGAAAGTGCATATATCATGGTTTTCTTGTAATGTTACTGTGACTCTTTCCGGGCCTGGGAGACTGTTTATGGTTATCTTTCATATTAATATTTCATATCTGCAAAAATCCATATGTGATATACCATTTTTGGTGTCCACAGAAAGGCTGTAATCTGCTAAGAATAATTATATATCGGTATCATGCCTGCATTAGAAATTAAAAATCTATTTGTTTCTATGTGTGTTCTAAGTGATTTGATTTTAAGGCATTCTCAGACTGGGTGTCTGCAAAAAACATGGTTACTCACCCTTTCCGTAACTGTCATTCTTCGAGATGTGTGCTCATGTCTACTCCATTTAGGTGTGCGCATGTGCACGTGCACAGCTGCCGGCAGATTTTTCCCTAGCAACTCCTGTGGCTGGAGGGAGCCCCCTGGAGTCACACGATAGCAGTGCTGTATATATTCTCCCTCCAACCACTCCCCCTTCAGTTCCTTCTCAGCAAACTGATGGAGGGGAGGTGGGAGGGTTTGGAGTAGACATGAGCACACATCTCGAAGAACAACAGTTACGGAAAGGGTGAGTAACCATCTTTCTCCTTCGAGTGGTGCTCATGTCAACTCCATTTAGGTGAATCCCAAGCGATCAGAGGAGGCAGGGTCGGTATGTGTCACAAGGAGGAGTTGAGAACTGCCCTGCTTACCGAAGCATCTTGCACTGCCTGCTGCGTGATCGCATAGCGAGCTGTGAACGTGTGAATCGATGACCAAATCGCTGCTTTACAAATGTCCTCTATTGGGACTTTGGCATTAAAGGCCACCATTGCTGCTTGAGCCCTTGTAGAATGAGCCAAGACATTCAGAGGGGATTTGTGAGCAAGCAAATAGCAGGTCTTTATACATGAGGTGATCCAAATCCAAATCCAAATCCAGTTAGAAATTGTTTGGGCAGAAACTGGCTGACCTCTAATCCTGTTGGCGACTGCAACAAACAACTGCTGGGACTTTCTGAAGGCCTTAGTCCTTTCCAGATAAAAGGCTAGAGCTTGGCGAATGTCGAGGCAATGCAGGACTGACTGTCGCTTAGAAGTGTGTGGCTTAGGGTAAAACACTGGCAAACAGATGTCCTGGGTGGAGTGAAAGTGGGAGACCACCTTGGGCAAAAATGCCGGGTGGGGCCGCAGTCTGACCTTTTCCTTAAAAAACACCAAGTACGCAGGGTTTATAGTAAGGGCCCGGAGTTCCGAGACCCTTCTTGCTGATGTGACTGCAATGAGGAAGGCGACCTTCCAGGATAAGTATAAGTCCGAGCAGGTCGCCATCGGCTCGAAGGGGTGTCTCATCAGGGCATTAAGGATCAGATTCAGGTCCCACTGCTGAACCGGAGCCCTTACGGGAGGAAATTTCCTCACCAGGCCTTTCATGAACCGAACCGTGATAGGGTTGGAAAAAATTGTATGACCGTCTGTCTGGTCATGAAAGGCTGAGATCGCTGCCAGGTGGACCTTTAAGGAGGAATTTGACAGCCCCTGATGTTTCAATAGCATTACGTAGTCCAAAATCTTCTGGATGGTACATGTCATAGGGATCTTTGAATTTTGGTCATACCAGGTGGCAAATCTCCTCCAGTTTGCTAAATATGTCAGTCTGGTGGAAAGTTTCCTGCTTTCCAACACCACCTCTCTCACCTGGTGAGAGCATTCCTGCTCAGCAGCACTTAACCATGGAGCTTCCATGCTGTGAGATGGAGCGATATGAGGTCCAGGTGCTTGAGGAGCCCCTGGTCCTGGGTCAGTAGGTCCGGAGCTGGTGAGAGTGGGACGGGGGCTGATATGAGGCGCTCCAGAAGGGTGAAGAACCAGTACTGGCACAGTCACACCGGAGCTATTAAGATGATGGAAGCTCTGTCCGACTTCACCTTCGCCAGGACTCTGCCCACCAGTGGAAAGGGCAGGAAAGCGTAGAGTAGGTGGTTGGACCAGGACCTTTGGAGGGCATCTCCCCATGGACTGGGGGGTCGAGCCCTACGAATAAGCAAAACTGACGACACTTGGAGTTGAGACTGGTCGTGAACAGATCCACTCGGGGAGTGCCCCAGAGACGGAAATGGTAAGTACAACCTTGTCCTTCAGGGACCACTCGCGGGGGTGAATGGAACGGCTGAGGGAATCCGCAATCCTGTTCTGTGCCCCAGGGAGATAAGAGGCTTCCAGAGTTATTCCCATGGGGGTACAAAGATCTCATAGAGCCATTGCCTCTTTGCAGAGGAGGGGAGACCGTGTTCCCCTGTCTGTTTATATAAAACATTGCCATTACATTATCCGTTTTCACAGCAATGTGACGGCCCTCCAGTTGGGCCCTGAATGTTTGGCAGGCAAGACGGACCACTCGAAGTTCCCTGAGATTGATGTGGGCTAACTTGTGCCGAGCCCACCACCTCTCCTGTGTAGAAAGATGTCCCAGATGGGCACCCCAACCTTTGTCCGAGGCATCCGTAACTAGGGTTAGTTCAGGTTGAGGTTTTTTTGAAGGGGACTCCCGCACACACTACTGTCTGATCTCTCCACCATGACAGAGAGTTCAGGACAGAGGCCGGCACTGAAATCACTAAGTCCAGGCTGTCCCTGGCAGGGCGATAAACCGAGGCAAGCCACAGTTGTAACGGTCTCATGCGCAGCCTGGCCAGCGGTACCACGTGCGTGCAAGCGGACATGTGGCCTAACAGCTAAAGACATGTGCGGGCAGTTATTAAGGGGCTGCGGGACCAGTCCTGGATGACTGATACTATCGCCTGCCGGTGCTCTGGGGGAAGGGACACTCTGGTGGTAATCGAATTGAGAGTGGTCCCTATGAAGTCTATGGATTGGGCGGGGATGAGAACTGACTTTTGTGTATTGATCAGCAACCCCAGCTCCTTGAAGAGATCTTGAAGACCTAGACAGCCAGAACGTGTTCTCTTGAGGATCCCCTGACCAGCCAGTCGTCTAGATAGGAGAACATGTGGACCCGATTCCTGCATAGAAAAGCCACTACAACTGCCATACATTTGGTAAAAACCCTTGGAGCCACAGACAGCCTGAACAGGAGGACAGCAAACTGGAAGTGGTGCGGTCCCACCATAAATCTCAGGAAGCGTCTGTGCTTGGGAGTGATGGAGATGTGAAAATATGCATGGCGGAGATCGAGGGCAGCGAACCAATCTCCCGGGTCAAGGAAAGAAATCACTGATTCCAGGGAAACCATATGAAATTTAATCTTTTTTATGAATCTGTTCAAGGCCCTGAGATCTAAAATGGACCTGAGCCTGCCTTTGGATTTCAGAATCAGGAAATATCTTGAATAAAACCCTCTCCCTCTGCAATTGTGGGGGACCTCTTCTACAGCTCCTATTTTGGTCAGCTGCAGGACCTCTGCCAAAAGGGTTTGTTTGTGGGAGGGGTCCCTGAAAAAGGACGGGGAATGGGGAGGGCGTGAAAATGGGACGGTATGGAATTGGATAGAACAGCCCAGTTCTACCGTGCATAGGACCCATTTGTCCGGCACCAGGCAGGGAGGAAGTGGGCTAAATGGTTGTGGAAGAGACATGGGGTTGGTGCGCTGTCCTCAATCAAAAAGTCAAATGTTCTGTTTAGAGCCCTGAGGTTGTTTCGGGGCACTGTGCTTGGAGCTTGACGAGAACTGCCCGCGTCTGCTGTGGTTCTGGCTGCTGCTGGGCCTGCTCTGTCTGCGATTAGAGTCCTGCCTCTGATATTGGTTCGCAGCCCGAGCGAAGGCCTGTGGTTTAAAGTGCCTGCGCTGGGACACCGGGGTGTGCATCCCCAGTGATTTCAGAGTGGCTTTAGAGTCTTTTAGATTATATAGTTTTGAGTCCGTTTGGGACGAGAATAAAGATGTCCTTCAAAAGGCAAGTCTTGGACTGTTTGTTGGATTTTTGGGGGTAGGCCTGAGACTTGCAGCCAAGAGCAGCAGCACATTGAGATACCCGATGCCATGACCCGTGCTGCCACATCTGCAGCATCCAGGGCCCCTTAAAGGGAGGCCTTAGCCACTGCCTTCCCCTCCTCCACTAGTGCATCAAAGTCCTTCCTAGAATCCGGTGGGAGATCAACAGCAAACCTCTCCAAGGACAACCATGTCTTACGGGTGTAGCAACTCAGTATAGCTTGCTGGTTTGCTACCCGGAGTTGTAAGCCTTCTGTAAAATAGACCTTGTGGCCAAACAGTTCTAACTTTTTGGTGTCCTTCGATTTTGGGGTGGGAGCCAGGGCACCTTGTCTCTCTTTTTCAAGGGCAGCTGTCACAACCAGCAAGCCTGGCACTGGGTGGGTGTACAAGAACTCATAATTCTTAAATGGTACAAAATATTTCTTTTCCACTCTCTTTGCTGTAGGCAGAGCAGAAGATGGGGTTTGCCAAATCTGCTTCATATTCTTTTCGATAGTCTTTATGATGGGAAGAGCCACCCTCGAGGGGCCGGGGGGTGATAGGACATCTGTCATGGGGTCAGAAATGTCCTCAGATATCTCCTGTGCCTGAATGTCCATGTTGGAGGCCACCCTTCTCAGTAGGTCCTGATAGAGCCTACTGTCCTCCGAGGGGGCTAGCACAGTACCAGCCAGATCTTCTCCAGGGGAGGATGACAATGATGAACCCCTGATAACCGCGTGCTCTATTCCCTCTACTCGATTAATTGGAGGCACTGCTGCGGCACTGATGGTGCTGGTGTATGAACTGCAGCATGATGGGATTCTGCAGTTGTGGGTGGTTGGGAGATTGTTTCCGATTTTGACAGGGATCTCCTGCTTGGGAGGGACCTTGAGTAATGTTGGCCCTGCCCTTGGTGAAAGGCCAAGGGTGTCCAAAAGGGCCATGGCCCCGGCCCCGAATTCTGCCTTTGTGGAACCCATGGCACCGGGAACAGGGGTGGAGCAGGTGAGCCAGTGACATGGGAGGTCGATTTGGAGCAGCTCCATGATGAGATTTCCAAGCCCTCCTCCAATTGCGAGGGAGACAGGGATCTTGGCGACCATGATGGTGCCGGTGATCTCGGTGCTGGAGAGGGTTGGCGCAGTGGCCGTGGTAGCGGGGAAGGCTTCCCCCTTGAGAGAGCTGGGGTCAGTGCCGGAGCCTCATTGCCCTGAATAGTGCTCTCAATCAGGTCCCTTGCGGCGCCGAAGGTCTCCGGTGTCGAGGGAGACCTGACCATGCCCACCTCATCCTCAGTCTCCACCTCCGAGGGAGGCACCGGTGCCCGGTTTGGTGCAAAATTCCCATCCCGTTGGTCTTGCTTCGGTGCCAGGGGTTGAGTAAGGTGGCCTGACGCGGGTCTCACCACCCCAGAGTCGGTTGGCTTTGCCTTATGGGGGGAACGACCCCTGGCAGTCTTAGATATTTTCTTTGGCACCAGAGATTGTGATCGGTGCCAGGACGGTGGATGGGAGGAAGCAGCACGGTACTGGGGTCTCGACGGTGCCGAGTGCATCGTGGCGGTCGGGGCGCTTTGTATTGAAACCGCGCCGATTGATGGTTCAGACGCCGATGATGCCGGTTTAAGAGCCTCCTCCATGAGGTAGATTTTTAGTCTTTGAGACCTCTCTTTTAGAGTCCTGGGCTTAAAATCTTTGCAGAACTGGCACTTAACCTGCAGATGTGCCTCCCCGAGACACTTTAAACAGGTGGAGTGGGGATCACTTTTTGGCATGGATTTTCTGCAAGCGTCTCATGCCTTAAAGCTGGGGAAACCTGGCATTCCCCTGCAGGGAACCCAAGCTGCGAATGGCAGTCCCATAACGGGGACGGGGCGGTAACCAACCTTAACTATTAAAGCTATTAGAAACTAACTGTAACTAGGATTAATACTAACTAATAACTATATACAGCTAGTCCTCACTTAGTGACCTACTCGTTTAGTGACCCCTCAGAGTTATGACCGGCTCTCTGATGAGTTGGTATTATGGCGATGTACGAGAACTCGCATCAACTCTCTCAGATTACCTATATTTACAGTACACTATGCAAACTAAGTTCAGTACATTAGAGCTTAAAACATTTAAAATATATATTAAAAATGTTATAAATGATGCAAAGGTGACATTAAAACTATCTACCGATGGTTGAAAAACCCACTACCAGTAAAGTACATTATGCCTGAAATACCGGTAAGGGCTGCTCCTCGTTTAGTGACCAATTCGTTTATCAACCAGGTTTCAGGAACGGAACCCGGTCACTAAGTGAGGACTACCTGTACACAATAACCAGAGAGAAGAAAAACAAGCTAGGGAGCGTCTCACGCGGAGCACTAGAAGCCGACTAGCTGCCATGGCGGTGAGAAGGAACTGAAAGGGGAGTGGTCGGAGGGAGAATATATGCTGCGCTGCTATCGCACGACTCCAGGGAGCTCCCTCCAGCCACAGGAGTTGCTAGGGAAAAATCTGCTGGCAGCCGTGTGCGCATGCACACCTAAATGAAGTAGACATGAGCACCACTCAAAGGAGAACAATGCCCTCCTGACGGCCCATCAAGGGAACTCCCAGCTGAAGTGGGCCTAGGAGGAAACCTGTTCAGCCAGTCACCCAGACTGACCATATGACAACTCCAATTTGATTTGGCAAGGACCCTGGCAGCATGGGGAGGGCCAAAGGGTGATAAAAGGCTGGAGCCTCTTCTCCATCTTGCCTTTAGTCTTCAGTCTGTCTGCAACCAACACCCTCCTCTGGAACTATTCTTCTGGGGCTGAACAAAGGACTGAGACCCATACAAGTGTTGGGTGCATATCAGAGGAGTTGGACTAACCTGCAAACTACGGATACTTCAAGGACTTGCTTTCTATGGACTCCAAATCATTTGTATGTATGTGATTCACTTTGACCCTTTTAACAACTCTTGTATTTTGTTTTTCCTTTTGCATTAAATCTTTAGTTGTAGTTACTAAAGGATTGGCTGGCAGCGTGGTAATTTGGGTAAGAACCAAGCCTATATTATTGTGGGTGATGTGGCTGGCCCTATGGGGTCAGCAGACCTATTTCTTTAAGAAAGCCAGTGGCTGAGGGGGTCCATAGGAGCTGATGTGCATAAAGGGGGCTGTTTCTAATTTGCTACATCTGGTGATGCCCAGAGTGGGGAATCAGAAGCATGGTTTGTTGCTGACTCGGAGACTGGTTTAACTACCACCCATCAGCGGTTTGAGGTTTTGAGCCCTGGTTTTTCCAGCTTGCCCTGATTTTGGAACATTCAGAAGGGTATCCCAGGAGGCCTAGGTCACAGTTACACATTCATTTTATTTAGGGTATATTTATAGACTTACCAAAAAGAATAAATTTGGATGCTATATTAGGTAGATAGCAACAAATTAAAGCCACTGCTCAAGGGCGGCTGAATTGGGACCAGTGCTGTTCAACATATTCATAAATGATCTGGCAAAGGAGATAAGAAGTGGCAACAGGTAGCAAAATTTGCAGATGATACAAAACTATTCAATATAGTCAAGTCCAAAACAAAATGCAAAGAGTTACAAAGGGGTCTCACAAAATTGAGTGACTGGGCAACAAACTGTCACATGAAATTCAATGTTGGTATATGCAAAGTAATACACACTGGAAAACATAATCCCATCTATCCACCTATCCATCATAACAGGGGTCTAAATTAGTTGATATCACTCAAGAAAGTGATCTTCGGGTCAATGTCGCAGCAACAGTCAAAAAGTGAACAGAATGTTTAGAATCATTGGGAAAGGACTAAATAATAAGACAGAAAATATCACATTGCCTCTTTATAAATTTGTGGTATGACTACATGCTGAACATCTCAAAAAGATGTACTGGAATTGGAAAAGGTACAGAAAAAGGCAACTAAAATGGTTGGGGTATGGAACAGTTTCCGTATTAGGAGGGATTAATAAGATTGGGACTTTTCAGCTCAGAAAAGAGACAGTTATGGGGGGAGATGATAGAAGTGAATAAAATCATTACTGGCTTGGAGAAAGAAAATAAGGAAGTTTTATTTAGTCCTTCTCTTAACATAAGAATTAGGGGTCACCAAATGAAATTAATAGGCAGATTTAAAATGAACAAAAAGAAGAATTTCTTCTCACAATGCACAACTGCTGGAACTCTTTGCTGGAGGATGTTATGAAGGCCAAGATTGTAACAGCATTAAAAAAGAACTAGATAAGTTAATGGAAAATAGGTACATGAATGGCTATTAACCAAGATGGCTGCGATGCAAAAAAGTGCTCTGAAGTGTCTCTATATTCTGTTTGCCAGAAGCTAGGAATGGGCAACAGGAAATGGAATACTTGATGATTATCTGTCTTGTTGATCCTAATCCCTTCTGGAGCACATAGCATTGTCCACTGTCAGAAGACAGGATACTGGGCTAGATGGACCATTGGTCTGAGCCACTATGGCCGTTTTCACATTCTTAAAGATGGCCTACTTGTTCTAGTTAAGGGCTTCTGCTTAGCTCCATCCTGAATCTCAGAAACAAATAAGAAGCTATATCAGTTATTTTAAGTGCCACCATGGAGATACCAGTATTTCCTAACTCATTTTACTGCTTGTTTATTGATGATGATAGCAGTCAATGAAACTGAGCAGCTCCAGAGCAGGTTAGACCCTCCTACTGAATAAGGACATTTAAAAAAAATAGACCTTAGGTGAAAAAGTCTTCTTGGGCATCTATGTGGCCAGTTACCAAACTGTCACAGCATAGTACCTCATCTTTATGGACAAATATTCCTTCAAATTAATTTGTAGATTCATAGTTCCTATTGCCAGAAAAGACCATTATGATTATCTAGTCCAGTGGTTCTCAACCACTGTGTCATCACACAGCAGTAAGTGTGTCATGGACAGTCAGGGAGATGACTGGATTTCGCCGGGAGGGAGTGGGCTACTGTATCCTGTAGAGATGCAATATGCTGCCAAGTGTATCAGGACCCACAAAAGGTTGAGAACCACTGATCTAGTCTGACACCTGTGTTCAGCAAATGTTCAGATTATTATTCACCACCAACCCTGAAATCTTTCTCAGGTTCATTTCTTTTCAGGATGTTTTCCTGAGATGCAGGAATAAATAACCAACCAAAAAGCTAGTGGCTAAGGAGCATACAATGGCCAAGCACATCCCCTAGCAATTTAGGATGCTCCAGGTGGTATCAGCTGCTTCCCTCAGATTGTGCTCCTTGCTGACAACACTGGGCATTCTATCTAAAGTTCAGTCCAAATGAAAGATCCGCTGTTTGAGGGAGAAGGTCTTACCATCCTCACAATGGATAAGATTCTTGAGGAAGTGAAGATTCTTAATCTATTGTTGGTCTCTAGGACTCTTTCAACCAGATGTCAAAGAAGGCCCCTTTGGCCTTTTCCCTCCAGGATCACAGACTTAAGCTCTGTTAATCTACTCTGAATTTCAGAAGAGGTAGCCTTGACATCATAAGAAGAATAAAGGCACTGGAAACATCTTAGAGCAATTTCATCTTCTGCCATTCACCTGTCTTTTTTGGCAGCAAGGCCAAAATGCTAACATTTTACCTCAAAACTTAGAACCAGTTTTACTGTCTGCTTTCCACTCATTCCTGCTCCATTTGGAGTTAGTTTCTTTGAAGCTTGGATAGAATTACAATGAACTCCAGCTACAAAAAATCATTGACTTTGGATATGTAATCCAATTCTACTCTCTGTTGCTTCTCAGCCCTTTCCAGACATCCTCTTCATGAGAAAGTATTCAAAGCAAAGACAGATGCCTTGAGAAAGATGAGGATTACATAAGAAGTGCCTCAGCAGACCAAACAGGAGGGCTTCTAAGTACGGTATTTAGACAATCTTCATGTCATTAGTCCAAAAATCAAGTTCTGCGCTCCAAAACTAATTTACATCATTCTTACTCTTTCCTTTCAGGGTTGATTTTGACTTAGATGTTCATACATCTGAGACCATCTGACAGAGCCAAAGCACAGCCCAGCATAACCGCATAAAGAATCCTCAGCTTCTACCTCCTAATAAGCTATAATCTGGGTGCTTCTCACCAACACAGAAAGGGGTACAAATGTTGATTGACCATGGCAATCATTTTACTATATTACATGGTCTTTGTTTATGCACCTTTTAACTGTGTGTCAAGCACCCCTCCATAAATCTCTTTATTCAATGGAGGATGAACTCCTAAATACATATCTCAGCAAAGAACTGCATGGAAAAACTTTATTCTTCTCCTTTTGGGTGAGATCAAGTATTCAAAAATCAGGAAAATCCAAATATAAAGTTTGTTTAATCAGAACTAGTTCTACAATTGTTTTTCTTTTTACCTTGTTAAATGTTAACCTGAATATATTAGTTTTTATGTATAACATAAAACATAAATATTTGCAGTGTGGTCAATTAAAGGTCACTTCAGTATCAATATGTATTTCTGGGCTAGTGTGTTTTATTATTACAGCATTACGCTAGGAAAGTCATTACTTTTTACATTTAATGTCTAGCAATCTTTCCATTTTACCTGATTTTAAAAGGGAGAGCTAAGCATTTGGTAACCATACTTAGCTTCATTAGGTTTTTGTGAGCATCTTTATTTTTTCTAATGAAAGCAGTTTGATAAGTTCTTAGAATTAAAACCATCTTGAATGAAAACTAATATCCTTATGCTTCAAACACTAACTGTACACCAGGATTTTCTCTAGAATTGTAAAAATTCTACGCTAAATCAAAGCAAAAGAATTTTTCTGCAATGGTAAAAACAAGTTCTATACTGAAAACATAAACTTAAAGAATTGGTTAAAAAGTACAGAACAAAATAACCAGTAAAATAATTCAAGCAGCATCTTGGACAAGCAATCAACTCTAAAGAAACTGGTTCCTTTTCAGCAGCTATAATGAAATTAGGAAAATGAGAGGCAAGGCACTATATTATTAGAAAGCCAAGAAAAAAGGTTTTGTGTGTGCCACTCCTTCCCTGAATATTTCAAAACATCCCAATATTGACAGTCTACACATAACAGAATTACTGAAAAAAAATGACAATGAATTAACTACAGTGTAGACAAGGTGTAGTATAACCACCCAACCCTATTTCTGATAGCTTGCTTTTAGGTCAAGTCCATGGAAAGGCTAAAACGAGTTCAGATTGAGACATCTGTTGTTGTGTCCTAAAGGTACCTCAGTTAATGACTTTATTGATTCAACCCTTTGTACAATATTTCTTATTGTGATTACTATTTAAGGAACCTGCCAGGCAAACAAGTGTACTGTTTCATTGAGATAATAGGGCTAGAGTAGAGATTGTTAATAAGCAATCAACAAAAACAAGACTGGTAATGAATCTGATGAGAGGTTGTGTGTGACTCAATATCTGTTTTAGAGCTGAGTGCATGCATGGTGTATTAATACTGCTGATGCCTCATCTCATTTTGTAGCAAGGATTCTATTTCTTGGCCTCAGACAGAGAAGGTTATCTGGCCTTTGTTCTTACATGACAACAGAGTCTTGTCAATTGAAGGTGTTGGCTATGTCAGAGTACTCAGCAGCACCAAGTCCTCCCAAAGGTAAGTGTTTTATTTTATATCTACTGGTTAAAAAATAATTGTATTTTAGCCATAATATGGTTAGACAAGACTAATTTACACTCACCAAGGCTCAATTAAAATGCATATAACTGATATTCCATAGAAAACTAAGGCTATGTCTACATCAGAAAGCTTAGTTTGGTCTTCCTTAGTCCAAACTAAGCAGTTCTGGGTTAGTTCAAACTAAGTGCAGCTTTTTAGTTTGAACTAGCTACGCTGACTAGTTCAAACTAAAAAGTTAGTTTAAACTAAAAAGCATGGCCAGTTTGAACTAAAAAAAAAAAAAAGCAGTTACTTCAAACTAACAGCTTTATTCAAACTTTTTAAGTTTGAACAAGGACATCTACATCACTCTAATTCAGTCTGAAATAAGCACTAAGCTTGAACTCAACACTCGAACTAACTAGTTTGAACTAAGCTTTGCCTAGTTTGAACTAAGCAATTTCTTAGTTGAAACTAGCCAAAGCCTAGTATAGACAGCCTAAAAGACTATTTTTAATTCTGCAGTTTTATAAGTCAATGGCTATGGAAAGGTTGTTCAGACATGGAGACTGAGTGAAAGGTTCATTTTCACAAGATATTTCAGCCTGATGAAGTTTGTTTATCTTAAAGTACAGTAATATTTAAGATGCAGATGTACAAGATATTCTCAGATCCTGCAATACTGAATCACCATTCTCAAACAGGAGGGAGAGATTTATTAAAGAAAATAGCTAAAACTACAGATAAAAAATTGGCTTTCAACACAATTTGAGTTCATACTTTGTCTTCCCTGTTCAAAAGGACCACACAGTTTCTGGAGCTCTATATGCCACAGAGAATATGTCTGCACATGACTGGATGTTATTTTCATCATGAGTAGATGTATGTGTACCAGCTTTGATAGAGGCAGCATGACAAAAATACAAGCACAGAAACAGAGGGACAAATGGAGTGATAGACTAGCCACCTAAGTATACATCTCAGGTCCCAGGCAGGATTGTACCTGGGGCAGCTAGCCCTTCCTGTCATTTGTGCCAACGTGGCTATACTTCTATTTTTAGCATGCTAACAATCAAAGCTAGTGTGTATACATCTGTACTGAGCTGGAAATTACATATTCATCTTGAATATACATGCATCCAGCAACACATCTAATGGCTGAATAATACAAAGCCAGTAAAAATATTATTATACTTGACAGATCTTACTTTGCTGATCTACTTAACTAATACAGTGTACTGTCTACTTCTTCAGGAGCTAGATTTTTTTAAAGCTGGATTTTTTTTAATTTCCATTAACAACACCTGTAACCATGCAATCTAAAATAAAGACAAAGGCAATTAAATCTCATGATGTATGGTTTAAGATGATTGCCTGTGAGAGTTGTTGTCAAAAAGTATATTTCTGTAAATAATGCTGCATTACAGTGAGCTTTTTCATGATCCCCACTGAAGAATCAGGGATATTGGTATAAAGTACCAGGCCACATGACTACTTTTCTCACCTAATATTGCAAATCCTTCCTTACTCCTTGCTATCACTTATATTATGACAATTTCCAGAGGGATAGCCGTGTCAGTTTGTGTACAGCAAAAACAATGAGAGTCTTCTGGCACCTTAAAGACTAACACATTTCTTTGGGCATAAGCTTTTGTGGCTCCAAACTACTTCGTCAGATGCATCCAAAGTGGATTGCAGCCCATAAACACCTGTGCCTGAAGAAATCTGTTAGGGTTTAAGGTGCCACTTATATTTATGGTGGCTCCAGTTGGGTTTATGGGCCCTGTATGCTAGAGGCTCCAGTTGGATTTTAGGACCCTGTATACTACACATTGTGCAACTACATAATACAAAAAGAAAAATGGGAGGGGAAACAGAGGCACAGAGATATTCCACACTTCTAATTAAGCAGTGTAGAAATAGTCCATCATACAGTGAGAAGGAACTGAATTAATTATTTCTGAAGTATTTGTTTCAGTCATTATACAAATATATTTTTCAGTTATTTTAGTATATTAAAATGTAAATATTACAACACTAAAATGAACCACCAATCTTTACCACTACCGATTTACTAAAACAGGTTAGACTGAGGGATCAGTTACCTTGACTAATGGTCACTGATTTGTATCTATTCTTCCACTCACATTAAAACTAGCTACATCTCTCACTATTTGTAATTTTATACCAGAAAAAATCACTTTTAATTCTTCTCTAAAGATAATTTCATATGGATATTCTTGTGTCTCTGCTGCCCAGAATGAAACAGGCTGGAACCATCCTAGCTCTCATAGATATTTGTTCCTCTGTGGTATATGAAAGCAAGCTTCCTTCTAAGCCCAGTCGCCACAAGTGCCTTCTAAAACATTGTCAGTTTTACAATATAAATGTTAAATAATAATAAATGATAAGTAATAAGGAACTGAAATGTAATATTTGAAAGGAAAAGAGTCACTTGGTAGCAGGACTCAGACTGAAGCTTGTCTGACTGTGCCTTACATTTTGGAGATCTAGGGGAGTTCCAATCCATCTCATGCTAGCTAGTTAACACATAGTTGGAACCTTTTCATTATACCTTTAAAAATAGAAATTAACATGTTAAAAAAAATCCACTAATGGGCTTCATAAGTTTAAGCAAATAATTTGAAAACTCTTTTCTGGGGACCCCATATTTCTCTGGATTCTGCTTAGCTTTAATGGAGGCTTATAAACTGCCTGGAAATAAGTCAGGGAGGCTAGCATGGCAGTCTCCAACCTTTGATCTTCCTGGGATGAAGTTTTTTTCTGATTACTGCACTATTCACCAACAATTAATGAGTGAGTTTTAATGTAAGTAATTTACATTTCCCACAGAGCCTCAATTTTTTTTTTTTTTTTTTTTTTACAATGAAGTTACAGTATTATTGTAAGTAGTAGTATCTTCAGGTAAAAAACTTTCATGTAAGTTAAATCCATTAAAACAAGCTAGCCTGCTCTCAATATTGTAAATAAACTTGTTAAAAACTTTAGTTAGCAAGTCTGACTGACACACTTTAAAAACATTCAATTGCATCTACAGAATTTTAAGATTATAATCAGCAGATTAGCAAAATACAAAAATGTATAAAGATGGTAAATTTCATGCACTGACTTCTTTATAATGGATAAAGCCGTAAGGCTCAAGAACAGTAGCATTATGCAGGTAGCTTTATATTGAAAACTTACAGTTAGGGTTTAGTGTCTGTGCAATATTAATAGCGTTTTTATTCAACATTGAATTGCTGTTTGAAGGTTTACTAAGACATCATACAATTTGGATGCCTTATGACTTCAGTATTCATGCTAGTGAAAATGGCATATGTATTCATCACAGAGCTATAGCCCCCCTGTACAGTTCTTCTGAAATGCTGAATATGACATTAAATTCTGAGTCTGTCTTCTAGATTCTGATTGTGTAAAAAACTGAATATAGACATAGATGCATAGAGATTAGAGGGAGATGAAGAAGCAATAAACTCAACAGATCACCCAAAGTGTTACTGAATTGGGATACAATCCTGAAATTTTCAGTAGCCAGAATGTTTTATTTTTCAGGAGCTTGGACTTGGAATTTTGTGTTAATTCTGTGAAAAGTTCAGTTTAATTAACCCAAATGTAGCAAAGTAATTCCTACCTATTAATTATTATAAATAACAATAAATAACAATATTTGGTCATTCTCAAAGAACCCCAGCTATTGTGCTGGACATTCGGCAGACACATAAGAAAAGTCCCTGACACTAAGCACTAATGATCTAAATGACTAAACAAACAGGCAGGCAAACTAGAAGTAAAACGTCACAGACATCTGTGTTGGGGAATTCCCAAGGTCCTGAGTATTCCCGTTAGAAACTGATTGCCCAACTCCCAACAACTTCTATGGCAGTTGAAAACACTTGGTTTCTCATAGGATCAGGCTCACAATGCTTTTATGTAAAGTAGATGCTAACTTTCTCTTATTATTTACATTTAGTTTCCTTTTCTCTGTATTCTGATATATGCCAGCTGAAATAGTTTAAACAAACGACACTTGTTCTGGCATCATTCATTATCCTATGAGATAACTGTGCTTAGCACATCACAGAATTGGGTCCTAGGACAAAATATTCTTAAACGTCTTCATTTTATAGGTATTACAGAATATATGCTGGGCTAGATTTTTCAGTCTACTGAATTCACAGTGAAATATGAAATTACATTGTAAACCTCATCAGCTCTGCCAAACACCACAGTTGTTTTCTTCCCTGGAGCTGTGCTGCTTGGCATAGGGCCTGAGATGTCATGCCAGAGGGCTGGAATAGAAGGCTGGGAACAGGTCCCAATGGGAGGAGACATACCCAGGCACCATAAAGGAGGCCAGGGGAATGGGAATGATGGGCCAAGGCTTTGTAATCCTAGATTGCCTGATTTTCTTTAGGGAGAAGCTTTGAATTAATGCAGCTTTGAATTAGTCAGGGTCAAGCGGAACAGAATCAGAAAACTGTAATGAGGTCTGGTCTTCCCAGCTACCCATGGTGCTCTTACACAGTAGAAAGCTGGACTCAATATACTTAAATATTTTTCCAAAGGTCCTATGTAATATCAGAGACTGTTGCACTACCAATAATCAACATAGACCTCTGCAACTACATATTAGCTTTGTTCTACATCGTCCCAAGTGGTTGGGCTTTGATCATTTAATTTGGAACGCTACCACAAACTCTAGCAGATCTCAATAACAGAAAATCCTTCCTGATTTGCAGAAGAATTATAATTTTCTCAATTTCATCTCATTATTCCTAAACACACATCCGTGTACTTCCCTAAATAATTGTTTCTTCATCCTTGGAATTTGCATTTGTTAAATACTTGTAGAGTTATCATAACCTCCCTTTTAGTTGTTTATATAGCCAAATAGCTAGCCATTCCTTAGCCATGTGATAACTTCTTAACAGATCTATAAATTATAAAGCCAAAAGAGAGCACTGTGATTGCCTAGTTTGACACCCGCCCCCCCCCCCCGCCCCACCTACAATCCTGTATAACACAGACCATGGAACTTCTGCAAGTTAGTTCCTGTTTAAGCATGTTTTTTAGAAAAACATCCAATCTTGATTTAAAATTACCAATTACAAATCTGGACCTTATTTTTTGCCTGGATTGGTCTAACTCCAGCTTCTAACTGTTAGATCATATTATACCTTGTCTGCTAAACTGAAGAACCATCTACTATTGAATAGCTGTTCCCCATGGAGGTATTTATAGACTGTGATCAACTTACCCCTTAACCCTCTCTTTGTTAAACTAAACAGATTGATATCCTACAGCCCATCACTATAAGGCAGTGGTTTTCAAACTGTTTTCTCAGTACCCAGTTGAAAAAAATCATTGATGCCCATGATGCAAAAATTACATCTTTGGACAGTACCTTCCAGTGGCAGCAGCAGAGGGTGTCATGACTTAGTACCTGAGGGTCTGCAACCCAGTATCGGTCTTGACCCATAATTTGAAAACCACTGCTATCAGGCATGTTTTCCAATCTTTTAATGATTCTTATTACTCTTCTCTCAACTTTCTCCAGTTTATCAACATCCTTCTTGAACTGTGGACACCAGAACTGAATTAAATATTCCAGCAGTGGTTACACAGTGCCAAATACAGAGATACTATCACCTCACCGCTCCTACTCAACATTCCTGTCTTTATATATCTAAGGACCACATTAGCTCTTTCATCCATAGCATCAACCTAGGATGTCATGTTCATATAATTATCCACATGATCCCAAAGTCTTTTTTTAATAGTCACTTCTTTCCAGTATAGAGTCCTCCATCCTCTAACAACAGCCAACATTATTTGATCCTGGATGTATGACTTTGTATTTGGTCATACTGAAATGCATATTGCCTGCTTGCACACAGGCTTTGCACCATAGGACAATGAGATATTCTGATGTGGGTCTCTCTCAGTGTCAGCTGTTGAAGCAGTTCTACTTTGGATAAACAATTAAAGAGTATTTGTAGAAAAGGGACTGGATTGTGGGTTTTCCATCTTTCAGTCTCTCTGTCCACCAGTCTATAAAATAGTCATTCTCACATTTTCTCTCTCTCACCCTCTCAGGGCACTCTCCTCTGAGTGGCAATTGCTTTAGTAGAAGAGACTGAGCTCAAATGGGGAAGATGAATCACCTTTGTAAGAGCGTTCTGATACACTTAGAAAAGACAAACCTGGAAGCTTTTACCCAGTTCCTGGGGCCTTCAAAGAGGAAAAATGGTTGATAGCATTGCATAAACATTTTTGTGTCTGCAATGAAGACTTTATGGGCCTTCTGTATGTAAAGAGAAAGGCAAAGGATTTCCTTCTGAACCTTCAGGGTAGGTGGGAAGCAAAAATCAGGAAGGAAAATCTTCCAATTAAGATGGACAGCAAAACTCTCTTTGGGAAGAAGCTAGGACACTTATAAAGGACAGCCTTTTCCTTCAGAAAAATATGAAAGGGTGGTTTGCATGCTTGAACAATGAACTACCTTATCTTTCAAGTCCACATGAGAGGTAACAGAAAGGCCTCCTCACATGAAAGAATACATAGAAGAACATATGTATTTCAAAGGGATCTGACTACACACTGCCCACAGCCTGTCTTGTTTTTTGGTGGTTTGCAGCAGGTTTTTATAGAATATCAAACAGATATCCTTTTCTCCTGGAATTAGGCTCAAATCAAACTCAAACTTTTCTGCACATCTTTATCTGTATTGCTTTCTAGCACCTAACAAAGGTACTAAGTTTCCAGGTACAAAAATGGGGCATAGTGAAATGTCATGCCCAAGAGACAAGTCATGTGACAGAGATCTTGACTATATGCTTAGGGTCCACTCTACTGATGCTATAGTCAAAGGCAGTTATTATTTCCACAGGGCCAGTATTAGGTCCATTTTATTATTCTAGCACCAGAACAGCAGCCTAACAGCTACAAGACATAGCAGAGAAGACATACAGGGAAACAGTGTGTTTAGGAGTTGAGGCAACTGGGCTGAGTGGATTTTGATCTTAAGACACAATATTGACTTTTAATACAAAAAGCCTGTCTTGGCTCAAGAGTCAAAACAATTACAAGAGAAGTTTAAAACTTGCTATACTCTATGGTTGTATAATACTAAGATCTGGAGCAAAATTAATCAATTGTATCATAAATGAAAACCTCTGCTTCCTGATCAACTCAAAGGTGATTATCAATTTTTCTTATTCTTCTCCTTTAAAATATTAGTAGAGAAGTAAAACTATTTGTGTTTAAATTTTTCATTATCCAAATAAAGATATTCTTAGATTTTCTATTGAAAAGATTTAGAATGCAGTGACAGAATACAGATTCCCTTCTTGCTCTGATGAATATCGGTATTTACTGTTCCTCAGAGTAAATATTGGCCACAATAAAACTTTGTCTACATTCACATTTTATTCTCATCTAAATAAAATTTTGTACAGAATATGTAGTTGGATAGAGTATCTGTTTACATTCAGAACTCGAATAGCATCTTCTTTAGAAATCAATTAACTAACACATATCCTAAAAATCCTCCAAGTAAACACCATTATTATTGGGAAAACATCCATTGCTGCAAAACAAACATTGTGATATCAACCAGAAGTATCAAAACATTTCTCTAATATTTTTCTCCAGTGCCACAGGAGCTTTTGATTGTACTAAACTGATAAGAACATGATCATAAAGCATCAGTGTAATCTTAATATTTGGTGACATTGCACTAGTGAAATGTATTTGTTTGAAATTAAAGAAGACATTACAAAACATTATCAAATGCAAGTGTCAGTCCTTTGAGTCCTCTTAACTTTATTTTTTACAAAAGGAAGTAAACAGTATATTTTTGTTAAAATAAATGCTTTTATGGTATTCAGTGCTAGTTTCTCTATTAAAAAGTCACAAAAATATATTGTCAGGCTATTTTTTTCATTCTGATTGTTTTCAGTGTAGTTAAATTATGAACATATTTTCAAGACATCAAGCAATCCAGAGAAAAAAAGTGGTGGTATTTCTCCTAATCTTACTTCATAACATTCGTAATATTTTAGACAAGTATGACAATAAGGACATTTGAAAAGTATATTTTTAATAAAATATGCTGAAGTCAACTATGTTATCAAAATAACAGTCCACATAATACTAGTTCTTTGCTCTGTTTTTAAGAAAATAAATTTATAGCAGTATATATCAATCTTTTAGATTATAGATCTTCAGAGGGAATCCCATGGCTGTGTTGTACCCCAGATCTGCTCTTGTAATGGGGCCCCTTCAGGTCAGACTCTTGTTCAATTGTTTTTTTGTTTAGGAACCAGTACTTTGCTGAGAGGACTCAAAATCTGTCTTCTTACAAAAGCAACTTCAAGTCCTGGGCAGAATGACAACTTAGAGCACCCTACAGTAAAATGTCATATCTGCTGATGCAAAAATATCCAAACAACAGCACTTAGTGTAGTTGTGAACAGAGCTGCAGGTGACTATGCTCTAGAATTCATTCATTAAGGCTTCTCCTCTCTCAGACCGAAAGTGTTGGTAGTTCTGAAAGAATAGACTAAAAGTGGATCAGGCAGCCTAAGCTTACTTAGGCATATATGAACCAGGAATGGATCAAGTGAGAGAGCAGTTGAAGAAGGTTTCACATGTTAGCAGGAACTCAAAGACTAATAAAAGGGAAGATGCCAATGTGTGAGACAAGCCAGACCTTGTCTGAGAAATGTCAGATGATTTTCCTTCCATGCTTTGGAAACAGGGCTGAAGGGGACAACTTCAACTGAAAATGAACCAGCACTTCATTTCTATTCTATTCACGATCTCATACTGTTCTAATTACTGAAGCATTTGAGCACCTTTCAGTAGTGCATTAAGCAATGTGGCTAATGTACATTTTACATATTGTTGATCATTTCTCATCAGGGAAGAATTGTTTGTGCAGTGTTGTGCTTTGTTTTGGCAGAAGCATTATATTTAATGCATATGTTCTACTACTACTTCATGTTACAGAAAGCAAGCTTTGAAGAAATGCATGTTGTACTTGCAGCAGAGAGTGGTGAAGAGAGTGCACTGGAATTCCCATTCTCTTGGAAATTCAGATACTGTAAAAAAAAATTTAGTTTCAGAACAAAAAAATAATCAATTTTTTTTTTTTAATGGAATGGGAATTCTAAAATTTCATTTTGGAAAAGTCAAAACCACATTTAATTTTGACCTTTGCTAAATGTTTCCAAGGTTTTTTGAGCTGAAATGAGGCAGGCAGTGCTGGGAGCCAAGTAGCTAGGAAAGAAGGGTTACCCACCTTGTGCGGTAACTGGAGTTCTTCGAGATGTGTGTCCCTGTGGGTGCTCCATCTTAGGTCTTGGAGTGGCCACTGGACATGGCTCGGGGGTTGAAAAGCAGTGCTTGTATTGGCTGTGCAAGCGGCTGAAACTGGATCACACTGGTTTTTGGTGCCATTTCGGTGGCTGAGCCCTCCTTCAGTTCCCTCTGAGCTGTGGAGCAAAGAGCAGGCTCCAAAGTGGAGAGGGGAGGAGGGCGGGTGATGGAGCACCCACGGGGACACACATCTTGAAGAACTCCAGTTACCGAACAAGGTGGGTAACCCTTCTTTCTCCTTCGAGTAGTGTCCCTGTGGGTACTCCATCTTAGGTGACTCCAAAGCAGTACCCATTTAAGGAAGGTGGGCTTAGGAGCTGCAGTTGGTAACCAAGATAAATACTGATAGACCTACAGTGGCATCGGAACGAGATGCTGAGTCAATGGCATAATGTTTAGTGAAGATGTGGACTGAGGCCCAAGTGGCAGCCTTGCATATCTCAGCGATGGGTACGTTGTGAAGAAAGGTGGTGGTTGTGGACACTGCTCTAGTCGAGTGTGAACGTATGTGGTATGGTGGAGGGACATTGGAAATCTCGTAGCATGACTGTATGCAACTCGATATCCATTTGGACAGACATTGCTTGGAGATGGGCTGTCCCTGATTCCTAGTTGCTATGGTAATAAATAGTTTATTCGTGAATCTGATGGCACTTGTCCATTGCAGGTAGAAAACCAGGGCCCTGCGTACATCTAGCTTTTGGAGTGTGGCCTCAAGGGGCGTGGAATGCGGTTTTGGCATGAAGATTGGTAAGTGAATGATTTGATTGAGATGGAACGAGGATGAAACCTTTGGTAGGAATCTTGGGTGAGGTCTGAGGGAGACCTTATCCTTGTGGAATGTTGTATAGGCAGGTGTCGTCATGAGTGCTGACAATTCACTGACTCTACTGGCAGAAATAATGGCTACGAGGAAGGCCACTTTCATCGATAAGTGTAGCAGTGAGCAGGTTGCTAGTGGCTCGAAGGGAGGCCTTGTGAGGCTTTTGAGTACTAGGTTCAAGCCCCAAGCTGCAAGTGGGACGTGGACCTCTGGGAATAAGTTTTGAATTCCCTTAAAAAATCTTTTCACAATTGGATGTGCGAAGAGAGAGTTGTGGCCTGAGGGCCACAGCAGTGTGGCTATTGCTGCAAGGTGGACTTTCAATGCACTCAAGGCGATGTTTTGGTTTTTCAGATGCAGAAGGTACTGGAGGACCGTAGGTAGGGTTAGTGTCTAGAATGAGTTATTACTGGTGGTACACCAAAGTTGGAATCTACGGCATTTTTGAAGATAGATCTTCCTGGTGGATAGCTTCTGACTATTGAGTAAGATAAACTGGATGGGCTCTGGGCACCTTAGCTCTTCCTTGGTGAACCAACAAGGAACCAGGCCGTTAGATGGAGTCTCCTCAGGTCTAAGTGGAGGAGACGACACCAGTGGTAGGAGAGTAGGTCGGGAATTGGTCGGAGTGCGATTGGAGTCCTGGAGGATAACTGCATTACGTCCGAGAACCAAGGTCGTCTGGGCCATGATGGAGTGATGAGTATGATCATGGTGGCGTTCTGCCTTATCTTCTGTAAGTCACGGGAATCAGTGGGATGGGTGGGAAGGCATAAAAGAGCATGTTTGTCCAGGGCAAAGGAACACATCACCCAGTGAGTTTGGACCCCTCCCACCTATGGAGCAGTATTTGTGGCATCTGTGGTTGTGATAGGAGGAAAAAAGATCTCTCTCTGGGTGGCCCCATAGTGTAAAGATCTCCTGAAGGATCTTCTTGTTCAATTCCCACATGTGATCCAGAATGAAGGAATGGCTTAGTAGGACTGCGGTCAAATTTTGGATTCCCAGTAGGAAAGAGGCCGAGATGAGGATGTTGTTGTGGATGCACCATTCCCATAGCCTCGTGGCCTCTGAGCATAGGGGAATGGATCTCGCTTCCCCTTGCCTGTTTACATAAAATATGCATGAGGTGTTATCCGTCATGACTCTGATGTGTTGGCCTGCGATTAGGTTCTGAAAGCGCATACAGGCATACCTTACAGCACAGAGTTCTAGGATATTTACATGGAGGGAGGATTCCCCTGTGGGTGGTGAGATGGAGGAGGTGGGCACCACAACCGGATCTCGAGGCATCTGTGGTAAGAACCATGGTGGGTGTGCATTGTGTGAAGTGGATGCCTTGGGAGAGGTTTTGATCAATCGTCCACCATGGTAGGGAGTGTTTTACTGATGTGGGAATGGAGAGGATTTTGTTTAAGTGGTGTAGTTGCGGTCTGAACTTCCGGGTGAAACATAATTGGAAGGGTCTCATCCACAGTCTTGCGTAGAATACCATGGAGGTGGTGGCTGCCATGTGTTCCAGGATTTGGAGGCAAAGTTTGGCCAAAAGCATCGGAGCCAATATAGCCAAGTGGAAAGTTGCCTGATCCTGAGAGCTTTGTCCTTGGGTAGAAAGGCTCGTGCCCTTATCGAGTCCAAACAGGCCCCAATAAAGAGGATGTCTTGAGTTGGGACGAGGACTGATGCTTTTGGATTGATGAGGAACCCAGACTTTGGAGAAGGTACACTGGTATGAATTGTTTGCATCATGAGATTCTGGGAAGGGGCTCTGAGTAGGCAGTCATCTAGGTATGGAAAAATGGACACACCGTTTTTGTGAAGGTGGGCAGCTGCTCCGGCAAGCACCTTGGAGAACACCTGGGGAGCTGTAGAGAGACCAAAGGGGAGAACAGTGTATTGATAGTGGGAACTGTTGACCATAAACTGCAGGTATTTCCTGTGAGCCGGGTGTATTGGGATATGGAAATAAGCATCCTGTAAATGGAGGGACAAGAACCAATCATGACATTGCAGAGCCAAAAAAAATCATGTTGAGAAACACCATCTTGAATTTATCGTACCTAACAAATCTATTTAACCTCCTTAGGTCCAAAATGGGATGCCAGGCCACTGATTTCTTTTGCATTAGGAAATAAGGTGAGTAGAAGCCTTTGCCTCCAAACTGTGAGTGAACCTCCTCAATTGCTCCGATGTGCAGGAGATGGAAGATTTCTTGGAGTAAATGTATGAGAGAGGTATCCCTGAAAGGGAACAGGGAAGGGGAATGGTGAGGAGGTTTCTTTATGAAAGGAATAGTGTAGCCAGCTTTAATAATACCACGAACCCACTTGTGAGAGATGATATGTGTCGATACTTGGTATGATTGAAAAAGGCAGTCTTTGAACACAATTGATGGAGATGGCTCTGCTGGGAGAGTGACGACTCGTTGTCCCTCGATCCCATTCTCAAAACTGCTGTTTGGAGGAAGGTGGTTGATTGTTGTTGTTGGGCTGGGTGGAACACTGCGCCTCTGGAGGCACTGTCTGGATCTCGGGTTAAAGTCCTATCTCCTAAACTGACAGCGGGTAAGAGGTGGATAGTGATACCTCAAGTTGTAGGGTTGGTATCTGTAAGTGCAGCAACGGGTAATGGGCACATATATACCAAAAGGTGTGAAGGGTGGCCTGGGAATCCTTCGAACCATGCATTAACTGGTCAGTCTTTTCTGAGAAGAGTGCCTTTTTGTCAAATGGCAGATCTTCTATGGCTGATTGCAACTGGAGTGGAAGCTCAGCTAAATGTAGCCAGGCATACAGCCTTAAAACACCTAAGACCATTGTGTGGGTGGACGTATCGGCCACATCCAAGGCCACTTGTAGAAAGGTTCTCGAAACGAGTTGGCCTTCCTTGATGATGGCATGGAAGGCTGGTCTTTTCTCCTGTGGAATACTGTCAATGAAGTCTTCTAGTTTCAGGTAGTTATCATGATCGTATTTGGCTAGAAGAGCCATATAATTTGCTTCCCTGACTTGAAGAGAGGCCAAAGCACAGACCTTTCTGCCCAGCAGGTTAATTTTTTTATTGTCTTTGTCCTGAGGGGCAGAGCGGTTATAGTGTTGCTTGTGGCGATGGTTAGCTGCTTCGACCACGAGCGAGTTCAGGGGGGGATGTTTGAATAGATAGAATCTTTGTTGGGTAAGAAATATTTTCTGTTGGCCCATCTGGAGGTCGGAGTGATAGATGCTGGAGTCTGCCAGAGCTCTGTAGCTGGTTCTGATAAGGCAGAGTTAATTGGCAAGGTGATCTTGGAAGATGTCTTCGACTGTAGAATTCTTAAGATTTTGTGCTGAGACTCAGGAATGTCTTGCAGTGGAATTTCTAGCGACTCCCACATTCTGCGGAACAGCTCCTGAAATTGGTGGAAGTCATCAGCAGCCGAGGGTGTGGATGGTATAATGGTCTCAAATGGCAAGGATGAGGAGTGATGGGGAGGTGATCTGACTACTGTTGATCCATGATCTGACTCATTGTCAGGTTCTGTATTGCAAGGTGAAGGCAAATGGGAGCAGCAAAAACTCAATCCGTTGTCCGCAGAGGTAAAGAGGGAACTGAAAGAGGTCTTGACTGCACAGCCACCAAAATGGCGCCAAAAACTGGCGTGATCTGGTTTTGTCCGTGAGACAAGCACTGCCTTGCAGCCTCCAAGCTGTGTCCAGTGGCCACTCTAACACCTAAGATGGAGCACCCAGGGGGACACTACTCGAAGGAGAAGCCAGGACTCCCAGGGCTTCTAAGCTGTGGAGGTGACATGGATGTGCAAACCCTTGACTTTGAGACAGCTGACCACTACACTGCCAAGGAACTGTCTGCAGCCTGGGCCCCCAAGAAACTGCTGGTTGGCTAGAGGCACTGACGGTCACTTGTGACTTAGAGGAGCTGCCAGCTGCAGACGACCGGGAAGAGTCTCCAGCTGGGTATGACCTGGAGGATATGCCATCCAACAATGACCTCCAGAAGTTGTGGAACCTGCTGCCAACCGATGACATTAGTGAAATTTTAAAAGGTAAGAACCAGCCAAAGGACACTGGGATATGATGGATAAGTTAGCCAGACCACATGCCTCAACTGTTCTATGCTTCTTTGCAGGGGATGACACAGTACGCAAGTGCTGGCCATTTTGGACTGGCTCTATCTCCTTTGCTAAGTAATAGTGATTGCGATCTTGTTTGTTTTGCTAATAAATTTTTAAACATTTCCAGTCAGACAACACACAGTATCTTGTTTCTCATGCTCTCCTTAAGATCGAGGTATTTTTGACAATACTATCACTATGCCTGATATGCAGGCAGAACCCTTCCGAAGTACTGGGTGGTATATTAGAATAAATACAGTCCTCCCCCCTCCAGTAAACAATCAGAGTACAGACTTCAGTAAAAAGTCAAAGGGCTTTGAGTGGGAGGCCAGAAAAGCCAGAGGTCCTGGAACTTGTAGTTAAGCTCTCTCATTTTGGGAGAAAATGAGACTACAAATGGGGCAGCATACCCCAATCCCTGAGCAGTGAATTACAAAAAGATTTCTAGAGATCAGTAAGGAGGTTCTGAAAAAAGGAAATCCAATAGTTGTACTGGAAAGACTGAAAGGAATCTTTAGCTTTCCCTTCTTCTCTCATCTTCAGAGGAAGCTACAGAGGAAACTCAAGTGATGTGAGGTTAGTTGCTTTTGATTCACTGGTGTAGACAGATGGCTGGGCAGGGACACAGCTGAGCCACTGCTTCAACTGGTATTTCAGGCACACAGTCTCTGCAATTTAGAACTGGAGAGAACCTTTACAGTCAGGAAAACAAACAAGGAGTCCTATGGCACTTTTAAAGAGTAAGTAATATTTTATTTATCACATGAGCTTTTGTGGGAGAAAATCCCATTTCGTCAGATGCTTTAAAAATCGTCTGATGAAGTTGGATTTTCTCCCACAAAAGCTCACATAAGAGATAGTCTTTAGAAGTGTCACAGGACTCCTTGTTTGTTTTGCTGAATTAGAATAACAAGGCTACCCCTTTGTAAGTTACAGTCAAGGTACTTCCACCCTCTCCTGACCAGAAGGTGTGAAGCTGCTTTGCCCTTGTTGTCTATAGCTCTTCTTGCTAAGGTCTAAAGATAGCATGCCCCATCCTGAAGCATTTGCTGTTTTCCTTATGGGTAAGCAGAAAGAGACAAGGGTTCCTGCAGACACAGGTCCTGAAAAGGATGGGATTTTTTGCCAATTTTTTGCTGCATGACCAACAGAAAAGAGGCCACCCTTAGCCATACAGGGGAGCCAAGACACAGGAAAATAAGTGGAAAAGCACTAATGTCTTCTGTGCATTTGAGCCACACACACAAAATTTTAACTACTTACATTCATTGTGATTCATGATGTGCAGTAACCCAAGTGCCCATCTTTCTTACGTATGGCAAAATAGTTAAAAATGAACTTAGACCTTCTGAACCTATAGTATAGATGAAAGAAATTGCCATGAAAAGACAACAAGAGCCTGTGGCACCTTAAAGACCAACAGATTTCTTCGGGTATAAGCTTTCATAGGCTCCAACCCGCTTTGTCAGATGCATGATGAGAAGAATTTATGTGCGGGAAGAAGCTTGACAGTAATCCAATGGTAATCACTGTGCTTAGAAGGGGAACTTAAAATTCACCTGCTTATGTTAAAAGAAAGAAGAGCACTGAGATGGCTCCATGAAGATACAGAGTCCCTTCATTTAGTGATGATAGCACACAAAATACAGATTAGAGGCTTCCTGGCTCTGGGCCTCCTCCACTGGTGGGTCCCACTTGCCCTCACCTGGGGCCACAGCCCCACTCCCTCCAGTCTTGGGCCCTGCTCCTTGCAGGAGGACTAGCGCTGGGTGGGAGACTAGGGCCAGAGGCTGGCCCTTGCCCTTCTGATCGCCACTCACCACCCAGCAAAAGGGTTGACCGGTGTACGCGGGGCAGCTTCCAGTGCAGAGGCCATACCGCGCACCACGGCAAATGGCCCCACGCTGCCCCCAGGGTGGACCTGCCAGCCCAAGGGTGGGGCAGGCAAGCAGAGTTTGGCCTCTAGACTGGCTCACCCTACCCCCAGGGGCGCGGCAGGACTCTCAATGAAATTGCAGAGCTCAGCCTCCAGCCCCCAGTGCTACATGGTGAAGGGCCTCCCACTATGTGTGGGCTCTTGGGCACAGGCCCCGTAGGCCCCTGCATTAATCTGCTCATGATGACAGAATCCTTACCATAATGCCCTTTATTGACTGGCAGGGACAGAGCAGTAGGAATCTACTGTTACTGTTTTCACAGAGTGCGTGTTGGGATCAAATTAACTTAGCTTTGATATTCACTAAAACGTTTTGTTATATTCTGATTCAAGTTTCATCTTGTGTACTTTATCTAAGATACATCAACTATTATTTTAAAAATACATGATAAATAATAATATACATATTGTAGTGAAAAGTTATCACATTTCTTCCTGAACAATGTAGTAGTTTAACCTAAAACAAAATAGTTTCACAATGACTTTGGGGTTTAATTTATTAATTAGCTAAAGCTAATTTCTAAGTCCTAAATAGTGCAGAAATAGGTGATTCAAAATCAGAGTCTGAGTGCAGATAGGAAAACAAGCTAAACTGTGAACAAAAACATTTGAACACTAAAAAACACTGGAGTTATAAATGAAACTACAGCAACCAAACTTTGTTAATTACAGAAAAATCACACTGTGAGGCAACAGTAAATAAAATACCTGACAGAACTGTCTGAATTAACTGCAGATGTAAGGTTATCAACATAATCATCATTTAAAAACAATGTCTTAAAATGTATAGCGGGATGGAAGTTGTAAAAGATGTATTCCAACATTTTAGTGAGAAATTCTAATTTATGAGGTAAGAAAAAGACATACTTATTATGTAAGAAACTGGTAGACATATGAAATAGGTGAGGTCATACAGCAAACAAAAGGGAGAATATGATTAACAAGGACTAGATATAGAATGGAAAACTAAAGAGGACACTTACTGGAGAAAACCACATCACTTTAAGAATCCAAATTGTCAAAGCAAAATTCACAACTAGGATGATAAGAAGGAGGAGGACGAACAGGTAGAGACAACGCTTTCTCCAGCCATAAATGCCAATTTTGTAGACATACTGGTTCTCTGGCCTCTCAAGGCTGGTGCCTTCTGTTATTGTGGTGTACTGCTCACGTACCATCTGCCACAGAAGGGGGGAAAAAGGAGATTTGTTAACTTTATAAAATAACTTATTTTAAAAAATTCTGTAAGGGAAAAACAAAATAAAATTTAAATATTAAAATGTTTTTTAAATGGTAAGTAACAAATCATACCTGGAAAACAGTTTCAAAATGTCTCATTTTACTGTTTAAATTATCTTTCAGTGTGGGACTCTTTTAGCATGCTTGCTACTTAATTGTTATTGTTATTAGATTCCAATTTACTGCACGAGAACATAAAATAAAATGTTTCCCTTTCATAATATTTGAACAAAAAAATCCATCCTGAAAATGTTACAGTATTCAGATCATAATCTGCAATTCAAATAGCAATAATTTTAATGTATAATGATATTGTAAACTACCAATATGCTGTAGATACTGCTGATATACAACTTAAAATTTCTGATTTTTTTTATAATCCCACGATGTATTAACCAATTCAATTACAACATACATTTTGCTATTTTATATATGCAGTAAGTGTTACAACTAGCTTGTTGCAGTACTAAACTGAGCATCACTGGAATGCCGAAGTTTGTTAGGCTTCATAACCTGTGTATGAAAGAGGAAACCAATTTTTAAAAATGCAAAGGAAAACATTTCTCAACTGTTTCTTAGAATAAATATTTAAGGATAACAAACATATGCTAGCACCCAGGGTTAAAGATCTTCATTTACACTACATTGTGGTTTTCAAGAAAGTACTCAATAAAATTTAAAGGCAGTTAATTACTTACCAGAAAATTAGTTACTTACGTTCCTTTAAAATACAAAGACTGTCACTATTCTACCCCTTGAAAGTATGGAGACTAACAATAGTCCAGGCTATTTGTAGACGTTTACATTTGAGCTAAGCGAATAAAAACTCAACAGCTGAAGCTACTTATCAAAAACTAACAATGAATAACATCTGTGATGCTGTCTGGGTATGGGGGACTGTTTATGGTTATCTTTCATATTCATATTTCATATTTGCAATAATTCATATGTGATATCCCATGTTTGGTATCAACAGAAAGGCTGTAATCTGCTAAGAATGATTACATGGTTTATATGTAGGTATCATATCTGTATGAGAAATTAGGAAGCTGTTTGTTTTATGGTGTTCCAAATTGTTTGATTCTGAGGCAATCCCAGACTGGGTGTCTGCAGAACCATTGTCCCCTTTAATAGCCAATTAAGAGAAATTTGGGCCTAGGAAGAAACCTGTTCAGTGAGTCACCCAGACTGACCATGTAACAACTCCATTTTGATTTGGCAAGGACTCAGAGAGCATTCGGAAAGCCAAAGGTGATAAAAGGCAGCTGCCCCATCTCCATTTTGTCTCCAATCTGTTTGCAACACTCTCCTCTGGAAATAAACAAAGAACTGAGACCCACTGAGGTGCTGGGGGCATACCACAGGAACTGCAAACTATACTTTCTTCATGAACTTGCTTTCTATGGACTCTAAATCATTTGTACGTATGTGATTCACTTTCACCCTTTAACATCTCTCATGTTTTGTTTGTTTTATATTAGACCTTTAGTTGTAGTTACTGGAGAATTGGTATTTTGGGTAAGATCCAAGCCTATATTGTTCTGGGGGATGTCGCTGGCCCTTTGGGGTCAGGAGAACCTATTTCTTTAAAAGATCCAGTGGCTAGATGGGGACCAGAGTAGCTGATGTTCAATAAAGGAGGCTGTTTCTATTTTGTTATGGTTGGTGAGAACCAGAGTGAGGAGTCAGAAGCATATTTTGTTACTGACTGGGAGACTGTTTTAAGTACGACCATCAGTGGTTTGGGGGTTTGACCCCTGGTTTTGCAGCTTGCCTTGATTTTGGCACATTCAGAAGGTTATCCCAGGAGGCCTGGATCACAACATCTGTTTCAACTCTGCTGACATAAAGGCAGGGGGAAAAAACCTCTAAAATCCTAAGGTCAGGATGTAAACGGATTTTGTATATTTGGGTATTATTGATGATCCAGGAAAGCTCTCTAGGCTCAAACATAAGAAAACATGTCCATTTCCACAGAGTAGTATGTTCACAAATGAGAGTTCCTTGAGACAGGATACAAATGAGGCTTCTTATCAATCTTGAATTTACTCCTAGGAATTAGATCACTATGCTCAGTGCACAGAATTTAGAGATGTCATTAAATTACATTCTTCCCCTGCTTCTGAATTAATTTAACTCATTAAGGAAGTTCTTTTCAAGTCTCCTGCATTAGAGCCATGCTGTGTTTCTAACAAGCAAGTCGTTCACAGTTCTGATGCCCAGCTCTAGAAATATCTGTCTTTTGGATTCCGTAGCTTTCTATCAAACTATGAGTCAAAGAAAACAGTGTATGATTAAAATTAAACAGAAGTTTATGCATTATTGTATGCCTACCTTCCTTGCATAACTCATCCAATTTCTATATCTCTTCTTTTTTTTAAAAAAAATGCAACATTGCAATGGCTAGCTTTATTCCATACTTAAATAAAAGTTTATAACATCTCATTACAGCTCTGATCTAATAATAGTTCCTCTGATTTGTTGCTGTTATCAGTTCAGTGAACGTCACAATCCTGGCAGACCAATCTTTTTACTTGCTGAAAATGCTCAAGCTGATATAAAGAAGCTGAGAAAGTACAAGTAGAAGAGGGGTGGGCAAAATACAGCTCTTAGGCTGGATCCAGCCCACCTGAGGCCTCTGTCTGGCTCACCACTGGTGGCTGGCTTCCCTCCCATCCAGCCATTCTGTGCCACCCTGGGGGTGGCTGACTCTCGTCCAGTCTCCCCACTGGTTCTCCCCTGCCCACCCTCCACCCCTCATCCCTAGGCCCAGCTCTCTACTACCCTCCCGTGGCCCATCCATAAATATTACTGGCCACTCCTGAAGCAGAAGCTGAAGAAAAACAATCAGATGAAATAGTCCCATTCAATTACAGCATCTGACAACAGGCAACTAAATACACTACACATCCTCTACAATGCCTCCTGCATAACACCAATCTTTGGCTGTAATTAACCCAGTTTCTAGATCCCTTCTCAAGCCCTGCAGCTGCAATAAGGGCTGCATAGCCTCATCTACAGATTATATATTGATTCTTAAGTATATCCAGTTATTACTTTGAGGGTTGATTCTTGTCCCAAGATGAGGCCCCATATTCTAATTATTAAGTATTTGGAAACTCCAATGTGCAGAGCCACAGCACTCACACATTACTTTAGATTTCTGCATTGTCTTAAAGCATAGCCAAGGCTACATTTTGGGTACCCCAAGTCTTAGGTCTCCCCCTTAAGATGCCTTAAAGTGGCTTAATTTACAGAACATATTAAGCTTCCCCTCTCTGAAATTCAAGCCCTTTTAAAGACATCTCAAGCCTGTCACCCAAAAATTATGGCACCCAAAATCACTAATTACTTTGGCAAATCTTGGCCTAATTTTCAAGAAATACAGAGACAAAGCAGAAGGAGAAAACTATAATTGTCTTTTCTATTCCTTTATTGCCATAAATGGTGTGACAGATAAGACCAATGAATTGTGATATAGCCAACTTATATCATTAGCTGGTTCACAGGTGAGCAAGACACAATCCTTGATCCATCAAGGAAGCACTTTTCTCTTTTAAGGGACTCATTACCTTAAAATACCATTTATTGAGTGGCGCTCAAAGAAATGATCATGATTCTTGATAATACATTTTTGGCAATACAAGACAAGGAGAATGTTGAAAACTACAGAAAGTTCAGTTTCCTCTTCTGAGAACTCTCAAGGTTAAGGCAAACCATAGATATGTTGCTATGAAGTCACAGGTTCACATTAGGGTTAAACACAACTGTGAAATGGAGGACAACCCTACAAAGTAAAACCATGAAGCTAGGGGAATAAGGGAATAAGACAAGTAAGGCATTCAGATCCACAACTCTACTAATGGAAGTTGCTACAAAACACTACCTTGAGCGATAGTAACTTAAGGGAAATTGTTTACAGAGTTTCAAAAAGATGAATTGTTACTACCTGTCAAATCCAAATGAGGATTAGCAGAGTGGTAGGAAGGTGTCTAAGAAACAGGAGTAAAATAATACAATAGTATAAAATGGGAGTCACTGTCCCTTATATTGCAAGAAAATTAACAACAGCTGAAGTTACTAGGAAATGAATGTGAAATAAGTTCCTTTGATGCATCTAGCTAGGACAAAAGCCAATACACGCTGGCAGGAACAAGAGAAAACATTAATATTGCACTCAGTATACCAGCTCATAAATGCATTCCAAATATGGGAATATGTACAGTGACTAGGGTGGAAGTTTTCCTTCTAGTAACCAGATAGCTGGGCAAAGTGAGAGGAGAATTCTTTCTGAAGCAAATGGACTAACTCAGAGTTTGAGAGATAAATAATGCCCCTGAGATGAGGGCCTTATAACTGTGCAGTATAACTGCTTCTATCCTAAAACTTTATTAAAAAAACCACATGAAGTCTGTTTGTGTTTGTTGGTTTCTCATTTCCAAGACTGTTAAAATGAACCTATTACTTCCCCAACAAGGACAAATTAAGGTGAGACAAACCAGAACTGCTACACCACAGCAAAAGGGGGTGCATAGGGACTGTTCATATTTTTATATATTGAAGTTAAAGTATGAAAAATAGGCCTAGAAATTATGATACTTTAAAAAAGAATCCTATTATAAACTTTCAATAGTTCTGTTTATTGGAATCATAAAAAGACAAAATTCAGTCCTGAATGATAAATAATACATCCACATTTATTAATCAGGACTCCTACTTGTTAACATAATAAACGATAATTTTGGGGGGAACCATGTTATTAGGTGTTCTTTTAAACAATGAAAGTAGTCAAATGGAACAACAAATGCTTCATAAAAATCTACAAGTAATTTATGACTACACTACGGAAACTGCATGACAACATAAAACAGAAAATAAAACCTAGAAAATTAAAACTTTTCCACAACAACACATACTTTGATTATTAAAATCCTCCAACCAGGGCTGGTCCTATCATAGAGGAGACCTAGGCGGTCACCTAGGGCACCAGACAATAGGGGGCACCCAGGGCCACTGGACTGGGGCCAGATGCCTATTTTGAATTTCCTGTCCTGCTCCACACAGGCACATAGCCCAGGGTGGAGCAAGGCAGGAAGCTGTTTTGGCTGGCTCTGCTCCCCAGAAAAGGTAAAGGGGGGGGGGCCTAGGGACAGGATTGGGGGGAGGGGGCTAGGAACAGGTTTGTGGGGGGCTGAGGTGGCAGGGGCTCCTTAAGCAAGCCTGTGGCTCCACCTGAGTGGTCTGGGGGCCGCCACTCAACCCATGCACCTTGGCCAGCCCATGGTCTGGTGCGGCCCAGCACAGCCCACCAACCAGGGTGGGAGGTGGAGAGGGAAATCACAGATGCCTAGGGCACCAGAAAACCTTGGACTGGCCCTGTCTCAACATTAATATATATTCTTTTTAATAATTAATATATTCTGGAATGACTATCATTTATGAAGTGCATGATTAAAAAAAATACTGATTTCAGGCTAATTTCAGGCCTGAAATAATCAGATGAAAATTTACTGAGGCCAATGAAGTTGAAGCATAGGTGAATTTGTTCCAGGAAATCTCAAAAACCCACTTAATTTAAAATCAGTCCAAATACCAGTATCAAATTATAAAATAAGACAAATGTGGGTAGCATTTTTATCAATTATTTGAAAAATTATAAAATCATTACTGATAAAGTTTGCAAGTGACATTAAAATTGGAGGAGTGGTATTTAGTGAAAAGTATAGGTCACTGATACAGATTTATCTGGACCACTTTGCAGAAAGGATGCAGATAAACAATATATATTTTCACACAACCAAATGTAAAGTTGTACATCTCTAAACAAAGAAAGAAGGCCATACCTACATGGTGGGAATCTAGCCTGGGAAGCAGTGATTCTAAAAAAGATTTGGAGCCCATGGTGAATAATCAACTGAACATGAGCTCCCAGTAGAATTCTATGGCCAAAAGGTCTAATACAATCCTTGGACATACAAGCATATATCAAGCGGATGTAAGAGAGATTAATTTACTTCAGTGTTTGGCAAAACAAATAAGGACTCTGATGGCACTTTTAAAGACTAACTCATTTATTTATCGTATGAGCTTTAATGGGAGAAAATCCCACTTTGTCAGATGCTTGAAGATGGGGAATTTACAAACATTGACAAAGTGAGGATTTTTTCCATGAAAGCTCATGCAGAAAAATAAATGTATTGGTCTTTAAAAGTGCCACCGGACTCCTTGTTTATTTTGCTGGACTATCCTAACACAGCTACCCCTTTGGAACTTGTATTTGGTAGTGGTTCAACTGCTTCTGGTATACTGTGTTCAATTCTGGTGTCCACAATTCAAGAAGCATACTGATAAATTGGTGAGAGAAGAGCTATGAATGTGATTTAAAGATTGGTTAACATGCTTTATATGGAGAATCATGGACCTCCATAACATAGCTTATCAAAGAGAAGGTTAGGGGATGACTAAGTACTTACACTGGAAACAGAAACTTACTAATAGAGGACTCTTCAATCTAGCAGACAGAAATATAAAAAGATCCAATGGCTGGAAGGTAAATCCAGACAAATTTAAACTAGAAATCAAGTTAAAATATCTAACAGTGAAAGCATTTGACCATTAGAATGACATATCAAGGATGTATATGATGAATTGGGTTGCAGTCCATGAAAGCTTATGGCATAGAAATGCGTTAGTCTTTAAGGTGCCACTGGACTTTTGCTATTTTTATATCAATTTTTGTGATTGAATATCCATTACAACTAATCTTTCAGTCAATATTGCATGTTTTCCTAAAAGATATGCTGTAGTTCATGCACAGATTGAATTCAAAACAGGTATAAATATAGGGAAGTCCTCCAGCCTATGGGTATGCCTACACTGGACCCTTAGCTTGACTTAAGATCTAAGGAACTCCATGGCCAAATTTAAAATTTATTAAGTCAACTTAAGCACTAGCTTAAGCTGACCTAATAAAACCTGCCCTGAAAGTTGACTTAAGTGTTAAGTCCTCTTTACAGGGCAGGAAGGGTCATGGTCTGAGCTGGGCCCTGGCCCATGCCCCACTCCACGTCCCAATCCAGCTCGGGGGCCTGATCCAGCTCCGGGGGCCCAATATAGCTCATGCCACTGCCAGCAGGCCTCTGGGTGCCTGATCCAGCCCTGAGCCGCTTGCTGCAAGAAGCAGGTGACAGGGAGTCTGAGTTGGACTCGAGCCGCCTGCCACAAGTGGCTGGGGCCGGATCGGGACCCAGAATAGGATAGGGTGCACGGCCCAGGCCCGGGGTATGCCTACACTGTCTGCAATGTAGACATACCCTGAAGTTGACTTAACAAGGTCGACTTTAAGTTGACTTAAAGTCAACCTTGTTAAGTCAACTTCAAAGAGACTCTGACTGTAGACATAGCCTGTGTTATGAAGGAGGTCACATTAAACAATTACAATGGTGTTTCTGGCCTCAAAATATACAAATCTATACATTTAATCGATTTTAAGCCCTGAAAGGAACATTAGATCATCTAGTCTGACTTCCTGTGTAACACAGCCAAAGACTTTCACCCAGTTATTCCTGCAAAGAGTCCAGAAATTTGTGCCTAATTAAACTGTATCTTTCAGAAAGGGATCCACTCTTGATTTGATCCCATTTATTTTCATTGATAAATAGCTGTAGTTATCATTTTGGATTTCAACATGGTTTGTTTAAAAAACATGGACGTCAATGCATCGTTTCAGAATTGGTACTCTAAAACTGGATGACTCATTACAGTTAATTACCATTTAGTTCACTTTTGTTTAATCATAAGAAACCAAAAACATTTGTGGATTTCATTTATGCCTATGAAAAATGAATATAACCCACAAACAAAATAATTCCATTCAAAACACACAAGCAATTTGCTGTAATCTGTAAGATTTCTAAAAAGCTCTTAATGTCAGCCAACAAAGTCACCCATATTGAGTGGTTATAATATATCTTCATATAATTAAACTCACATTTTCTTTTGACACATACTGCAAATAAGAGATGATCACAAAAAGAAGATGTTTAATTAAGAGAGAATGCTAATTCAGCCAATGCTTCTGAAGAGATACATGAAAAGAGACTTTGTAAAGAATATCTCATCTCTGTTGTAACCACTAACAATTATTTCTCTAAAGGAAAATAATTATGCTTTATTAAAATTTGGATTCTTTCTGTTCAGATTTGCTTAATAATATTCTAAAATTGAGCAGCAGCATAAAGAGTTAAATCAAGACCACCAATTCTTTTTCCATATTTCAGATATTGTGCATCTGTAACTTTTCTTCCCTACCGGTGGTATTCCCCCCTTTACATATTGACCTTATGTGATGAACAAAATAGATTAACTGCATGATGCTAGGTTGTATCATAAAGTGCAGTTCAAAGAATACCAATATTGTGGTATTTTGTTCGAAGTTTTAGTTTTTTGTCACTCAGCCCTCCTCCATTCTGGTATTCACAAACATTAAAATACTAACATGTAAGACCTAACAAATCTACACAATTATGACTTCTCAGCAGTATTATCATATATCAAATCAGCTTCTCTTGATAAGCATATATTATATCATGAAAAAATAAGTATACTTTTGGGCTTGCATATGTCATTGTACTTCATAGTAATAGAAAGCTTCAGAGCTTTACAATAATGTATTACATGTGAAAGTCAAGTAAATGCATCTTCTGGTGTATCTATAAATTATAATATTTGTCAGCAGAGGAGTGTAAAATACTTGAAAAGATTACTGCTATGCTTTTTTAACTTGATCTTCATAGGTTAAGTACTGGATACCTTTTCTCTACATGAAAGTGAAAGATAACTTTGGGTTACTGTAATCTGCAGGTAGTTCACTTATGCGGTACAATTCAAGAACTAGCTGACAGTTCAAGAAGAGAAAATGACTGACACTGGCTCAAGAGGACCTACAGCAACATTGTCTTCAAGTCTCTGAGTAGATATTGTGTGCTAAGTTATGAGCTAGTTCTTTTACGCAGTTAACTGAATAACTCTTACAAAACAAGACAAATGCACTGTAACAAGTATCAGAAGAAGCTTAACACCATGTTTTAAGATTAAATTATTATAGCAAATCTTAACTGGATAACCCTAACACTCACTGATTTTTTTTAAAATCATTTGTAAATTCAGTTAAATACTCAAATTTTAAAATAGAATAGCTAGCTATAAAATTCTAATCTCTGGAAATTTCAAAAAGGACAAAATTTTTGATCAGCAACCATTTCTGTATAAAAACTGATTATTTTCACTCGAACAGATACATTTCACACCTATAACATAACTTTGTATTTTTACACCATGCAATTTAACACACATTTATTTTAAAACCGTGAAATCTCATTTATTACACTTACAACCATATGAACTATGGTAAATTAAGCAAGTAACATTGTCTTAGTTTCAAATTGGAAAGTAAAACAAATGATAAATTAAAATTAGATTGCTAAATACCAAGGAGCAGGCCAACATTTAACAATGTGCTTCTGTATTTTTAACTACCCACTGGGAAAGAAGTCAGTCAACAGTGCTGGTTAATAATAGTGACACCAGCTGTTGCATTATTTGAAACTGACAACATTAAAATAATTTCAGCACTTACCTCCATCTTTCAAAGGGAAGCATAGTTTAATTAACTGCTAGTCTTAAGATTCAATACAACAGAATTCTCTTTATTTTTCGTTAACATTCTAAGGAATAAAGACAAAGGAAAAGAATCATCCAGTTTGATCCAAGGTTCAAAGCACTACTGGCCAGTTCAGAAAAACAATTCAAATAAATTGTTACAGCATATTGTAGTTTGTCTATATAAAAAGGATTCACTTTTGTTTTATCTGTTTCCCTTCTACAGATATCAGCTGCCTCAAATTCTAAAATCAGCTTTCATATTATAATTGTACTGATCTCTGGCATCTATTATTGTTTTCAATGTACTTGATAAAGAACTAATTTTGTTATTTAAACCTCACATGTCACTAGAGTTTTCTACAAAGAATCATTTCTCCTTATTTCTAACTTGCTATTGCTTGTTTAATACTAATTATACATATTTGTGATAATTTCTATTAGAAATAAAAAAATCATATATACTCTATGCAAAAGGACAGAAAGAAAAAATGGCAATGATGCAGTGGAAATTTTTAAAAGACTGTATTACTTTTAGAGTACACACATTCCAGAGAGAGAGTCATGTTAGTTTAGCCCCCTGCCCTATACATTGGACAAATTGGACTGTCTCTGCACAAAACAATAAACGGACACAAATCAGATATTAGGAATGACAACATTCAAAAGCCAATAGAGGAACACTTCAATCTCCCAGCACACTCTGTGAAAAACATGTCAGTTGCTGTGCTCCAACAGAGAAACTTCAAACCAAAGCTTCAAAGGGATGCTGCAGAGTTGTAATTCACATGCAAATCTGACACCATTAACGTGGGTTTTTAATAGAGGTATGGGTTGGTTTTCTCATTATAATAGGTTGTTAGTTTCAATAAAGTACCACAGGACTTCTTGTTTGTTTAAAGTATACATTTTATTTTGCTTTTCCTTTCATGATATCCTTGGTTTCATTAAAAGCACCTAACAGTTCTCAATTTCCTTCTCACCCACCCAACTTCCCATTTTAATTACAAAATTTTGTTGGGAAATCACAATCTTTATATCTTGGTAGGTTCAATAAAGTCACTTATTCTATGCAATTTATTAAGTCCTTTGGCAGGAGTGTCTCACTACCTAACTAAAAAACAGGTAATAAGTACAGAAATAACCCTTTACTGTCTTTAATGAAGCAGGGACTTTGACTGGAAAACAGGAAAATTAGGAAAGTCCAAATGCATGAGACGCTGGGAGAGGGGCTGCCTCCCTTCTCTCCTCTTCATTCTCTGCTTCACCATTGGGTAGGTCCATTGGGATGCGGCCTACCCATTGGCTGATGTATGCAACTCCTTGCCTATTTGAACCAAGTTGGGGCTTTGCAAAAGTCTCTTCAGTTAGCTATCTTGCCCTTCCTCCTGTTAATGAGGAGTTGTGTTATTTATGATTCTGGGGATTTGACTGCTTGTCTGTTTCTAAGTGTCAGGAAGGAATATTTCCTGTTGGGCCAGACTGACATCTAGCCTGAAGGGTTATTTCACCTTCTTCTCAACTTCCTGGCAGCACAGTTGGGTCACAAGCAAGAGGATTTGGGGTTCTTGTAAGATTTTTTATGATTACTGACAGTTTACAACTGTTGGCTGGTGTGCAATATGAAGAAAGGCTAACAGGACCAATTCCCAGAGGTAAATGAGGTTCAGGATTATCCATTTGAACCTTGTGCTCATGGTAAGAAAGTGAAGCTTGAAGTCTCTGAGAACTGAAGTTCCCCCACCCACTCTTGTTGCCTGTGATGGGGTGGGCCTACCTCAGAGCCCATTAAACTCTATGGTTGGTGGAAGTCCCATCCCCTGGAAAGTGCTGGGCATGCTCCAACTGCTGCCCTAGTATAAAAAGGGGAAACCCAGCTCATTCAGGCCTGACCAGTGAGAAGGAAGAACGTGTGTTGTAGATTCTGAGTCAGGAGTCATGCCAGCCATAGATGCTGGGAACCAGGAACTAGAAAGGTCTGACTGGTGGACAACCACTCTTTATCAGCAGCCCTGACATTCAAGAAATCAACCCAAAGACCTGCGAGGTGACTCCCTCAACAACCAAGTAGGAGGCAGCCCAGGGGTCCCTAATGGTGTAACAGGGGGAGGTGCTGAATAAGGGGCAGCATGTTGTGGATGGAGCCCTGCTGACTGAGCACTGGATACCTCCCTCTGACACTGCCTGGACCCTGGGCTGGAGTTCAGTAGAGTGGGAGTGCCTAAATCCCCCCTACTTGGCACACTGCACTCCCATAGTGGATACCCATTACTGACTGTGGCCATTAGACCATGCAGCCCTGATCCCTGTGACTGTTACTGACTTTGGCTGTTGTGCTATGCCGCCCTGACCTCAGGGCCTGTTTCTTACTCTGGCAGTTGGGCCATGTGGCGCTGCTCCAAAGAATGGCTAATGGGATTATGCCAAGCCTACGGAGAACCCACAGGGACCAACTGAGGTCACAGAGGCACCTGTTGCCCTCATGCTCTCTTGGTTTTCCCCACTAGGGAGCAACAGGGTGGGCTTATACCATGACATGGCCTCTGTCACTCCACCCACTCCCTATATAGGAAGGAAGAAATGTCACAACTGAACTGAGTCTACAGTGTAGTGCAGACCAAGGAAAGACTAACCCACATTATTGCTGGTTTATAGAAAAAGCCATGTAACCTGCACTGAAATCAGTTATTTGCCTGGTACATGACAGCAGGGGTGGACAAAGTAATGCATTCTCCAAGGTATGATTAACAAAGTTGCAATATGCCATTTAAGCACATCCTATTTGTCTGTCAATCGTTCACCTGCTTGTCCTAGTCAAGGCATTTTGAGTGCATAACTTGATGTGTGTTTCAAATACTCAGCGCTGGGCTAACTTTTCTTCCACTGAAGTCAAGGGGAAAAAGTTACGCCCATGCAGAATATTTATGAAAAATCTCACCAAAAGTGAACATTTGTAGTTGAGACAAGATGGAGGAAAAAGCTCGTTTTTTTGTTCTTAAATAATGAAATTCAATTTTAGATTAAACTAACCACCTTTTATCAACAGTATGTTCTTTGGTTACAATCATTTATTTACAGCATATAGAGGTTTTTTTTTTTTTAGTTTTTTAGTTGTCATATGGTGGTCTTTGTGTTTTGGATTTTTTCAAACAAAAATATCAGTTTATTTCTTTAATTTATATTTGAAATTTAGGTGATTTTGTGTTAAGAATGTAAACTACACACATGCATGTGCACACATGAATGTCTATAAGTATACTGTGGTTCTTCAATATGTTATCAGTCTTACTGTATGCAATCTCTGTGTTGATAATGATGCTCTTGCCTCTACGAACTCAAGGTGTACTCCTTGAATTACAATTGTTGTAGAGTTACCCTAGCTGAGTTTTGGTAAGTTAGATACAATAGAATTGAATGTCAAAATGGGAAAGTAGGACAATCAG
>ML681992.1:28954231-28979635 GCA_007922195.1 Podocnemis expansa
TGGGGTCCCTTCCAACCCTATGATTCTATGATTCTATGATTTGTAATTCTAGGCTTTGAATGAGGTAGATGGTTCTCTCTGTGTTGTGTAAAAGCCTTTAATTGTTTGAGACTTCTCAAGAGGCAGGCAGCTAAATATGGGAATAGGGTTATTCTGTCCGCATAGCAGCTCACCACAACTGTTCTGATCCCACTGTGAAACAAAGGATATTGTTCGGTGCATTGTGATTTGCAAGTACACATCTTGGAGGTCAAGTGCTAAGAATCAGCCCTCCTCCCCATTCCAGCACTGAGATTATTATGGCTGAAGGGACCATCTTGGACTTCTGGACACAACAAATTTGATTTTTCTTAGTTCCAGGATAAGCCTCTAACCTGTTTTCTTTCCTCTATTAAAAATAGTGGGAAAGGAATCCTTTACCCCTGCATTGTGTTGGCAACTTTTCTATTCCCTAGTTGTAGGAGATGAGGCAACTCTTGTTGTAAGAGATGCTCATGAAAGGGGGTGCCTGAATAATGACAAGGAGGGAGGCTGGGTGAGTAATACTGACATGAAAGGGATGGACTAGCCCACCTGGACAATCTCTAGGACTCATGTGTCTGTGGTAACCAATGCCCAGCTGTTATAAAATGAGGGTAACCAGTGTCTTAAGATTTGTGTAGTAGTGGTTGCTGGTGCTGAAATGGTGGGTGGGGGAGCAGAGGGACTCAGATGCTTGACCAAAGCTTCAACAAAACTATTTCGTCTCTGATAATTTTGAGGACGATGCTTGGGTCTGATTGATTTCCTTCTCTGAGGCCTCAGCTTTTGCCTGTATGACTCAACTGGTGAGCAAATGAGAGTTCCCTGAGTTGATCAAGCTTGTATATCTTACACCTGGGATGTGTAAAATCCATGGGTTCTCAGAATTGGTACTTGAGTCCTTCATAGAATTGAGCACCTCATTTGGTATTTTTTGGAAAATAATTTCTCCCTGTCACCATTTTATCTAATGGGTCTTCCTGCACTTCTGATGATTCTGGTCCAGGTGATGGTGGCAGGGCCATCCCTAGGGGTGGGCAAGACGGGCAATCACCCTGGGCCCTGTGGTTCCATGGGCCCTGCACTGTCCTGCCATGAGCAGGGCAGCACAGTGTCCAAACTGCTGCCCCCTATGGCCAGCTGTCCCCCATCCTGGGGACAGGGAAAGCTGGCCAAAAGTAGCGGCCAGGGTCAGCGCTTCCACACCCCTTCCCCCTTGCCCTGCCTTTGGCTCCATGCCAGAGGGAGTGGGGAGAGGATGGGAGGCATTGCGGGGTCCACACCACTGCTCCCCCAGCCACACTGCCTCTCACTCCCTCCCTGTTGCCTCCAGCATGGAGCCAAAGGCAGCACAAGTGTGAGGGGGTGCAGCAGCGCTGACCCTGTCCACCACTTTTGGCCTGCTCTCTATGGCCATCCAGCTCAGCATCGGACCCAGCCTGCCCCTCCCCTGAGCCAGCCAGCCAGCCCCCCCCCCGGTGGGCAGAGGTCTGGGGAGGCCCTTCACAGGCCAATGCGCCCAGGGCCCTGCACCCCCTAGGGATGGCCCTGAATGATGGCGATCATCATAATTTGCTCTGGGATGTTGTTATAGGATGGCTAAGCTCGGCTCTGTAAGCAGCCCATGAATCCCATGGAAGTCATTGTATAGAGAATGGCATTTGGTGGTAAATCCATGTTTGCGTGCACCCCCCCTCATCATTTTGTCAAGTTGGAAGTTTGACTTCATGGTAAATGCTGACACATGTCTAATGAGGTAGAAGTGGTGTAATGAAAAGGCACCCTCTGTAGGTTGTCTTCCTCATTGCTCAAAAATGGAGAAGCAATGGGGGAAATAGATGCCTTATTGCTGTATGGTCTGATGAGATATAGGCACTGAACAGCAGTGAGTGCAGTGCAGAAGGTACAGTACTGTCTACTGCCTCACACCACTGTTGTTGTTCCTTCAATACCCTCAGTGCTGGTGTGATTATGTCCATCAGCACAGTAGACAGTGCCACTGATTTGCATCCAGCTTCTCTCAATACCATCTCAGCAGGTATTGAATAAGGCTGCCAACTTGCATTTCAATTTTTGCTGACATGAAGAGCTGAAGTTGATTTTTTTTAACTGACACGGTAAGCTTTTTACTGATGATATTAAAAACAACAATACAATACGATATCATTATAATAATATCATAAAGTCATAATAATGAAACACTTTGGGATGCACAGTGGGAACCAATGGGGAAGACTACAAGAAGAGTGGTATGGATCCAGCCACAGGAAGGATTAGGGCCCTGGGACTCCAAGAACAATGGCACATTGGTTACACTCCCTCTACCCTGGGAAGCATGCAGGGGTCCACTGAGCATTTCCTCCCTGCAGTTACTCAGCCACTGCAGCTGTTGGGTGCAGCAGCAGCCTCTACTGTTGGAGAGGCTAGTCCATTTCTATAATGCAGGCAGCTTACCAGTAACATTCCTCCTAGATTCCAGTATGGAGAAACAGCCTAGTCTATGTGAAAAGGGGGGGCACAGAGTTAAAGGGGAAGACTGTGGTTGGTAAGCATGTGCTGGGGGAATTTGGGTGATAAACAAAACTTTCTGTTTAAAAATGTGAGGAGGATTTTGCAACCCTAGCCATGAATCCGATTCTAATTGGACATGAAAGGCCGTGTGACTTGCTGGGCGCTTTGCTCAGTGTCTCCTTAACCACCACTGAGCAGAGTCCCCAGAGCAGCCTCCATCCCAGACACCCTCCACTGCCAGCGGCATACCTGAACTGGCTCTGCAGCTGCAGGCCAATACCCTGACTTGGACAGAGCCCTACCCAGCTCAGCTCTTCCTTCCCTGATGTGCTGTGGGGTAAGGAGGGAGGGAAAAGGGGGCCTCCAACTCAGCCTCTGTCAGACCTTGGTTCTCCTGGGACTTGGCTGCTATGCCTCCTTTCCCACTGGTTCTCTGAGCAAATCTGAGACCTCTCCCCAGCTGTCTGTTAACTAGCCCCCCACTAACCACTCCAGCCAATGCCTAGGACAGCACCTGGAGTCCAGGCAGGAACTGATGGCCGGAGCACAGCAGGCAGCTGCTAGGCTGCTGCTGGTTGAATAAGGGAGAGATTTTTATGGACATTTCCTTTTAATTATGGACTCATGGACAGGAGGAAATTTGAGCACTTTTCTGTGGACTGTCCCTAATTTTATGGATGGTTGGCAACCCTGGCACTGAGGCTGGTGGTGACAAAGGTGAAGGCATTGATATAGTGGTGGGTCTCACTGCCATTTTCATGGGCATCAACAGCACTGTGTAGGCACAATCTGATCTTTGCCTGGGCTCTGCTACTTTCTGTAAGGACTAGGCTGGTGCTCTAGCACAGATGATGCTCAAGGTGCCTGGCACATCAAAACTCATGTGAGGCAGTCAGCTAAGAGGGCAGTGACCTAGCTTGAGACTGCTTCCTTTTAGGTGTATCTGTATCAGACAAGACTGGGACTCTTCCTCAATTTTGTGAAGGAATTGGTTTTTTGTTTTTCACTGGAGTCTAGTTCTGAAGCAGATTTGAGGGATTTCTCTATCAAAATGAGCTTAAGGCATGGATCTCTGACACCTAGCACTAGCCTTTAGATTAATGCAGAAGCTAAGCTTCAAAAAGATGTATCTTTTCTGGAGGCTCAGAAAGTGGCCACCTTTGATAGGACTTGCACTGATTTGCAAGCTTGACACAATCAGACTGGGTCTGAATAGGGACTTGGAATGGTTAGCACATTACAAAAAGTGAGTGTCCCTGTTCACACATTCTCTTCCATTGATCAACTGGCGTGAGCAGGCCCCATCTGTTCTCTGAACTGACTTTGCTAACACTTGCTCTTCTCCATCCTGGCATGTGAATGTATGCCTCTCTCAACTGTAGTTTTCACTTCATGTATCTGATGAAGTGAGCTGGAGTCCACAGAAGCTTATGCCCAAAGAAATCTGTTAGACTTAAATACCACAGAACTCTTGTTTGTTTTACTGTACAAGAGACTAACACAGCTACCACTTTGGAACCTTTCCAAAAAAAAAATAAAAATCACTTTCCATGGATGAGGGATTAATAGACCCAGCTAACACAATACAGCAGACACCAATTACGACACCTCTCAGTAAAAGCACAACAGAAGGTCCTAAATCCTGGACCAAAAGATGGACTTTCTATTCACACATCCACTGACAAACTCATTAGTGACAGATGCAGCCAACTAGAGGCAAGCCAACTAGCTTCAAATCACCCCTTCAAGATAAGGACTGAATGTGACTTGACCTTCTCAGGAGGAAGGTATATTCATCTTCTGCTCTCCCAATAAGCAAATTATTTGGCTCTACTCTTCAATTATGACCATACCACATACAACAGGGATGTCAAACTCATTCAGTGTGGGGGCCTACCTTGGTAGGCAGGACACCTGTCATGGACAATGACATTGCACTGGCTCCCCAACCCTTTCCTCCTCCATGTTCAGAGCGGTGTGGGCTTCTCTTCCCCACCACAAGCTCACTGACACCTTCCCTTTCCCCTACCCTGTGGGCTCCCCTTCCCTGTGCTCGCAAACCTCACCCCCTTCCCCTTCCTCCTAGTGGCAAGCAAAAAAAAAAAAAAATATCAGTCTTAGTCACAAGCAGCCAAGCTGGGCTCCTGCCTCTCCCCCTCTCGGCCCACTCACTGTCAGTCATTCGGAATGCTGGCCTTTGATTGGCTTCTTCCCATGTGGGCCCCAGCCACTTTTTTCTTTTTTTCATTTGTGATTCATGCAATGTGTTGTCAATCAAAGTAGCATGCTGACTGACTGACAGTGAACAGTTGGGATGAGGGGCAGTGTGGTGGCTCTCTGGAGCCAGCCTAGCCTGCTGTGACTGAGACTCTGATTGGTTGGCAGACCACAGCAGAGCTGAGCCAGAAGTGGTGGGGGTGCCTCCTTTGTCCCCCTGTGCTGTGACTCTGATCATGTGAGTGAATCAGAAGCACTCCTAGCCCTGTTGTGCTGGAAGCCTGTCTTTGGAGATCATTGCTGCAGACAGCTTTCTAGGCACAGCCCAGGCAGCAGCTCCACTGAAATACAACAAACTTACCCAGTTTATGGCAAATCATCAAGACAGCAAAAGAGAACACTCAAGGCATTATTTGTGGAAGATGTGGCAGATAAAGCAGCTAGGCTCATCACTACAGCCATAGTCATGAGCAGGGCTTCATGGCTCCATGCTGAAGCATTGCCAAGAAACCTATCGACAGACTTGGGAACCCAAAATAGAACTTGCAGAGGGACAAATCTCGGCACCAGGGCTGCACTTGGCACTGACAGCAGGGGCACTACCAGTGCCTGGCACATGTCGCGAGTCCCAGCGCCAGTGCGCCGAATCTCTTTCATGCCCCTCGTCTCTCCTGCCCCAGTCCCCAGCCATATATCCAGGGCCTGGCTGGCTGCAGCAGCACCTCCCTCTCCCAGCCTGTGATCCGGGCTCAGCTGCCCATAGCAGTCCCTGCCTTGCCCAGCCCACAGCTAGCAATGGCAAGAGCCCAGGGCCCCAACTCTGAATTGAGGGCAGGGGTTGGGACCCAAAGCCAGGCCCCGGGGCTTTCCCCAGGGCAATGACTCTCCTCCTGACAGTGCCCCAGGCACCACAGCTGGCACTGGATACCACTCCAGCACCAAGGATACATTCAGCACTGTAATGCCGCTGTCACAGAAGAAAACACGTAAGCAACATCTTCTTATATCCTCTCCACATTCAGAGGGGGATCGATTCCCAATACAGCTCACTCACGTGGACCTCTCACCAATGCCTTCTGTGTGTTCAGAATGTAGTGGCATTGAAGAAATTCATTTTTTTCAGAGCACTCTTGCCCCCACCAGGCCATCGGTGGAGTCACGAGGGTAAATATCCAGATGAGGACCCACCCCATATTCATGGGATGGGTCATTTTGCTGCCACCCACATGTCATGCCCGCTGGGCTGGTAACACTGGGAAACCTGTTCTTCATGCTTTAGGATCTATGACAGACCTACCAGCTCTCACACTGCTACACACAGGTCACTTAGTAACCCTTGTCCAAACACTTCTGTAAAAGAGTTGGGACATACACATACAGTGGGTATCAAGAGCCACTTCCTCATATACATCTTCTTCACTGGATGAAGCCATGATCCCATCAGCCTCCCTCTCCCATGCCCCCCCTTAGATGACCCAAAACAATTCAACAAACTGTTTTAAAGGGTTGCACAGAACCTTGAGATCTCACTGGAGGAGGTAACCGAGTCCCAACACAAGGACAGGGAGTCATGTACATGCTGAAGCCATGCTGAGGCTGTCATAAGACGCATTCTGCATGTGTGCAACCTGGACATGTACTGCTAAAAGACCTCCAACCAAAAGTGCAGGAGATGACTACACCTAAAGTGGACCACCAACAGGGACATCACCCAATGAATATTCAGTTTGGTTCTGAAAATATTCAAATTCTTCAGCAAATTATAAAAGCACTTTGGGCAAGCACAGATGGTTAGTCAATGTTCCTCCTTTATATCATTGAGCTTTGTGACAGCCTGAGATTTGGTAGATCCAGATTTGAATCTCCATTCTGGAGCAATGACATGAACTCAAATCTGCTCCCTTACCTGAACATCCTAGCCACCATGTTTGGGTTATTCTAGTCTGAGTAGCTCTCAATCTCTCTTGTTGAAGTTGTTTCATTTTGAATAAATACTCAAAGATATACACTGGACGCTCTGGGAGGTAAGAAATTACCTCCTTCTGAAGGTAAGAAATGTGGATTCAAACTTTCTCTTTGCCTGATGTAGAGAAAAGACTCAAACCAGGCAGAAAGAAGTTTTTGTCAATTTTTAGCCAGCTCTATTCATAAAAGTAAGAATTTAGGTAAGTGCGGTTATTTCCAAGAAATCTTGAAAGACCCAGAAAATACACATTTTGTCATATAATCTTCCACTATAAACTCTGTTGCTCTCTGCCAATTAAATGCAAAGATATTTGGGATGGTATTTTGAATAATTTTTTCCTTAAAAGGGATTAATATTGAATCTTATTTTCTCAAATACTTATATTGTTTTAAATCTTAACTTCTCAAATACATATATTCTTACAACTTTTACTACAATAAATGTTACATCTTGCAAGCATCTGTGTGTTTTATACCTAACTAACAGCAGTAATATCTTACATACACCATATATCAAGATCCCCAAAGCATTTATAAATTAACAGAAAAACACAATACAGTGGGGGACATTTCATCAACCACTATAACACAGTCAGCTATCGTGTGACATGCAGCAATCATTTCACACAGCAGCTCTATAGAATGGTTTTGGACTAGAAGTAAAGAATACCTCAGGCAACTAAAGCTCCAAAGGAATTTAGGTAGGAAGAATGATGAAGTTTGGCCAGAATATGGAGTTGACTGCCTTTGTCGTATCAAAAAATGCCATGACATTTTTTAATTGCTCTCAGAGATTGGATCTGAAATCTATATCTTATTCAAAATATACTACCTCTAGCAGCACCACATCCTCATCTCCCTCTGAAAACATACCTTGGCATCAATTCACTATTTATTCAGACAGGAAGAGGGCTATTGTGTCCTCTGACAACATTATTGTGCAGTACACATTTGCCTGGATTGTTCTCTCTGATCGTGTATCACACAGTACCTCTTCTTTTGAATCCTTCTTTCCCCAAAATCATGCCAATGTGCAACTCCTCTGTAATAACCCTCAATAATAAATAACTGTATGTATATGTTATAAAAGTATTATGAATATGTATCTGTGCTAATAATACCACTATTATTATTATTATCTTCAAACTGTCTGATGAAGTGGGATTTTCTTCCATTAAAGCTCATGCAATAAATAAATTTGTTAGTCTATGAAAGTGCCACACCACTCCTTGCTTGTTTTGCTGAACTAGATTAACATGGCTACTCCTCTGGAATCAATATGGTCGTAAACTTAATGTTTTGGGAAGTAAACTGCAAAATATAACCTACTTTCCACAGCCCACTTATTATCTGTGAAATATCACTCATGCTACTGGCATATTCACTGAATTCTTTGGAAAGAAATTCTTTTTAGGAATTGTAAAAGTAAACAGTGGCCAAAAATAACATTTTTTACAAATCTACTTCTCTCTCTTTTAATACATTTAGTAAAATGGCACTTGCTAATACCAGATTTAAGTAATTACAGACTTTAGAGCCTTTTATTTCTCATGTAAATGACTATCTGGAAGTTAATTCAAGGCAGCTGTGATAAGTGGTGTCTGCAAACCATCCTTGTTTTCTTCCTCATATGATCAGAAGTTGTTCATGGCAGCCCCTCCCCACTCCCTCCCTTTGATCCCTATGCCCTATGTAGTAGGAGGATACACAGGGTAAAATGGGAGTAGAGACTCCATTCTGGACTGAATTAAGCCTTGGGTCTCTCTGCTAGACGTACAAAGAAAGAATTCACAATGTATGCAACAGAGTCTCCCATTGCTGAGATTAAAAGAATATATATCTATGACACAATTTACCCTTGAAAAGTGTTACAGAAACGTTAACTTCATTAGCATTACATGAACAAAAGAACATGCAATGCAATATACAGTACTAATGAATTTCACTACTTCCACAATCATATTGTGATTTATCAATTTAAGTTTTTCAATATTTCTATCCTATATGAAAAATGAACACTTTCACTTTGACTCCTAAAGTAAACACACAGAAACACGATCTTAAATTAGGACAGCAATAGTTCAGAGTCTCATATAAAAGAACAGACGGAAAATAATCTGAACAGATCCAAAATTGTCAGTACAAAAAAAAAAAAAATATTTTTTGTTATAACACCCATATCAAAACAAACCACAAATATTTTTCATAACTTACCTTAGAGATTTGAAACAATACACAGTGCTGGATTAATTTCAAAACAGTCTCCTCCCAAGAGATATCTAACTTTTCTACCACTTTCAAAGCTGGAGTGGAAGATATTTCAGGCCTGGATAAATATCACTGAATGAAAATTCGCTCCCTTGTTTGGCCACGTCCTACATTCCATCTCCTTCCACTGGCAACACAGCCACAGCTAATTTTAATCTGTGATGTATACAGCTAGCATGACAGTTAAAATTGTTTAAGCACTGACTAACACACTGCACTAAGTGTACCAGCATAAGAAAATTTTAGTATACAATAAAAGGACCCAACCCTATTAGATCCAGGACACCAAAAATTCCCAGTTAGTCAGCATCTTGCAAGATTAAACTCACAGGATCATTAAAATCTTTAGCTTCCAATAAAACACATGGCTAAATCAACAGAAACATATCTTTAAATTGCATTATATGATTTATAATGGGAATCTAATAGTAAATGTTTCAATAAAATATTAATTTTAACAATACTGTATTTACTGTATATAATTTATAATAATTATTAAATAATATAATTAATGCAGCATACCAGTGACTAAGATGTTTTCTTACCACTTACATACAAAATGTGAAAATGTATACCAATATCTTCATTTAAAACAATGCAAGTGGTGCAGGAGCAAGCCCAAAACAGAGCTGTAATGCTCTGTTTTGCCTCCCGGGGTGTGTTCCAAATGGAACGTGCCCCTTGCCATTAGCAGCACTCGGAGCCAGCACCACGAAGCCTGTTCTTTAGTAGAGTGGCTCTACTGAGCCACTCCAGCACGCCCAGGGCAAAGCGCCGTTGGCCCTGCTGTAGTTATGGCTCTGGCGCAAAAACTATGTATTTAGTGATCAACTTATGCTAATATTATGTTACATCCTCAAGCGTTATTTTATGTTTAAGTTTCAGAATGTAGAAATAAGAATTCTGGTTTTACACTGCTTATACTAGCCTGGTTATGCAAATATTAATCCTCAGACTCTCTTTTCATTCACAATACTTCCGCTAAATTAAGTGCTGGTAGCTGTTTACATTTTAAAATGCATTAAAATACACATTTGAAAGATATATAGAAGATTTTAAAAAGCAGAAACATTTGTTATGTGAAGCACTGAAATAATTATCCATATGTTTGTGTTTTATATTCATGCATCACTTTATTTCTCAAAGTACTATATGCTTCCTTTTTCTAACAATGCACTAACATTGCAGTCTGCTTTAAAAGTTGAAGTCCCTTATAATAACCAAAATCTTCAGATAAAAAATTAGGACTGACACAGTTTCAATTAATAACAGGGTTATGAAACACTTTTTCCTTTTATGAACTCCCTGCTCATTAATCCTTCATCACCTTCTATTTAGAATATATAACACCACAGTTCATTTACCCACAGAAAACTAAATCACCATTATGGCTAATATTGCTAAATACATTTTTCGAACTCTAAGATTTCTATATCAAATATATACGTAGCTTTCAGAGGGCCTTAATAGTTAGGCTCCTAGATTTATGAAAAATTAAAATATGAGGCAGACTTTTGCTTAATGTTAAGACTCCAAAACTTTTGCTTATTTGAAATTCCCGCTGAGTCTTAGATGAGGAATCAGCCTCTAGATAACATGGTTTTGAAGGACTTGATACACTCAGGGATAAGCTTATACATACTTTTAAGATTTGAAGGCTGAAATTTATTTTAAATTTGCCTACTAACTGTGGGTGGATAAAAAGAGCCACCCTAAAATTTACTCAGAGAAATGCAAAGTGTCACTTCATTTTGATATACTTCTTCTGGCTCCATTATAAAAAACGTGTTTAGAGTTGTTTGATTTTGTTTTGTTTTTTCCCCCACATGTAAGAGAAGAGAAATATTGCTGTAGTCTAAAATGGGATGACATTTCTCATCAGCTCACCTAATATCTGCAAGGTGAAAATAAATAAATATCTCAATTAATATCTTCAGAAGTCTTCAGAAACTGGTACTGGAGCAATAACTTATTTTTAATGAGCTCTGGATCATCTGGAGGCAGGCTGACTTCTTGTCTGCACATGAGGGAAAAGATACTTAGCTGGTATGGGGACAGAATGAATTATACCCCTGAGATACACTTGTGAGTAATTTACAGAATTCAGGTATCATGAATGATGGTGGTCAAAGTACAGTACTATACAAGGTAAGTAACCTCTCCTTTAAAAGGTTGTTTATTGACTCCATTCTTGATGCACATGCTAGAAACAGGATTCTTTTTTGGTCCATATTTATGGTGGGATCATATCTACACCCCAAGTGTTCTCATGACTTTCACCTTGAGAGTATAAAGAGAGGAGTGGGCCCAGTCATTATTACCTGTGCAACAAAAGAGAACATTTGCAGTGCTGCCGCCATCTTCTCTGTGCTACTGCTAGTTACTAGTGTCAATTTAATTTTTTACCATTGTGAGCATACGTGAAACACTAACCCCATGCACACCTTTATGGTGCAATTGTGTACCCTTTATGTTCACATTTATATGTAATTCTGTATTGTTTAATGCAAAATATGTCATAACATTTATGGAGTGATCATGGCACATGACACATTATTATATTTATATTTTGCAATATCATGTGTATGCTTATGAGGGTTCACTGTGTAATATAACCAAATTATGTGTCTCATGGCTTGACACAGCTCTAGACAAAAATCTGCACTGCAGAGAAGTCATTCACATCTTATTAAGGCTTTCACTAAACAAACCTAGCTCTTCTGGGAACAAAAGGATTAGCTAGAGCATCAAAAAAGAAACATGGTAGAAGTTTTCTGCATCTCCCAATGCCTAATTCATAATTTATTTGTATCACTTTCTCTTTCTCTCTTCCACCTCCACCCACAAACACCACCAGGTAACTGAAATACTGACTCAGCAGAGAGTCTAGCTGGAGATGGACCAGCCAACCTGTAGCGAGAATCATCTAGGGCTGTAAGATTGCTGCAAGTGTTAAGCTTCATTTAGAACATGGTTTGCCTTTTATTTATTTAGGATGAAATATGACCTGCTTTCCTCTGAACTATAATCACTTAAAATATTTCCATATTTAATATATTTGTTTGCTTTCTCTAACACACTGCACAAGGTTTAAGAATCTAAAAACTCCATTGAAGTAACAAGGCAGTTGCATATCATTTTTTTTTTTTTGATAAACTGATACACCAAGGAGCTTCTGTAGTCCTGTGGGGCCCTACCCATCCTCCATGACTTCTTGAAGACAACTGCTAATGGTTCCAAGATGGCTTTAGCGAGTTCTGTACCTACCATAATGGTGAATTTAGTCAGGCTCTGCTGACTTGATTTCCTCCCGTATCCGATACATTTATCATCAGTCCTTTCTCTACTTCAGTTGACTTGAGACAGCCTGGTCATAGCAGCTCTTCAAGTGATAGAAAAGCAACACCAAAATCTCAGAAATGGCAATGAAAACCTTGCAATTAGTGTGGGGCAGACATACCTTGTGTTGTAGAAATTTTCTGTGTTTCCTGATGCCTAGTTTCTTATTTATTTGTATCAATGAGTATCACTGTACATCTAGATATAACAGAAAACAGCCTTCCCCATGGTAATACTCAGATTCCGGAAGCTACCTAGTCAATGCTTTGATGTCTGGAAATCCCTGTACTTTACTGACATACCAGTCACAACCTTGGTCAGGAAATGTTCTCAGCCTCAAAAGGGCCAGTAACTGTACAGTATCCACACAAGGTGAAATTGGCATCAAATTTCTTTTGGAAACATGATAGATAATGTTTTGGTGTTGCAACTGGGCCAGAAGTTTCTTCTTGTGTCCAAGACACACTTTTGTATGTACTTTTTCACGATCTGGAGGTATGTGGAATTTTATCATCATATTAGAATATTTTCAGTATAACATTTTGTCTTGGAACTTGAATTTGCCAAAGTATAGAGAAAGATTGTTTGTGGTAGCAACTCTCAGAAGTTGCACACCCTTCCATGACCACAATTACATATATTGAATCTGACACACCACAAAGCCAAATGGTTCAATGGTGAACAGACCTTCTCTCCTGCCTGAAATTCATAATATATTATGAAAATAACCTTTTCCTACACCCAAGGTAATGTCTAAAATAAGAGTTCTGGGTATCTCACTTGTGGAAGAAGATCTTTCATATAGTACTACTGACAGACTTTCATGACATCTATGACACCATCTGCAAAATTGTTACAGATTCTGGCCTGGAAACATGATCCTATTCTATTGAAAAAAATCTTCTCATGAATTCTAAAATTGGCATATTTGCTGATCCACAACCAACAGACTACAGTGATCACAGTCTCTGCTGATGCAATAACAGGAATCTAACAGCATTAATATATATGTCATTTTCTCATTATGAGCAGCTTAACCATGGGTACTTAAGAGGAAATCTTTAATTTCCAAGATGAACTCCATTTTCCTTCAGGACCAGACTCTTCCCTTATTTTGCCATTGACTTGCTTTATCTAAGAAGTCCCTTTGGTACTCCTTGAATACATTTCAGATTTTATCTAGATCAGAGCTCAGGAATTTTTATTCCTTCTCTGTAGTGTTGAAAAAGACTCAAACAAGGACAGAATGTCCCCCTGCTCTACCTTGCTGAGGTTAATTTGTGCTGATATGAGGCATATATGACTGAATTTTTTCCATGTGATTGAAGTGCACTCCATCAGAATGTCTGTCTCCTGAGGGGAGCAGGAACCAATAGATATTAATGAGATGCTCCGGGCCAGAGACTGACGACTTATGGTACATGAGATGATTCTGAGTGACACACACACAGCTAGCCCTGCTACATGATTTTTGAGTGGCACCTACTGCTAGTCCAAATAGCACAAAAAGAATAAAGAAAATATATTTTCATTTACTAATCCTGAGAAGGTATGTTACTTTGAAAACACTTAAGAACTTTCATAATGCATGTTTATCTTAGTAACATGTCATGCAGAACGCTACGCTGCATTTTATGTTGTGCTGACTATTGTGATTACTATGTCACTGTAAGACAAGTTGAGGGGTAGAATTGAGAAAAAGTCAGTTCATATGAAAACAAAGTTAGATCTTCATTCATCTTAGCCTTATTCAAAGGAAGGGCCATGTTTGTGCTTCTTCTTGTGACAGAGTTGGTTGTAGTCTAAGTATTCAATGACACTTTCAGACAAACCATGCGAAAATCCTTCTGGATGAAGCAGACAAGATTGAATTGATCAAAAAGGCAGCAGCAGGGTATGAGAAGGCAGTGTTTGTAACACTTTATAAATATAGATGAATGCTTCAGCCAATAAAAGGGATTTAATATTAAACTGCTCTGGTTGACAACTTTTACCCATTCAACAACATTGTAGAAATTTACTTTAAATTGTTGCATATTATAATACCGACATACAAAAACTTTACTTAATGTTATGTCACTGTTCAGACTAAAACTCAACTATAAAAATTGGGAAATACAAAGTTAAGGGTTAAAAATGATTAACTTGCAAAGACAAGACTTTCAAGTTAGGAAATGCTAGAATGAACATAATTTGTGTATCATGGATCTGTTTTGGAAATGAATGTCAGTTGTGTAGTGAAAGTCTGCAGGACTCCTGTTTCATCTGTTGCAGAAATCAAAGTTTGCAATGAACAAAGCAGAGGATTGCAGGAAGAGAAAGGATACCCACATAGTTAATTGCTCTGAAGACTTGGATTCTATTTTGTACTCTATCACCAAATTTCTGTGCATAGGTCATCTCTACATATATAAATTAAAAGCTCAATCATAATGCATATATAGATAGGGCCAAATTAAGGTTGCATGAGCAAAATGCATTCTGGCATTTCTCAGCTTGAGAATGACTTTTCAACCTTTTAATTCTTACCTCTGTAATTCCTAATCTGTTATGGTTTACTTTCTTGATACAGACAAACTTAAATAATATTAAATAAAGTTTTAACTTGTGAATTTCCTTTATTTTAATACAAAAAAGCATTTACATGTTATTTAACTAAGTATTTCACATATTTGTTGCCTTCAGTATGTATTTTATCAACAGTTATTTTGGGAAATACCATATTTCACTCCTTAGTGTCATGCTGGACTATATACTTAAAGTAATTAAATTACATTGTATTCAAACCAAGCATGTTTTTAATAAAGCTTCTTAAAGACTTAAGAAACTATGTACAGAAAACTTAACAGGAACTACTATCCATAGTTTTCTACTTTTTTAAAAAAAGGTACATATTCAGAAGGCCAAAGCTCCCAATTTGTAAGACACATACAAACAATACCCATGAAAAGGAACTGATTTTTTACCCTATTTTTAGGAAACACTTTGTGGAAAGTTACACAAAATTATATCTTAAAAAGAAACTATAATCTACCAGTATACAAACCCAAAGGAGCATAGCAGAAGACTATCAAAATACAGCATGCTTTCATTCCACTTTCTCCTGTGACCCTTCTCTGTAATAATTTTATGACAGTCTGAGGTAAATCAAATGTCAAAGGCTATGGCTATATAACAGGGCTTTTTTAAGTTGACTTAAGGTCAGTTTAAAGTCAATTTTATTAAGTTGACTTAGTGAGGCCCCATTTTTTGAAGCTGACTTTATAAAGTTGACTTAAGCCAGGGGACCCATTTAAAGTTGACTTAATGAAGTTGACTTTAAATGGGTCCCCTGGCTTCAGTTGACTTTATAAAGTTAACTTAAATGGCTCTAATGCACTAAGTCAACCTTATTAAGTCAACTTTAATGGGCACATTGTGTTAAGTTGACTTAATAAAGTTGACTTAACCCTTAAATTCAACTTTAGGAGTGAGAGTTATTAAGTTGACTTAAGCAAGTGCTTAAGCTGACCTAATGAACCCCAAATGTGGCCAGGGAGTTGCTTAAGTCAACTTAAACCTCTAGTGTAGACATAGCCAAAGATAGTCATTGCCAGGCCAACCAGGACAATAATGATTCTACCCAAATATCCAAATGAACAAATGGGAGGGACTGGCTGATTATTTCAGATGTCACAATGTTACTGCTCAGGCAGCAGCAAGTGGCAACAAATGTGCACTGCGGTGTGTAGTTACATAAAGCTTTTTCAGGGCTCTGTTTCTCCAATTGTTTCTTAAAATCCCCAACAACATACAAAACACATATTGGAGATTCTTCCACATACTTTACTTTTTATAGATGAAATTTAATTCAAATCCTTCACAGCACATTTAAAATGGTTTTGAATAAAAATAACAGCCTGAGTGAGGTACATTTCTGTAGAACAGAAAATTCTGATGCACCCTCAACTAAAGTTAACTGTAAAATCATTATACATTTATTTTTGTCTAAAAATAATACTATTCTTCTCACTGAAATAACTTTCCTTGTATTTTCTGCTTTTCACCTTTCATTTTCTAAGACCAGTCATACTGTATTCCATGATTTTCACACTATGGAAACTGGCATTAATCTTGGAACATTATCATTACAAAATTAATAATGGTGTTCTGGAAGTTAACTTATTTCTGGATAACCACCACACTACAAATATCACCTGACAAGAGTGAGTAGCAAACAAAATGTAATTAAAACACTTTCATACGCTTAACAGTAATTGAAAAATAAGTAAGCTAAGTAATAGCAAATTCTTGGATAATAAAATTAAGGAAATGTAAATAATGCATTTTTATACTGAGTATGGCTCAAAATATTTTCATATTAAATGGTTACAGATACTTTGTCATCAGAAAAGTGTTACCGGTACATTTGTCTTTCAGTTTGAATGGAATGGAGAGGATCCAGGGAGTGGGCTTATCAGTCCATGAGAAGTAGGCTTGATAACAGAGGTTTTTATCTGGAGGATGATAGTCTAAATTTACTTCCTCCTTGAGATCATTTTTTAAAGAAATTCCAACAAACAACAACAAGTGCATATAGTGTGCACAGTATTTGGAACTGGTGGGGTAAGCCACTCGTTCATGGAGACATGTTTCAAGATGTAGGTACTTATGAAACCTTTGATTCAAGAGACAAAAACATGAAGAGATTTCAGAACCCGTTTAAACAGATAAGTATTTCCTTACATGCCACTAAAAAAAATTAGGCTCAGATAGGCAAAATAGGCAGAATTAACCTCAAAGTAGGCTCTTTACAGAGACACTAATTTTTAACTGACGTTTCTACAGACTTCTTTCTCCTTTTAGAAGGGAATACACTAAAGTTTCCTGAATTTCATTATGATTGTAGTGTATTATGACCCACGGCATGGCCTCTGGAGTGTCTGAAACATAGTAAAACTTCCTATGAACCTTAATTACAAGATGTTTAAGATGCCTGAATATAGGTGTCATGGTAACAGTTTGTAGGTGAGATTTTTAAGAACTGCTGAACATCAGTTCAGCAAATGCACAGGGTGTGCTCATTCTGTTTCCTTCTCCTCTTTTCCAACAACTCACTTGTAAATAAGGAAATTTGCTGCTTCTACATGTATTAGTGATATGAGATTATATAAACATGAAATGGTATGATTGTGGAGTGACTGCTTCCTGAAGTCTGAAGATTGGCCTTACCCTGTACCGAAAGAACATGGAGAGCAGAAGGCCCCACCAGAGTGGACCCTTAACTGGCCAGCAAGATTCACTTGGGCTATGTCTACACTTAGAAGGTTAGTTTGAATTAACTATATTGGAACTAATTAATTTGAACTAATAATGATTAGTTCGAATTAAGTTAATTTGAATTAGCATGGCCATAGGAAAACCAATTCAAACTAACATGTCCATGGACAGGACTTGCTAGTTCAAATTAGCAGAAGGGCACCGTGGGAGATGTGGCAAGATGGCCAACCAACAAGGGGGCCCAATATATACCCAATATATAGAAAGAGGAAGGCACCCTAGGAAGAAGAAGTTCAAACAGCATTAATTCAATATAATGGTTAATTCAAATGAACATGGCTACTTTGGGTTAATTCGAATTTATAAGCTCAAAATAACCCTTACTTCGAAGTAAAGCAAGGTTTTATAACATCAAAGTAAGCTTTCATTAATTAGAACTTTGGAATTCCTTAGTTTGAATGAATGAAAGTCAGTGTAGCCATGCATTAATTTAATTTGAAGTAATCCTCATTAATTCAAATTAAATTGTTAAGTGTAGACACATCCTTCAAGATTGTAAAACAGGTTGGTGAGCTATAGCTTTTTTGCTGTATTCATTTATCAAATCCATGCTAAGTAATCATATAACAACAGATCAATAAACTATAGTCTCTACATCAGATGTGCCGTGCTCTCTCTCAAAACCCATTAACTTATATATGAACCTTGTAAACTTAAGTAGGTAAACTTTCAGGAGAGAAGAATTGACAATTGTCCTCAGGGAGCCCTCCAGATTGGGAAACTCAGGAAAGTTCTCTCAGCAAGCCTCCAGGAGTGGGAAAACTGAGGAAAATCCACCTGACCCTTATTCAGGGAGCCCTTGAAGAGGGACTTTGGGGGGCTCTATTCTATGAGCTCCCAGGAGGAGGGAATTTGAATTGTAGGTGGGGAAGCTCACAGTATGGAATCTGACCTGCTGACCCAATGGCTCAGGTAACAGGATGCTTTAGAAAACAGATGGATTTGTAGATTATAATCTCAGAAGGGATCACTACCATCATCTAGTCTGACCTCCTGCATAATACAGGATGAAAAGACACCTGAATAAAATTCCCATTTGAAACACAGCATATCTTTTAGAAAAACATCTAAACTTGATTTTAAAATGTCTAGTGATAGTAGATATACCTCAGCCCTTGATAAACTGTTCCAAAATTAACCTGTATAAAAAGTGCCTCATTTCTAATCTTAATTTGTCTAGCTTCAACTTCCAATCACTGGTTCTTGCTCTACTTTTGCTTCCTAGTCTAAAGAGCCCTCTATTATCAAACTTCTGTTTCCCACTGACATGGCCTGCCCCTTTCTGAGCACACTTTTTATTCAACATTGGTGTTACTGGGTTGCCATCACAGCCTTTCTACCCCTCTCATATTCAAGACACTTGCCTGTAAACACGTAATCTTGGTTGTTTTTCTTAACTCTATTTCAAGGTTCCTGAAAATCTCTTTTAAAAACCCACTAATTTACTATGCCTCTGACTCTGCATAATCCACATAAACATTACACAAACAAAACAACGTCCAGCAACCTTCTGATTTCATACTCTAATAAGGACTCTGAGAAAAGGCTGTCTATAGATTTTGTTAAACCTGAGGAAGTCTTATGTTTAGGAATGAAGCAAGGGAAACAATAGGCATGATCATCCTAGTGTCATTTAAAAAAACAAAACAAAACAAACACACCCATTTTTATACTGTATTCTTCAAAGCTTTGCAAAATTAATTTTAAGTCCCTCATTAGTAAGATGCCAAGTTCCAAAGGGGGAGCTGTGTTAGTTGAGTTCAGTAAAACAAGCAAGGAGTCCTGTGGCACTTAAAGACTAACAAACTGAATTATTGCATGAGCGTTCATGGAAAAAAATACACTTCAGTAAGTTCCCCCATCTTCAAAGCATCTGATGAAGTGGGATTTTCTCCCATGAAAGTTCATGCAGTAAATCGATTCGTTAGTCTTTAAGGCTAAGTCTACACTTAGACTGTTAGATCGAATTAACTTAAATCAAATAAATCATTAAATCAAATTAAGTTAAATCAAGTTAGCATGGCTCCACCAGAAACCCAGACTGAACTAGCATGTCCATGGACAGGACTAGTAGTTCGATTTAGAAGTGGGGCACCATGGGAGGTATGGCAACACGCCCCCCCCCCCCAAGAAGAGCCATGCTGCTAACCGATATATAGAAAGAGGAAGGCACCCTGGAGGAAGAAGGGCAAAAACTGTTTATTTGAACTAATGGTTAGTTCAAATTAACATGGCTACACCGGGGTAAATTGAACTAAGTTTGATTTAACTGTCTTTTTTAATTTAAAGGAGGTTTTATAATTTTGAAATGTCCTTTCCTTATTTCGAATTGAGGGAGGTCCTTATTTTGAACTAAGGAAAGCTAGTGTAGCCATGCAACACTTTAAATCGAATTAATCATCATTAATTCAACTAAAAGTGTAAGTGTAGACATAGCCAAAATGCCACAGGACTCCTTGTTTTTCATTAGCAAGGAGAATTCAATTTACAACAAAGATCACACACTTATTCAAAAAAAACTTACCAGCTTATACACAGGATAGTGAGTTCATCTTAAAATCGACATCCCCATATATTTACACCTATTAAGTAATTTTGCACAGATTTTACATTTTCATAATATTAAAGAATGTTAAAGAACATGTTAGATTTGAAGATGAAGAGAAATAAATGTATGTCCTTTTTTAAAACAGGAATATAATTTTATGGTACATACCAGGGATGTGCAACCTTTTTAGGTGAGGGGTCACACTGCAAATCTGTTCTCACTCAGGGGGCTGGTGAGCAAATTTTAGATAGATAAGGATAGTAGAAATTGATTTTGTTATTAATCAAATTTAAATAGTCAAATAAACACTGGTTCACAAACTTCATTTGGTTCTGTAAAAGCAGAAACTTGCATTTCATACCTAAACACAATTCTCAAATAATATCCAAGGGTGGCCATGTGGAGTGGCAGGGGGGAGCGTGGGGACAATGGGGAGCAGGGCAGGGGTGACAAGGAGGGTCGAGGTAGCAGAGCAAGGGACGGGTTGGACAGGGATGGCAAGTGAGCTGGGCAGGGGTAGGGAGGAAGCTGTGTGGTAAGGTGGTGGGACCACACTACTTCCCTTCCCCCTCACACTCATTGCTGGGTCCCTGACCCTTCCTCCTGCCCTACATCACTCAGGCTCCGCAGCCTCCTCCACAACTGGTGCGACATGGACTCCTCTTCTCTGTTGGCTACCAGACCCTCTTCCTGGCCCCATGCTGCATGGGCTCCCTGACCATTTCCCCTTCCCTAGTTCCGTCAGCTCCGACCCCTTACCTGGCCCCTGCCATGTGGGCTTCCTGACCTTTTCCCTTCAGGCTCCCCTTCCCCAGCCCCATCAACTCCCCGACTTCTTCCTTGGCCCTTCCGCTGCACGGACTCGCCAACCCCTTTCCCTGTGGACTCTGCTCCCCTCCTCCCCTTTCCATGTGTGGGCTCTCCTGGCCCCTCCCTTCCCTTTCCATGCACAGACTCTGCTCTGATCCTTCCCTTGTCTTTCCATTTCCCACACGGGCTTCTCTCTTTCCCTTCCCCTCTCCATCTTTCCTCACACATGGCTCCCCTCCCTTCCTCCTCCCTATTTTCCATCTTTCCTGGCACTATGGCTCCTCCCTCTCCACCCCTTCCCTGTCTGTCCCCGTGCAACGGGTCCTCCCCTTCCCTTAATGCACATGGGCTCCTCTTTCATACCCCAACAGCACTGCAGGGGTTCCCCAGTCCCTTCCCTGGCCCCTGTTCCACCTGAAACCGGCTGAATCCAGCCCCTGAACGCAGCTCTCTGACCAGGCCACTCACCCCTGTGGCTTTGGGGAGGACAGGAGATTAAAAAGGGCTCCTCTAGCCAGCCCCAGCTCCCTGGCTCTTGTGGCAATGATCTGCAGGCCAGATGAAAACCCTTTGTGGGCCAGAGTTTGGCCCGCACACCGCAGGTTGGACAAGTCTGATATATACCTTTTCATGGTAATAGACTATAGTTGTTTTTCTTTCATAGTGAGTAAACTGAAATTCCATGTGTCATGCTTAGCAAATCAACACAAACTGTTCTTCCTACAGTCTGTTGCAGGTTAATGTATTAAAAAGTTTTAGAAATCTCATTGTAAACATTGTACATCAAAAGCAGCATACACATTTAGAACATGAGAATTTTTATGGACGATGCAAAGCCACAGATAAATAATTCATCACTTTTTTTGTATAATTTGCATACATTATAGTTTGTGAAACTAATTCTCTACTTTCTTAATCTAACAGTTTGTAACTGATTTAAATCAACATAAACAATGCCATTCCAATGTATCAAACCTATCAATGCAATTTGATTAACTTTAAGTGAAAAACTGTAATTTAATCTACCAATGTAATGCTCCAGACACTAGCAGAAAGCAACTAATCTTTAATTTAGAAAGAATAATAACTTGGTAAAGTACAGTTAAAACTTACGTCTCCAAAGTAAATAAAATGTTTATGTATTGTGTAAATGTTTAGTCTCCAAACAACATAAAAATGATAATCTGTAGATATAGCAGTTAATTCAACAGCTCTGTGAAAATGACAACATTTGATGAGTGAAATCAAATTTGCTTACTTCACATCTAGGTATGTGGTCAAATTTAAGACCAGACGAGCAGTTTCTGTACTCATAATATTGATGATTTTCATTATATTCTTGAACAAATATTTGTAAATAAGTTTCATATGGAAAAAGATAATATAGGAAGTGGGGCATGACTAAACATAAGATGCAAAATATGTTACTCAGGAGTATCATGAAACAGCATTCATCAAGATACCTGACTAGTCAATACAATGCATTCTTATGACTGGCTGTCTTGACGATAAATATCTTTTCTGACCTGCAAAACAAGTTGTTTTTCAAAAGTGATGTTGTATAGCAGCAAAATCTAGCACAGGTAAAAGTACAATACATCACTGCCTCTGGGTTTTAAGACTTAAAATGGAAGGTCTAATATTCAAATTCAGAACCAAATATCAATCTTTATGCCTAATCTGGGGCACTCCTTTAACTTTCATGGATCAAGTCCCAAACCCTCTGAAATCAAAGGAATATCTGCCGTTTACTTTTTACTAAAACCAGTATTTGGTCCTAAGTGCTTATTTAGGTAGCTAAGTGTCCATTTCTTCATATATTCACACATACAACTTTGCTTAAAAAAGTAGTGAATCATAATGGACATCAGTAACGATACTCACCTTTGTTTTCAGGACTTGAGTCCTAACATCAGTATTTAGGCACCTAAATTTGAAAACTGCAACCACTATCTTAAATCATCACTACATCTTCATCACTTACTACTTAGCTATATCCATATAGACATTTTATTTTACAAGATTTGCAATATATTCATTTCTGTAAAACCATCTTAAAAATTGTCTTATTACCTGTATGGATGGCTCCATCATTATTGCACTAGTATTTCCTCCATGAAAGTCAGGATTCATGCATCATGTTGTTGAGAGCACGACCAAGTCTCTAATCGTATTTTCCCACTTAAAGTAGTAAGAACTGTAAAAAGACAACATATTTTACAATGGAAAATTGCATGCTTAATGTTGTATCTATTTACTAGGAGTCACCAATTGCACGAAAAGACAGAAACTTGTCTATTTGAAATCCAGACAATGTTAAAAGAAAATGGAGCTGGAAACAGTTTTGGCTTCTGTGCAGATCCCTATGCTTCAACCCTATATTTTAAAAATTCTTTCTTCTAATCTATGTGAAAGATCCACATAAATAAGGGAAACTGACTAAAATGAAAATGGAATATACACAAAGGGCTGTCAAAAACACCCAGGGCCATTGACTCTGACAGGGCCATTTGGATGAATAACTGCTCATTAATGAATAAAGTATTCCCAATCTAAAAGATGACAAGTGTTGGTTTTGCTCATTTCCTTCAGTTCTAGTAATCACCGGTATTATTTATAACAACAGAATGATTTTTACTTCCACGGTGACCTTCTTCTTTATAGAGACACTAAATTTGGCTCAAAACTAGGTTTTTGTTTTAAAAAAACCAAACATGTTGTTAAAAACTCTAAGTTAACAGAACCTTAAATCCATTTAAAAAAAAATCCCTTTGGTGTGTGCATGAAACACTGCAGCAGAGTGCCAGAGCCTGAGATTTTAAAGTGAAATAACTACACTTGCAGTTGGTGGAGCAGCTCAAGCTGAGTCTCAATTTTAGACAAAACAGGGTTGGCATCGGGTTGTTCACTGTGAAGGGACATACCTTTTGTGGAACAGTTATCACCCCTGTGAAATAGCCCAAGTCTACTGACCTTCAGGATACCTTAAGAGGTATAATCTACTCATGAGGACTGCTCTAAAGGTGGTCTTTGAGGGCAATCAGATTTGCGGTACACAAGGAGTATAGTTGCTGGCAGAAGGTACAATTTTGGCATAGCCGCTTAAAGCCCTAGGAGTCCCATTTTAATAGTTAGATTTCTTTAGTAAATCTTAGTAAACAAAACCACATAAATAAATGTGAAAGTGACTAGTTTATTTTCATTGGTCTTACTGAAAGCAGTGAAAACAAAATATCACAGTGAAAAATAAGAGATTTTAAATTCCTTCAGTTTTAACCTGAAATGTTACTGGAAACAATGTTTTCTGAATTACTACTTTGAATATAAAAGTGTTCCTTAAAAACATGCAGGAAAAAGATTTCAAGAAAAACAATATTGTGGCATATTAACTATTGTATCATACAGTGTAACAAATATGCTGAAATCTCATACGCAGACATATTTATGAAGGGCATTTCTTTAAGGAGATTCTCTGTATCCTTCTATTTTTAAAGAAAACTAAGTTGATATACAATGAGTTATGAAAATATCAATATAAAATTAAAATAGATTTGCTAAAGATGATAAAATTATACATCTGCCTAAATGCACTGTCCATAAAGAGATGAAGTTTAAATATGTAACACACTGAAACAAGCTAACTGAATGAAATTACACAGTGACTATATCACCCTTTGAAAGAACTAAAATCACAGAGTATCAGCCACTGAAATGCTGCCACTTCTTATGTCTTAGCAGAAAATGCTGTATGTCCTCCCATAGCAAACACTTACAAATCCCCTCATGGTGAACTTCTTTCACTTGTTTGCTCTTCTGGTGCGGCATTAACATAAGCATGGAATTTTCTGTTTAATCTTGTTCTCAGAAACACCATTTACATTTACACTCAATCTGATCCAGGCAGGATAAATAATAAGCTTCCAGCAAAGCCATCACCACAACTCACAAGACAACAACAGGTTCACCATATACCCCACTCCCTCAAAGACACCAGCTCTAGAGAACTGATTAGTTCCCCTTCTGGACAAAACAAAAATCCTCTACAAATCCTGTTGACCCAACCCACCCCTGCTCCTGTCCAGCACAAATGCCAGACACTTTGTACCCAATCGGTAAAAGAATTACTTTCCTCCCACTGCCCTCATCTCAGTACTCTGGGCAATAGGTTTTACAGTGCAGCATGGGGCAGGGTGGCCAAGGAACGTAAGGGATGGGGGTAAGGTGGGGATCTGCAGGAAATTAGGGAGGTGGCCACATGGGGTGAAGATGAGGCATGCAGTTGTGTGGGACAGAATGGCACAGGTGGGGGGGGGGTGAGCCAGGATCAGGGATTTCCCAACACCCCCCAGTTGTCAGCTAGTAACAGTGTTAGACCAAGTCAGTGAGCACCCCAACACCCATACAGA
>ML681992.1:28994674-29158389 GCA_007922195.1 Podocnemis expansa
TGACCTTGTGGGGTCCCTTCCAACCCTATGATTCTATGATTCTAGTGGTTAGTTTGAACTAACCGCGTTTTTTTTTGTTTTTTTTTTAGTTCGAATTAACTTTTAGTTCTAGCTAGCTGTGCTTTCTTAGTTCAAACTAAAAACCCCCTTGGCTAGTTTGAACTAAAAGTTAGTTCAAACCAAAAAAACCCTTTAAGTTCAAACTAACTTCAAACTACTTAATTTGGACTAAGCAAGCCTGAACTAAGGTTTTAGATGTAGACATAGCCTAGGAGTCCCACACTCCCCCTGCTTGAGAGATCTGAGAACTACTGGGCCCACAGTCCAAAAGCAGAAAGGCAGAGCCAAGGGCAGAAGATTATATATAAACAGCGGGCCTGAAGGCTCAGTGTGGAAGGTTTCTTTGAGGGACACAGGCATGCCTGTACTTGCAGCAGCAGCTTCCCCAGGACTTGAAATTGGGGGAGGGGGTAATAGGAGGATGTGGGGGGTGTTGGGGTGCTCACTAAATTGGTATAACACTGTTACTAGCTGACAACTGGGGAAGTGTTGGGAAATTCGGGGGTGGGAGTGTTAAGGAAATCCCTGCTTGCAGAGGACTCCAACCTTCCAAGGGATGAACTGCCTTCTCCCTAGGAAGGCCCAGACTGGGGGCTTGCCAGACTTCCCTACAGGAGAAACCTGAGAGATGCTGCTGGAGCTACCTGGGGGAAAGGACCTGGAGGAGCTGCCATCTGTTGAAGAGCCCAGAGACCTGGAGGAGCTGCCATCTGTTGAAGAGCCCAGAGACCTGGAGGAGCTGTCATCCGCTGATGGGCCCTGTGTCCCAGAGGAGCTGTGTCCTGTTGATGACCCTGGAGAATTCCTGTGCCTGCTTCTGGTCGACAGTGACAGTCTGGTTGGGCTGCCACTGGCCATTTACCTAGATGACCCAGAGGAAGACCCTAGGAGACAGGTATCTGGGTCTAGGGTGGGAGAAGGTGGCCCAGAGAGAGAGGATGACCATCCAGATGAGTTTCTTAGTACCTTAGTTTCAGCATGTTGTGGCTGAAGCCCTGCTGACCCAGCGGCAGAGGGATCTGCCACTTGTAGGGCCCTGCGCCGTGACATAGTAGTGTCATGTGGGTCTGCATCCCCTCTTCTTCCTTTCCAAATCCCCTGGAGTTTGCTACCCCCTTGATTTGTACCATGCAGGGTGGTGAGTGGCTGCTTCATATGCCTGGGCCTGGGCCTGGGATAGTTAAAGACCTGAGCAACTCTGTCTGTTCTGCCCCACTTGGGGGTCGGGGGCTAAAACATCTCTCTGCCGACCCTGCTGCACCTGTGGGTGGGGGTGGGGTGAGCCCTTTTCAACTACTTTTCCCTGACAGAAGGGTATAGTCCACAGGAGAGCCGTAATGCCATTTTTTGCCACCCAGGGCGCGTTCCATTTGGAACATGCCCATTGCCATTAGTAGAGCCCTGCAAATCCATGGATATCTGCAGATATCTGCCTTATATCCGCATCTGTGGGTACAATACAGATATCCATGGACCATTTCTTGTGGATGCAGATTGGATACAGATCCACATATTTTTATGTGCACAGAGCTAGAGCCCAACAAATATGCGAATCATAGAATCATAGAACCATAGGGTTGGAAGGGACCTCATAGGTCATCTAGTCCAACCCCCTGCCAGAGGCAGGACCACTCCCCCTAAACCATCCCAGTCATGGTTTTGTCCAGTCGGGCCTTAAACACCTCCAAAGATGGAGATTCCACCACCTCCCTCGGCAGCTCATTCCAAGGCTTCACCACTCTCCCAGTAAAAAAAGTTTTTTCTAATATCCAGCCTCAACCTCCCTAACTGCAACTTGAGACCATTGCTCCTCGTTCTGTCCTCTGTTATTACCGAGAACAGTCGAGCTCCATCTTCCTTAGAGCATCCCTTCAAATAGTTGAAGATTGCTATCAAATCCCCCCTCAATCTTCTCTTCTGCAGACTAAATAAGCCTAATGCTTTCAGTCTTTCCTCATAGGGCTTGTGCTCCAGCCCTTTTATCATTTTGGTTGCCCTCCTCTGAACTCTCTCTAGCATGTCCCTGTCCTTTTTGTAGTGGGGAGCCCAAAACTGAACACAGGATTCTAGATGTGGCCTCACCAGTGCAGAATAGAGGGGAAGGATCACATCCCTTGATCTGCTGGTAATACTTCTTTTGATGCAGCCCAGTATGCCATTGGCCTTTTTGGCAGCAAGAGCACACTGCTGACTCATATCTAGCATCCCATCCACCATGACCCCCAGGTCCTTTTCTACACTGCTGCTACTTAGCTGAATGTTTCCCAGCCTGTAGCGGTGCATGGGGCTTTTTTGTCCCACGTGCAGGATTTTACACTTGTCCTTATTGAAGCTCATTAGATTTCTATTGGCCCACTGTTCCAATTTATCTAGGTCTCCTTGAATCCTGTCCTTGCCCTCCAGCGTGTCTACTGGTCCCCCCAGCTTGCTGTCATCTGCAAACTTACTGAGAATGCAGTCTATTCCATCATCCAGATCATTGATGAAAATGTTGAACAGAACCGGCCCCAGGATCGACCCCTGGGGCACACCACTCGTGACTGGCTGCCAGCTAGACATGGAACCATTGATTCCTATACGCTGAAACCGTTGATCTAGCCAGTTTTTTATCCACTAAATAGTCCACCTATCCAACCCATACTTCCTTAATTTGCCAGTGAGAATGCTGTGGGAAACTGTATCAAAAGCCTTGCTAAAATCAAGGTAGATCACATCAACAGTTCTTCCTGCATCCAGAAAACCAGTCATCTGATCATAGAAGGAGATGAGATTGGTCAGGCATAATTTACCCTTTGTAAATCCATGCTGACTGTTCCTGATCACTTTATTTTCCTCTATGTGTTTGAGGATGGATTCTTTGAGAATCTGCTCCATAATTTTTCCAGGGATTGAGGTGAGGCTGACTGGTCTATAATCCCCCGGATCCTCCTTTTACCCTTTCTTGAAAATAGGCACTACATTTGCTTTTTTCCAGTCCTCTGGCACCTCCCCCGTTCTCCATGAGTTTTGAAAGAAAACGGCCAGCGGTGCTGCTATCTCATCAGCCAATTCCCTTAGCACTGTTGGATGCAGTTCGTCTGGCCCCATGGACTTGTGCACATCCAGCTTCTTTAAGCAGTCCCTTACCCGACCTTCCGTCACCAAGGGCCTGTCTTCTTCTCTCCAATCTGCCACACACATGGTAGTGGGCTGGGAGCTGACCCTGCCTGTGAAAACTGAAGCAAAAAATGCATTGAGCACTTCAGCTTTTTCCTCATCCTCTGTCACAAGGATGCCTGCCCTATTCAGCAAGGGGCCTACACCATCCCTGATCCTCTTCTTGTTATTAACATACTTGTAGAACCCCTTCTTGTTATCCTTTACATCTCTCGCTAGCCGCAACTCCATTTGTCCTTTGGCCTTTCTGATTTTACCTCTGCAGTCCCTAGCAATATTTTTATAGGCCTCCTTGGTCATATGATCAAGCTTCCACTTCCTGTAAGCTTCCTTTTTATGTTTAAGCTCAGAGCAGAGTTCCCCGCTAAGCCATTCTGGCTGCCTCACATGTTTGTTCTTTCTCCTAATTGGAATGGCAACTTCCCGTGCCCTTAGCAGGGTTTCTTTAAAATATAACCAACTCTTTTGGACTCCTTTCCCCTTCAGATTAACTTCCCAAGGGATCCTGCCCATCAGTTCCCTGAGGGAGCCAAAATCTGCTTTTTTGAAGTCCAGGGTTTGTGCTTTGCTTCTTTCCTTCCTTCCTTTAATCAGCATCCTGAACTCAACCATGTCATGGTCACTACTGCCTAGCTTGCCATGTACCTCTATGTCCCTGATCAATTCTTCCCTGTTTGTGAGCAGCAGGTCGAGCGGTGCAAGGTCCCTAGTTGGTTCCTCTAGCATTTGTACTAAAAAGTTGTCCCCAACACTCTCTAAAAATTTCCTGGATTGCCCATGCACTGCTGTATTGGCCTCCCAGCAGATGTCAGGGTAATTGAAGTCCCCCATCAGGACCAGGGCCTGTGATCTAGAAGCTTCCGCTAGCTGTCCATAGAACACCTCATCCACCTCCTGCTTCTGGTCTGGTGGTCTACAGGAGACACCCACCACAACATCCCCCTTGTTGCTTTCCACTCTCAATGTAACCCACAGACTTTCTACTGGCACGCTTCCACTTCCATAAAGGAGCTCTGAGCAGTCATAGAGCTCTTTTACATATAGTGCTACTCCTCCCCCTCTTCTTCCCTGCCTGTCTTTCCTGAACAGTTTATACCCATCCATGGCAGAGCTCCAGTCGTGAAGACTATCCCACCACATCTCTGTTATTCCTATAATATCATAGTTCCTTGTCTGCAGTAGTATTACCAATTCTTCTTGCTTATTTCCCAGGCTCCTCGCATTAGTGTATAGGCACCTAAGATACCTGGCCGACTGCCCTACTTTGTCATGTTGATTTCCAATTCAATTACATATACCTCCTTGCATTTTTTCTTGGAGTTCTCCTCCCCCACTCTCCTCACATATTGGGGCTTCAGTAGAGCACTTAAGACGTTTATTTGATTCCCCCCCCCCATGTTCCAACTACCTTCTCTTTTATCGCTGTTGATACAGTCCCAGCCCCCCACCCCCAAGTTCCATCGCTTCCCCCAGATCACCCACATTGTTACTTACCTGTGGGCTTTGGTCTCCTTCCTCCGTTGAACCTAGTTTAAAGCCCTCCTCACTAGGTCAGCCAGTCTGTGCCCAAATATGCTCTTCCCCTTCCTGGACAGGTGACGGCCATCTCTGCCTATCAATCCTCTGTCCTGAAACAGGACTCCATGGTCAAGGAAGCCAAATCCTGACCACACCATCTTCGCAGCCAGGCGTTCACCTCTAGGATGCATCTGTCTCTCCTCAGGCCTCTAGCCTTGACTGGAAGGATCGAGGAGAACACCAGCTGTGCTCCAAAGTCCTTCACCCTCGCTCCCAGAGCCCTGAAGTCACCTTTGATCTGCTGAGGATCTCCTCTTGCAGCATCATTGGTACCCACATGGGTAAGAAGCATGGGGTAGTAGTCTGAGGGGCGGATGATTTTTGACATTCCCTCTGTTACATCTCGGATACGGGCACCTGGCAGGCAGCATACCTCTCTAGACGCCTTGTCAGGGCGACAGATGGGTGCCTCCGTTCCTCTCAGGAGTGAGTCCCCAATCACCACAACCCTACATTTCTTCTTAGGTGAGGTGGCTGTGATCTGCCCAGCCTTTGGGGTGGATGGCATCTCCTCTACCTCCTTTAGTGTGTCCAGCACCGTATAACGGTTCCTCACCACAATGGATGGTGGGATGTGAGCAGGTGTGGAGCACTGTCTACTGCCAGAGGTGACCAGCTGCCAGTGTCCTTCCTCTGCCATAGGCATCCCATCCGTTTCCAGAGCTGTGGCAGTAGCCCTTGGCATTGGGATAGGGACCTCCTCCTTGCAGGTCTCATCATGGACACTGTCAAGGAAAATGGATATCAGCATTATATCCGCATCCGTGGATACAACATGGATATCTGTGGACCATTTCTTGCGGATGCAGTTTGGATACTATATTTGTATCCATGCAGGGCTCTAGCTGTTAGTGGTGCTTGGAGCTGGCACCATGAAAGCTGCCCTTTAATAGAGCAGCTCTATTGAGCTGCTCTGTGCCACCCAGGGCTTTGCCCTGTTGGCCCTCTCCCCCCCATAGTTATGGCTCTGGTCCACAGCCTAAGACAAAAAACTAGAGTGGCCGCCCTCCAAGCGGGATGCCAAAGGAGTGCCACCCTGTACTCCACAGCCTATTGCAGGAAACTGAAACAAAAGGACACGACTCACCATACTGGGTGGTGGGTGTTTGCTTGTGGTTATATGTTTTTGTATTGTAGTTGCCATGTTTTTATGTAAGACGATGTTGGGAAGCTTGTTGGAGCTACGTTAGTCCCAGGATATTAAAGAGACAAGATGGGTGACGAGCTTGTCTCTTTTGCCAGCAGACTTTTGTCCAATAAAACTTATTACCTCATCCACCCTGTCTATGTATAATGAATCAGTCAAACATGGAGTGTATATGAAAGAATCTTTTTACTATCTCTCCCCTAAAATCATTACGTTTGTTGTGTGAGTAATAATGTGATTTGTGGGACAGCAATTCATTATGCAGGTCTGTAGCTGTAATTCTTTCACAAAACCACCTAAAAACTGCTAAAGTGGGTTCTGCTTGTTAACATTGTCATGCCTTAGCTCAGTGGTTCCCAACCTTTTTGACTTGAGGGCCAAATATACCATTTTTACAATCCTGAAGGGCCACCAGTCTCTGCTGGCAGCCCCCCACTCAACTACAGCCAGATGGAAGGAGTTTTGCAAGGAGGCTTGTCATCTCACTGATCTCCTGTCCCTCTGGCTGCAGAGGGAAACCGCAGGTGTCCTGTAGCCCAGTGTGCTCTACCTATATCCCTAGGCAGTGGCTCCTAACCAGACAGATCCATGCCCCCATCCCTCCAGCTCCCATAGGGATCTCAGCACCTAGGGACCCAGGCAGAAATTTTGGTCTCTGCTGGAGCTGTGGTAGGGGAGTGCTGATCTGCTATTCCCTTGGCTGTAGCAAGCAGCCTGCATCAGTCTTTTAGCTCCATGGAAATGCACTCTACCTGGGCCTTAAGCAGCAGCTCCATTTTGCAGCCAGCAGGAGAGGAGCCGTGGGCTTCATTGAATGCCCTTGCAGGCCACTTTTTGCCTCTGCGCCAAAGGCTGGGAATCATTGCCAAGACTTAGCCCTTTGCCAGGTTAGGAATAAAGCAGCTTCTGATTAGTCCATTATTGTAATGACCTGTATCTCCAGTAAGGCCACTGCCAGCATGTAACAGAACTTATAAATAGTTTTATCAACTGTGGACAGCGGAAAGGGAATCAGTGGATTCTTTGTGTGTTTTCTGTGGTGCTGGGGAAAACTATGGCTATGGCATGGATGACTTTTTTTGACAGGAAGGAAAGAGTGTGGAACTGATACCTAGTCACATATATTGCTAGCTGAGGCAGAATTTTTAATTTATTTTAAGCAAGGCCTGCTTGGTTATTTTTATTTATTTATTTAATTAATTAATTAATTAATTTTTGCAGCACCTCACTCAATGAATAGTTTAAAGGACTGGTCACCCTCCATAGTACTGCAGCCTGTAGCCCACCAAATTTCCACCATGACGAGCAGGGGTGGTCTCTGGATTATCTCTGTAGCTGGTAATGAGCAACCAGCTATGGGCAAATCCAGGTTGCTGGATTTCAGTGCCGTATGATCTAGACCAGTAAAGTGATGCAAAGGGGTAGCCATTTTTGGAGAATTTTGCTATTTTTTGTAGTTGATAGCTGATGAATATTTATGTGGGAATCATGAATTTAGTATATATTTCCATGAAGTAAACAAACATGTTTCAACAATAGAAGCAGCATGATAACTGCTATGGCTACAATTGCAATAATATGATGTTGCATTGTTGCTACCACATAAAATTTTTAAAAGCACTTAGATCACTTAGCAGCCTGTGATGCTGTATGATTGAATATGTGATGCTGTTTAACTAAATATAACCATTTATATCAATTGTTCCTAACCTTGGTGTGGGACCCCCTTAGGGAGGGTGACAAAGATTACAGGGGTCCATGACATTTCAGTAGTATTGAGCTCATTTAGCCTTGAGCTTCATGGCACCAGAACAGAGGAAAAGCCCTGTGAGCTCCATGCCAGCTGGAGTGAAGAAGCAGCCCCTCCTGAGGGAACAGCAGCCCTGAACTCAACTCTGGCTGAAGTGGATCAGAGAAGCAGTCCTCTCTCATGTATTTATTGGGGTTATATTGGTTTATGAATGGTGAAGGGATGGGTGAGCATTTGTTACCCAGTGTTAACCAGAATGGCTGTCACTCAAAAACATTGGAACCACTGATTTATGTCAACGATACTACCAGAGTTACACAATTGCAACAGTTCTTGGGCAACTAGCTGAAGGAAAGTTCCATAGAAAATAGAGCTAGGCTGTTGTCAGTGTTTGCAGATGACAGAACAAAGAGCAATGGTCTCAAGTTGCAGTGGAGTAGGTCTAGGCTGGATTTTAAGAACAACATTTGCACTAGCAGGGTGGTAAACCAGTCGAATGGGTTGCCTGGGTGGTAGTGGAATTTACATCCTTAGAGGTTTTATGGCCTGGCTTGAGAAAGCCTGGCTGCCCTTTGAAGTGGAAATCCATCAACTTACAGAAGCAACTCACTCAGACTCAGACAGACATCATCTTCCTTTCTGAGATGATTTGGTTGGCATTGGTCTTACTTTGAGCAGGGGGTTGTACTAAATGACCACCTGAGGTCCCTTCCAGCCCTAATATTTCTATGAGTCTATCTAATTAGGTAATGTAAGATGTCAATGGAAAATCTACAATGTAGCAAATATGATCATCCTATGTATATGTATGTATCATCTTTGTATTAAAATTATGAATATTGACTATGAATTTAACCCCAAATGTATATGTTCCTGGATGATCCCACAAGATAAGATTAACCAGAAGGCTATGTATTGATGGCCCATTGAGGACACTTCGCACTAACACCAGGCCATCAAAGAAATTCATCCTTCCCAGCAACCCTTTCCTGTGGACTCTGAAAACAATGTGGGCAATGGCTACTCCTGTGAGTCATCAAAACGTGTAAGGGCATCCTGCACCTTCATAAAGATCCCACTAGTCACTGTCTGTTTCCTCAGACTCGAAGCAGCATTCCACTGACTACAGGTGGTTCAGGACAGCCTGCAGCAAATGGGAATTATTCTGCTTCATAGCTTGTAGCGAGGCAGCTCCAGTAACATCACAATTTTCAATGCCCTATGGCTCCTGTCTCACCCCTCAAAATATTGAAGTGTAAGTTGCGAAGTGTTCATGATGCTCACAATAATAATACAGAGCTGAGTGGATTCCATTCCTCTCAGGCAATAGTGTGCACATTGCAGAGAATGAAGGATTTGAAAAAAATGGCATGCAAAGACCATGATCTGTTTGTTTGCACTGGGACAAGAAGAGTGGGGAGGGAGGGAGGATGTTGTATCATGGGAGGATGAAAACCTTCCCAAACACCCCACCATGTAGTTGCACTGTGGGATAGCTCCTATGGTGCCCTGCTTTGATTGCTGATGTAAGCACAGACGGTGGGGGTGCAGTCCCCCAATGTAATGAGTGTGGTGTGATCATTCTCCTCTGGATTCAGCAGCTTTGCTGGTGAAGTTCACTGAGGAATGAAGTGAGTTTAATATAAAATGCAGACCTACCCTGAGCCTGCTTCATCTTTCCTCATGTTAATAGCTATTTCCTTTGCTCATTCCCTTTTCAGCTATTTTTGACTTTTACTAACCACATTTCCTTGTTTACAAAATTAATTTTTAACCTGACATCATATTAATCACAAAATGTTCTGTTGCCACCCGAATAATGTTTTACTTTCTCTACAGCTATTTTGTCAAGGGCTACCTTTCATGATGAAAATATATTTATCACTGGCAAGATATATCAGTTAGATTCAAAACAGGTTGCTCTGACTGAACACTTTCTAGGCCAGTCATACCAAGTTCATTTATTTTTACTCAGGAGAAAGTTTAAAAGTCTCTTTGCCATTCTGTGTAGTTCTGCAGCAGCAGAGTATCCCATTGTCATAATTCAGCTGGTGTGATGGAGCATTAGCTTGTCTCTAAATTATTTGTTTTATTAACACCAATTTAAACATAAAATGCAGTTTATTAGCAGACATTTTATTACATTCAACTATATTTGCAATGCGGAGATGTTTATTCCTTTCTGAACTGACACTTGTGGTATCTGCCTATTTAAAATAATCAAATAAAATATTTTCTTCAGCATTTAAATAAAACATGGAAATGTTATATGCCCTTGCTTACACCCAGTTTATATAGTATGCGAAATTTATTGTGCTGCCTTTTTCTTCAGTTTTATATTCATAGGTGTCAGCTCATTTATTGACTTGATAGAATACATGCATTTCTTCTGAATTTCGTACCTGTAGCTACTGTGTCATAGATTGAGTTTAACTATATGATGTATACATATAAGAAAATAATTACACTATGGGAATGTCTACACGGCACTTTTCTTGCAAAATAACACTCGTTATTTTGAAATAAAAGAAATTTAGTCTACACAGTGTTTTCTTATTTCGAAAGGACGGATGCCGTCCTTTCGAAATAAGAATCGTTGTTTCGAAAAAGTTAAACCCTGATGTTTTCGAAATGGCTGTTATTTCGAAATGGATATTTTGAAATAATGCCAATTAGACCTGTTGTTTCGAAACAACAGGTCCAAACGGCTTTATTTTAAAATAACCATTTTGAAATAACAGCCGTTTGGATTTCAGGCTTTCCCTTAATTCAAAATAACACTTTGTTAATTCGAATTAACTTATTTCAAAATAAGGACTTTGTTTCAAAATAACTCATTTCGAAATCCTTATTTTGAAATAAAGATGCATGTGTAGACATAGCCTATGTAATATGGGGGGAACATAATGGGTGAAATGTACTCTATTGTACATGTGAGTTGAAGTCCTCACAACTTTCTCTTAAAGTCTTTCTCCAATAGTTAGATTAAGTATGTACCTCACAGATACCTGTCACCCATTCTGTTTACACTGTGAGGAAATAAAATATGATTGTTAATTTTCTTGTATTCTTTTAAAATGCCAAGGTTTAATTAAACTTCTTCAGCTTAAGTACTGCATAGCTACTTTCAGCTGTCATGAAGCATACTAGAAATTGATTTGTTATTGCCTGCATGGCCAAGCAGACATCCAGCAGGCATTGTAGTTTTATTCTGGATGTCTTAATAATTAAAGTTGCTTTCTGATTCTAAAGTTTATATAAGGTAGTCTGTATTAAAATAAGTTTTATCCATATGCTCATGAAATACAAAGAATGCAGATGTCAAATATGTGTCATTTATATTTAATTAACCGCATTTGTGTTTTCTACCATTAATAATTTTTACTCCTTTCAAATTTCATTCACTTCTAAACGTTGTATATTATTGCTGCAGTGGTAAAATGATTAATCACTAGGCAGCATCATGAATTTAAAAAATTGCACAGCAATAAAGTAAAGCTATGATTTGTGACAATTTTGAGGGTTAAAACACTGAAACAATTAAACTGATGGAAAAAGGAAATAAAATGTAAAAACATAGCTGAAAATTTTTAGTTCAACTGAAGCAATATACACAGTAAACATTTAACTTAATATGTATAGCAGCATTCATAGTCTATTCATAAAAATGTTATTAAATTGCACTTAAGGATGCTAAATTTAATGATTGTGTTCCATCATGCCATTCAATACATCACTGAGCCGCTATGACCGTTACCAATTGTGAAAATTACCAGCTCATGTTAGGTATACATTTCTGACACTAAACTTACATATACCATTCACTAAAACACATAGAGAGAATGAACATACCTGTGCAATGCACAGCTTTAACTGTACCACCCAACCTAAAATGGAGACAACTCTATTCATCCATTAAAAAGCAAAAGTTTGTTCTCAGCAGTGACTACACACAAACACTTGAATGTCTTATTCTTAACTAAAAAGTGAACCAAATCAGGACTTCTGTACAATGACACAAAAACTCCTGCCTTCTTTACAGTCCCCAAACAATATGCACTTTCAAAAACACCAGATTATATAAAAGGCATTCTGATTGCTGTTTAGCATTGTTAGGCTATGTCTACACAGAGATAAATGACCCCTGGCACAGATGCAGCTGACCTGGTTCAGTAGTTTAGGGCTTGTGAGGCTAAAAATTGCTGTGTAGACGTTCAGGCTTGGACTACAGCCTAAGCCCTTGGACCTTCCATCTTTTCAGGGTCACATAGCTCAGGGTCCGGCCTGAATCTGAATGTCTACACAGCAGTTTTTCAGGCCTAGAAACCAAGCACTGAAAGCCAGGGTCAACTGACATTGGGCCAACAATGATTTTTTTTATCCCCATGTAGATGTACCTTAGGGTTTGCTAATGTGCTTTTCATGGTGACACCCATATTCTGATATAATTGATGGTATTTACAATACATATATATTTCTGTAACCAATAAGCTAACTGTAATTTTTTACTTACCCTACTCCAACCAGCCCATTATCTTAGATTAGTACATATCAAGTAGCCTCTTCTCTTTTTGCTGGCTGGTTCATGACAGATAGCCAGAGTCTTCTTTGGTGAAGGGAAGTTCCCTCATTCCTAAAACATGCAATGTCCAATTTAAGAAAAACTTCCATGATGCATCAGTGCTCTCTATTTACCAACTAATAAGGAATTATCATTCCTTAATAAATTCATAAGAAAAGCTAGCCAAAGCCATCTTCTGACCTGTCTGACCTAAGCTCATATCTTAAACCTTGCACAATCAGGATTCAGGCTAAGCCATAGATCGGAAACAACATTAATGGTATGGGTAGATGAACTCTTCTTGTCAAAGGATGAAGGGCAGATATTCAGTCTCATGATTCTAACCCTTTCTGGACATTTAATCTGCTCAGTCATGAAAAACTATATTCTTGACTTGAGGAGAAGTTAGCAATCTATGAGGATGCTGTGAAAAAGTTTGAATTGTTCAAAGGCTAGCAGTGAAAAACTTCACTCGTGCCCTTAGAAAGTTCACTTGTGGAATCCCACAGGGATTGGCTTCCAGGTCTTATTCAGCATTTACATCTGATCAGAAGACGTACTGCAAAGCCAGTGATAGGCAAATTGCAAACAACTCCTTTTATTCCGCTGAGCTCCTTCCCACTTCCAGTCCCATGAAAATTTAAGTCTGTATATTTTAGTTAAGAATCTAAGGCTATGTCTACACACAAGGCTTTATTTCGAAATAAGTCATTTTGAAATGACTTATTTAGAAATAAAGCCTTTATTCCGAAACATGTTTTGAAGGAAGAGCCTTCCCCTCAGCACCCTGTCCAGGGTGCTGAGGGGGGACAAACCGCAGGGCATGGGGGGCTGCCCCCAAGACCAGCGGGGAGCCCTGCGGAGGGGCGCCGATGCCCCGCTCTCCCCGCGCTGGGGTGGCTCAGAAGCCCGGCGGCAGGGTGCAGGGGCTCCCCACTCTCCCCGCTGCCCGGGCTGCTGCCAAACCCCACCATTTCAAAATAAAAGTGCCGTGTAGACATAGCCTAAGAAATGTTTCAGTTAAAAAAATACGCTCTTTTGGGAAATAGATATAGATAGTATATTTTTATTAATCATAATTTTTATCTTGCGTGATTAGCAGTTGTTTCTTTGATATCTGTGAAATCCCTCCAAGCCAACAGAGTCCAGTTTCTTAGGATTTATACAATGAGTTATGTGCCATATATGGATTTCGAATAGGTCCAGCACTTCAGAGTCTACTATTTTATGATCATACCATAACCTATCTTTAAGAAGTAAATTAAAAGAATCAGTTTGCACCATATACTTAGTTGATTATTTTATGAGAAAATGTTTTATAATAATGTGGAAGATTACACTTATTTTAGTTTTGGCTTATGCCAATTTCTAAGTAAAATTTGGAAGTAATTAAATAACAACTTCATAGACAATTTTTCACAATTCTCCTAGTGTTATTTGGAAAAATAAATTCAATAAGTGGTTTAGAAACTAAAACTAATTTTAGAATGTTATATAATTTTAGAACTAGATCCTCAAATGGGGTAAGTTAGCATAGCTCTGTTGCAATGAATTGATTATTGATCCATTATTTTTCTGGACAATAGACTTTAGCTCCAGTTAAAAAGTCAGAGAAAAATCTTACTTGCAGTCACATCCATCAAATATTTTGTACTATTTCAACTAAGTTTAAATAACTCTAGCTGATATTATAGATCTTAAAATCTCCCAAAAAAATCTTATGACAGGTTTGTTTTGTCTGGAACAGTGAAGACTCTTGCATTTAATTATCTATGGTTTGTCTACCATGGTTGATTTACTCTAAAAGCTTTTACTGTGAAGTTGAAAATACTTTTCGGGGAAATTATCTTCACTTCCCCACCTTGTCTCAACCTTCATCTGCCTCCAATAATGTGGGTGACATATCACAGTCATCCATGCAGGATTGCACTTAATAGGTTCACAGGAAAAGTGATCCTTAGTTGATTGCCTGTAGCTTGATTGCCTATGGGTAACAGTCAAATGTGCACTCCTGCATTTCAGCAGGGAAAAAAAGCTGCCACACATTAGTGTGCAAATTTATAAGTAAAACTTCATTGACATGGGGAAACACCCATGTTATCATGAACTGGTCAGTGCAGTTTAGAAAGGTAGACCAAAACAGAAAGATACAAACATTCATTCATCATTTCAGAGTAAAAACAGAAAATAGTACTCATGGAGACAAAACATCATTCACTGCCTATTCGCAGTCCTGTTATAGAATTGTGACAGGCTGCTCCCCAGATCCAGTTCAGTGTGCTGCTGTGATCCCAATTCCCACTCCTGGATACTGATTCACCCCACTCTGCCAAGTGACTCCTCACTCCTGAGTCAGTCCAATCTGGCCTCTGGCATGCAACCAGTCCCAAGCACTGGATGTGTGCCCCATGGCTACTCGAGGACAGTCCTCCAGAAAGCACCCCTAGCCCTAGTTACCACACCAGGAGCCACTGTCTACAGAGATTAGGACCCACTCCCAGTCACCATACACTCAAGACCATCTATTTAACAAAGAAATGGATCGTGCCCAGCCTTCTTCACTTTCATGCTCTAAAGATCAAACAGCTTTAGATAAAACAACTACTACTTGACTGATCAAATTATAGTTCTAAGTGAGAATGTGGTCAAACAAGGCAGAATGACAATATACAGGAGTCAGGAGAGACCACAAGGTAATAAAAGGAAAAACACGCATACTACCCTAATATCTCTACCTAAACTGATGTCATCATCCATATTTATGCTGAAGATGTTCAGCTGTCAGATGTTTGTAGAGCCAGACTCTGCCTAAAGCCAGGCAGAGCCCAGAGTTTGCTTGAAGTTGTTTCAAGATGGAGATTCCCAGGCAAGAAGCACCATATCCTTCCCAGTGTCTTCCTTTGTTCCAAAACTCCTCTGACCCCTCCCTTTCCGGGCAGAGGCGATCTTTTTGTCTAGCTAGAGTCAAGGAACTCAATTGCCATAGCTTTGCTGCCTCCTTCAGGTGCTTGCTTGCTACTGGGAGAAAACTCTGTCTCTCTGCCTTCCCGCTGAGCCATGCTAAACATGCTACACATCTGAGCACATGTACGAAGTTGTAGGAAACATGATATCATCTTGCTCATGTATAATAGTTTATGACCATTCATAAAGACACATTGCATGGTGTAATTGGCCTAAAAACATTTAATTCCAGTGTATAAGTGAATAGGAAAATCATATAGGCTGTGTTCACACACAGGGATTACTTCGATACATGTTGTGTCAAAACAAACTTGTATCGAAATAATGCCTTATTTCGAAATAACTAGTCCGAATTAACAAAAAGTTATTTTGAAATAAGGGAAAAGGCAGGAAACAAAATAGCATGTTCACAATGTGAACATGCTATTTCGTTTCCAGCGGGGGCTGCAGGCACCCGCGGGGTTCAGCGCTGCCCAGCGCTGAACCCTGCCGGTGCCTCCAAAGGGGGGCTGCAGGCACCCACGGGGTTCAGCGCAGCCCAGCGCTGATCCCCGCCGGTGCCTGCAGCCCTGCTGTGCAGGGCTGGCCAGGGGACACCCCTCAGCACCCTGGCCAGGGTGCTGAGGGTTCCCTGGCCGGGGTGCTGAGGGGGCAGCTCTTGAAATGTTGTTTCGGAACATCTTGTTCCGAAACAATATGTTCACACGCATTGTTTCGAAACAAGGGTTTTGAAACAAGGTTGTTTCGGCCCTAAATGGGGTTTAACTTGTTTCGAAACAACTGTGCGTCGTGTGAACAGCAGAATTCTTATTTCGAAACAACCTCTGTTGTTTCAAAATAAGAGTGCTGTGTGAACACAGCCATAGATCATAACCCAGAGTGCACAAATGTGCACTCTGTGACAAGAGCCATTGAATATCAGGGCTGGGAGGGATCTCAGGGTCATCTCATCTAATCCATGCCCCCCCCAAAGTCAGACCAACTCCAACTGTGATGAAGGAGGAGGTAATGCCAAAGCTGTAAGTATAATACTGCCAGTAGTTTCTAAAGGTGGTAAATGCCACTGAAGAAAAGATATTTCACAGTCTGACATCTGTCTTGACATTTGACGGAGAAGAAAAGGAAAAGTGATATAATGCTATGAGGTAAATGGCCTTCATCCATACTTGTTCCCTTGCACTACAAAATAACAAATGCCAAGAAAAATCCTTTCATACAGAGCAACAAACAAGAAATAAAAATGCAAAATTTGCATTAAGAGTTTGCTCTGGTAATTATAAGTATTTAAAGTCCTAAAATAACATGTTGTGTAAAGTTGATGTTTTATATTTATATGTCTAAATAATAGATACATAACAGTAAATATTTTCTTTACATATTTGTTTTGTAGAGGTTACAAAAATCCACTTGCTACAGTTGCAGTTATTTTGTTTAAAATGCTAAGGTTTTTTCAGCATTAATTGTTTGTATTATTTTCTTATAGTTAGGGAAAAAATGCCACAGGATTTGTATTGTAGAAAAGATAATTCTCCCCTACATCAAATGCCACAACCACACACTTCTGATTTTGGACCATTGTAGGAACAAAAACTATTTTCCTATTTGCTCTTTGTAATTAGCTTAGGAGTATAATTGAGTACGATGTGTATAGCTCTACTTTAAATTTGGTTAAAGGAGCTGTCCAGAATACCTAGTTTGGTAAAAGGAGTAAAGCATACAAATAAGTATGTTTTTGTTTTAAAAGGCACCAGGGAGGTTTAGAAATATTTTTTTACTGGCCTAATATAGCAACAATTTTCTGAGAGCAACAATTTTATGAGAGCTGTTTGTTGAAGATATAGCAGGCAGCTTTCCTGGGTGAGTATGGCTAGTGCCATCAGCTTCCTCAGAATGTAAATGTACATCAAATGAGCTACAGCAGTTTTTAGCTCAGGTGGTTATAAAGAAAATCTTAGGACTCGTCTACACTGCAGGGGGATGCCAGTGGCAGTCAAAGAAGATACACAAGTTACTTAAAATAACCAGAGTGTCTCTTTTCAAATGTCAATTCACCGCAGCACTGAGTCAACGGGAGATGCCTTCCTATCAAATCAGTTCCATGCTACTTGCTGAGTACATCTGAACAACTTGACCTCTGGGTAATTCTGGGTTTGACTGAGCGCACCTTTATGGACACACAATCATGTGATGTCCCATATGCCATATTTACCACTTTATATTGTTATGGTATATTTTGTATAAAGTATGCCTTGTTAGGTATCATTTGAAAACTCATAATCCGCTGAACATCAGTGCCCTGTTAAAATGTATGTAATAACTCTGTGTGTAAAGATCCGAGACTGCACTATCTGTTTGAATTATGTTGTAATTGTGGGTGATGACCACAGACTACAGAGATAACAAAACTGAGCACAGGTGTTAGGAAACTATTAACTGCTGAAGCAACCATTTGCCTGTAGGGGAGCCTATAAACAAAGAAATTTACAAGTCACCTGAATGATGTTTCAGACCTCAAGTATACAGTCGTAGCCCTGTGGTGAAAATCTGAAAGAGAAGAGGAGGGTATAAAATAAGAGACAGTGATCTCCTCCTCACCTCTCCTGTACCATCTCTACTCACAGCAGCAAGATCGCTTGAAAGACACAAGTGTATCACTGAACTGGGGGAAGCGGACCTGGCTTGGAGTTTTCTGCAGCCAGTACAGACTGCTGAAAGCATTTGAGTAGGAAAAGTCTTCTTGCTTTTAAACTCATTGGCCTTGATAAAGTTTAGGAATTAACTTGCACGTTTATCTTTTTGTTTCTTTTATAACCTAATCTGATTTGTGTGGTCCTGCAGGCTATATAAAAGTACAAGATGCAGATTTCTAGGGACAAGGTTAGCACTAAAGGGTATGCTGGTGTCACGGTCTATCTATTCATGGATGGCTGGGAGTGACTTTACATGCTAGTGGCTAAGCTGTGGTGAGCAGAACCTAGAGGGGTTGCTTTTCTGACAGTGAAACCATGGAAATAGCAACCGAGGCTGGAGAGCTTAGGGGACAGCAGCTCAGGTTGCACCCTAGGGAATGTCACACTACTATTGCTCTGTCTATTTCCAGACTTCTGTGAGGAATTTTTATGTCTTGGGAGGTGCTTCAAATGATAATAAATACTATTTATTGTGTCCTCCAGCTACTCTGTTCTTGATGGACATCTGACTTATGGAAAAAGAAAATTAATTCCTAAATATCTTTAAAGTTCCAAGTGACATAGGAAGATTAATATTACAAGCAGGAGTGCCATTGCCCCGGGAAAAGACCCAGGGCCCAGGACTGAGCCCTCCCCCTGGGCCTACGTCCCACCCCCTGGGTCCATTTTGGCACCCCAGGCACAATCCATTCTTGGGGTCCTGTCACCAGCCTAGCCCTGGATCCGTGGCCAGGGATGGGTCTGCTACTGGTGGCCTGGCCCTGACTCCTGGTCGGGAGAGGCAGGTGCAGCCACATGCATTGGTGCCTGCCTTTCCCAGCCAGGGGTCCGGGAGAAGCAGGGGCTGTGCCAGGCACTTGGAGCGCTAGCACCAGGTCTGGGGGCATGTGCTCTGTACGCCAGGCATCAGCAATACCCCTGATCACAAATTTGTCTCAGTGTCTCGGTTGCTGAAGCTGTGGTGAAGAGTTTCTTTAGGATATCCATTTTACTCTTCCTTAAAACATGCTTTCTGTACCAGGACACACTTCTTAGGGTGATTATTTTCTGTTGTTTTACTGGAAGGCTCCTGGTGAATGCTAAGTGCACTTGAGGAATGCATTAGGCCAGGGGTGTCCAGCGTTTTTGGGTTAGGGGCCACATTGCAAATCTTTTCTCTCACAGAGGTCTGGTGAACAAATTTTGGATAGATATTGATCTTACTATTAATCAAATTTAAATAGTCAAAAAATAAACAATGGTTTACAAACTGCATTTGATTCCTCCTGCCCTACACCACCCAGGCTCCTAAGCTTCTTTCCCAGTCAGTGCAGCATGGGCTTGATTACCCTGTTGGCTACCAGACCCCCTTCCTGGCCCTACGCTGTGTGGGGTCCCTGATCACTTCCCCTTCCCTAGTTCTGTCAGCTCCCCAACCCCTTCCCTGGCCCCTTTTCTCAGTGGGCTCTTTGACCCTTCCCCTTCAGGCTCCCCTTCCCCAGCCCCATCAACTCCCTGACCTCTTCCTGGGCCCCTACTGTGCCATGCCACTGTAGGGACTTGTGGACCCCTTTCCCCATGGACTCTGTTCCCCTCCACCTCTGTCCATGTGCAGGCACCCTTGGCCCCTTCCTTTCCTTTCCATGCACGGGTTCTGCTCTGATCCTTCCCTTGTCTTTCCCTTCCCCGCATGGGCTTCTCTCTCTCCCTTTCCCTCCCTGTCTTTCCCTACACTAGGCTCCTCTCCCTCCCTCCTCCTTACTTTCCATCTTACACTGCACTATGGCTCCTCTCCCTCCACCCACTTCCCTGCCTGTCCCCATGCAATGGGTCCTCTTCCTCCCTTAACCCTCATGTGCTCTTCTTTCATCCTCCAGAGCTCCCCAATCTCTTCTCTGGCCTGTCCTACCTGAAATGGGCTGAATCCAGCCCTTGAATGCAGCTTTCTGGCCAGGCCATTCCCTCACTGTGGTTTTGTGCTAGGCACGAGATTTAAAAGGGCTCCTCCAACCGGCCCCAGCTCCCTGATTCCTCCGTCAGTGCTCTGCAGGCCAGATGGAAACCCTTGGTAAGCCAGAGTTTGGCCCATGGGCCACAAGTTGGATAAGTCTGTATTATTTCCTTCTCTCCATTTTTTTTAACCCATTAAACTGCTATACACAAAGTTTAAAAGATTTTTGTTTAGATTAACTAGCTAAAAAAAGGCATCTGTTAGGCTTTCCAGCAGGTGGCATTTATTCACAAATGTTGAAAATTCAAGCATGTTTCCTCCAAAATATATTTATTTATTTTCAAAGTAGTATAATAACAGCTGCCTAAAGTCCATTTGGTTGAGATGCCAAGTTTACATATTTTGATGATTTCCTCCCAATAAATTAAAATAAAATTTAAGTAATTTTCCCTTCATCCACAACACTCCATAGATCCAAGCAAAATCTATCTATTGAAAAAGCTTTAGAAACAATGTGAGGAGAACAGTAACCAAAGAAACCAACAATGAAGATATGGGAAGGGGGTGACCCCGGTCTCCTGGGATAACCTTCTGAATGTGCCAAAATCAGGGCAAGCTGCAAAACCAGGGGCCAAACCCCTCTAACCACTGATGGGTGGTACTTAAATCAGTCCCCCAGTCAGTAACAAAACATGCTTCTGATTGCCCACTCTGGTCATCACCAAGCATAACAATATAGAAACACCCTCTTTATTGCACATCAGCTCCTCCAGTCCCCACCTAGCTCCTGGGCCTCTTAAAGAAATAGGTTCTCCTGACCCCAAAGGGTCAGCCACATCACCTAGAACAATATAGGCTTGGATTTTTCCCAAAATACTACTCTGCCAGCCAATCCTTTAGAAACTACAACTAACGTAAAAAGAAAAGAAACAAAATATGAGAGAGATGTTAAAGGATCAAAGTGAATCACGTACATACAAATGATTTAGAGTCCATAGAAAGCAAGTCCTTGAAGAATTTGCAGTTTAATCTAACTCCTCTGATATCCATCCAGCACCTGGGTGGGTCTCAGTCCTTTATTCAGTCCCAGAAGAATAGTTCCAGAGGAGGGTGTTAACTGCAGACAGACTGAAGGCAAAATGGAGATGGGGCCACTGCCTTTTACCACCATTCCTTTCCTCATGCTCTCAGAGTCCTTGCCAAATCAAAATGGAGTTGAGTCACATGGTCAGTCTGGGTGACTCATCAAACAGGTTTCTTCCTAGTTCCACTGTAGCTGGGAGCTTCTTTGATGGGCGAATAAGAGGGCAATGGTTTTATAGCCACCGTCTGGGAATGCCTTAGCATGCAGTGACTTGAAACACATGTAAAACAAATATATTCCTAACATCTAATACAGACATGACACCTACATATACACCGTATAATCATTCCTGATCTTTCTATTGGCACCAAACATGGCATATCACATATGGATTATTGCAAATATGAAATATTAATATGAAAGATAATCATAAACAGTCCCCTAGACCCTGACAGCTTCACAAAGGGAAAGGGAGGAGGGAAGAGAGGGAAAAGGAGAGCAATAGCTTGGTTTCCAACTCTAAAGATTAAGAAATGGCTGTTAAAAAAGCAGACAGAATCTTTTAGGTGATCAGCTGCCTGGTCAGCCCAAGTCACTGAGCCACGCTTCTATAATGGAAAGCAGTCTAGTCTCCCATCTGAGCAATATGAATCATTTACTTACAAGGAGTGTTCTAGAAACCAAGCGTTCTGTGAGTTGTAAAGTTTCCAGGATGTTGGGTTCTATCCCAGAATGCAGACCTGGGAAGTTAATTTTAGGGAGGTATCTATTATCATATTAATCCTCTTGCTTTCTTCTTGCTAAAAATATTGTCTCTGGGGACAGTCCCAAAACACGTTAGCCAGTGTGAATCCAGGAGACCCACATCTCCATCTGCAGTTTGTTTTGCATTTTGTAACCTGTGTGGGGATAAGAGTGAACAAATTTTTTTTTTTTACTGGATCAGCCTTAATTGTAGACATCTCTCTATTGACTAGGATTCAAGATATACACATATCTCTGTTCAAGGCCTGGAACAATCTAAATTAAGGAGAATCTTTTGAGCCAGGAAGTCATAACAGACTACAGCTGGCCGGGTGAATCCATGGTGCTCTTTCCACATTAATGACAATTCTGGAGTCTCTGGGGCTCCCAGCGTATAAAGGCTTAATATGTCCTTCAACAGCTACTTAAGCTGCAAGTATACCATCTAGCTGGGCCAGGTAGGTTCTGTTGTCGCGGGAGTGCTTGGAGTGGCAGAAACTTATCCTCTGAGATCAACTGAGAAACCAGTGTTATTTCCCTTATCCATCCGCCCTCTCCACAGTAACAAATTCTTGGCAGTTTTTAACAAGAGGTTGCCCAAAAGAACAGGATCAGTGTGTGAGAATGGATGGAATTCAAATTTTCTACCCAAACTGCCCCAGCTTTTTCTGGTAGCCAGTACTGTAGGGTGCACTTTACAATCAAAATGGTAACAGAACCCATATACCTGCCAATGAAAGGAGTGGATCAGCTCCTGTTTTAACAGCAGCCAAAGGCGTGGTCTGCTATATTATGTTTTGGAGCCACAGGACTGCCTGACTGAGAAAAGGCCTGTATGAAAATACTAAATGTTGAGGGAATAGAAACCTCCAAATGTTATTGGGAGCTGTAATTTACCAAAAACTAGTCTTGGCTGCCCACCGATCTCCAAAAGAAACATTTTTTTTTAAATTGTTAATTTACCTAAAATAAAATGAAGGAATAGTAACCATGAGTTGTGACACAGAGGCTTATTTGTGGTTCACTGCTCTGCGCTAACAACTTTTGCCAGGACTGACATACTCACTACATCTAATCCAATATTGTCATAATCTATATCCAAAAGGTATTATGTAAGATGTCAGGTGAAAATTAATAGCTCACCGATCTTCTTGCATGATGTATGTACAGAATGTGTACAAAGAATCATATGTGCTAGAATTGTGTTCTTAGACCATGTTTGGCAAGCAGTTCATAAATACAGTCTGCCATAGATGAAGGAATATATATTTGCTTGTTAGACAAAGACAATGAAGGTCCACTGGTGAAGCTCTCAAGCAGGGGAGAAGACTACAGGGCATGTACATGCCAGCGGTTGAGAGAAACTTTATCTGAGCTATCAAGATAGGGAGTCTGGACCCTAAAAGATATGCAGTTGATTCAGCTGATTGGACAATATTACCATATTATACAAGTGTGTCAAGTAAGGTCTTTTCTAAAAATTAAAGACACACTGGTGATTAATATTATTGTGAAATGCATGTATTAACACTACAAACACTATATGAGAAAATATGGGTACTTAATGGATACTTAATGATATTATGCTTTACAATCTGCCATGAAGTTAAGCAAGGTATAGTCAAAAACAACAGAAACCCAAGTTACATGTAAATCAGTAGGGGGATGGGAAATTCAGATGTACGGAAGAACAGGATGAGGTCTTCCTGAGTCTGAGGACAAAAGACTGAGTCTGGGAACAGGGCCATAATTATGGCGGGGCAAATGGGGCAAATCCCCAGGCACAAATAAAAGAGGGCACCACGCCAGACCTTCCTGTCTCTGAAGAGAAACATACCTTAAAGGCATATTCCTCTGCGAGCTGGGGAAGGTGCTTCCTGTCCAGCTCTAGCTGCCACTGAGCTGGGGGGGTGAGCGGGGGGATGTTTTCCCTGCTGCTTAGCTCAGCATGGCCAGGGAACCCCCTGCCCAGCTCTGGCCACTGGTGGAGAAGGGACTCCGCCCCTCCCATAGGGCTCTTGGCACAAGAGGGGCAGAGACTCCCTGCTTGGCTCCTGCCATGGCAGGGAAAGGGCACCCCCTGCTCAGCTCCAGCTGTGGTGGGAGAAGAGACTCCCTGCCAGGGTTCAGCTGTGGCAGGGAGTAGACCCTGCTCTGGCTGTGGCGGGGTAGGGACCCACCCCACTGGCTCTGGTTGCCAGGGGGGTACAGATGGGCCCCAGATCAGGGTGCTGGTGGGGGGGGGGAGCCTTTGGGGCTGCTTGCCCAGGGTGCTCATATCCTTGTTATGGCCTTGTTTGGGAAGGTAATATAAAGAGAGAGAAGCCATTCATTGCCAGTCACAAAGCACCAGAGTTCTTGCAAGTTGAGAAAGATGATCCTTAAACCAAGGGGGATGAAATCACTGGAAATGCATGACTGGTGAGGAAACTATGTAGAAAAAAGACTGTAGTTTTTATAATATTAATCATTAGAAAACATAGTTTTACCTGTGTCACTTGTTAACACTTTTTAACTTTATGCCTTCTACTTGGTATCACTTTGTTTATGTGCTTTTGTTAAAAACTTTTTTTTATTTTTTTTTAATAAAACAACTCAATGTTATGCTTGAAGAGAAGGGTGTATTGAGCCTTACTGGCTAAGTTAGTTCAAACTAAGCACAGGTTTTTGGTTAGTTCAAACTAGAACATGTGGCTAGTTCAAACTAAAAGGTCCACGGTTACTTTGGACTAACCCCAGACTTCTTTAGTTTGGACTAGCAAGTCTGAACTAAAATTGCTGATGTAGACATAGCTCTGGGTTCTAGTTCTGGTTTAGTCAGTACTCTATTACCTAATCTTCAGCAAGGCCCTAGAACCAGGGGTGTCGCTAGCACCAGGCACATGGGACCAGTGTCCCAAATCCCAGCGCCAGTACCCCAGATCCCGCAGGGCTGCACCTCTCCTGGTCTCCAGCCTGATGGGACCTGAGATCTGGGACCCAGCCACCTGCGTCTGCCGTGGCCACTCCTGGCCCTGGCCCCGTCCGCGGATCCTGGGCCCAGCCACCTGCAGCCACTTCCAGCCCTGCAATAATGTCAGTCATTTGTTAAATATTTTCAGATCTTTGTCTGTGGTGGATAAGCCCCATTTCTTTGACATCTATAATCTGGAATGTGCATCATAACTGATGAATGAAATTGGCCTATAGCTACCACACAGCTTGACAGTCCTAGTGGATTTGGGGATGACTGAAGTGATTTCTCCCTTTAAAGTGTTAGTGAGTGTTTTATTGCTTTTGGCTTCTTTGTGTAGCCAATAATTTGGGAATTAGGGTTTCAGATATTTTTATACAAAATTCAACGGCCAACTCATCTGTGGCTGGTGCTTACCAGTTTTCATTTCTCTGATTGCCAGCTTCATCTCTCAGTCCAAGGGACTCTTTCTGAAAGCCAGAGAGTTGCAACAATGTTGAATTTTGACAAAAACCCAATGCATCTTCAGTGACTATCCAAATATAACAGAACAAAATTGTTCATTAATTGGTAGTTGTATTTTGTTATTCTTGACCAAAATTGTAGTGATTTTAATTTTGATTCACTTTTTGTTTAAGGCTTTAAGACAATTTGTTGCTTCTTTCACTAGATTCCTAGTAATTCTGCTTTAAATAAAACAGGGTAAATTCTGCCCCCTGCATCTGAAGCCTATTGATCTCATAATGTAATGGGAGTATGAGTTTGTAGTTTCTCCAGAGAGTGGGCCAGAGCTCACTGAGTAAGAACTTTAATTTCCACTGCTAGGAGTGTAATCTAGTGTTATGCCACATCTTTTAAAAAAAATGCATGTGTAACAATATACCCATGAATACATGCTTTGGTGATTTCCCAGAGAACTGCTGAAAAGTGGGCTGTCAGAACATTTGTCTTGTAAAAACTATAGAGCTACTGGTGATATGGTACAAATGTTGGAGGGGAGAGTAAGGATCTGTTAAATTGCTGTCATGGGCAATACAGGACAATCTGAACTAGACGGCAAACCCAGAGTTGCAGATGGAGTCATGGCCAGAAGCCATTGCCAGGGTCTAGCTGGAGTCAAAGTCTAATCATAGAATCATAGGGTTGGAAGGGACCTCCTGAGGTCATCTAGTCCAACCCCCTGCCAAAAAAAGAGGACCACTCCCACTAAATTATCCCAGCCAGGGTTTTGTCCAGCCAGGCCTTACACATCTCCAAAAATAGAGATTCCACCACCTCCCTAGGTAGCCCATTCCAATGCTTTACCACTCGCCTAGTAAGAAAGTTTTTCCTAATATCCAGCCTTGACCTCCCCAGTGGCAACTTGAAACCATTGCTCCTTGTTTTATCCTCTGTTACTACTGAGAACAGCCCAGCTCCGTCCTCCTTGGAGCATCCTTTCAGGTAGTTGAAGGTTGCTATCAAATCCCCCCTCAGTCTTCTCTTCTGCAGGCTAAATAAACCTAGTTCCTTCAGTCTTTCTTCATAGGGCTTGTGCTCCAGCCCCTCGATCATTTTTGTTGCCCTCCACTGGACTCTTTGTAATTTGTCTACATGCTTTTTGTAGTAGGGAGCCCAAAACTGGACACACTATGCCAGATGTGGCCTTACCAGTGCCAAATAAAGGGGAATGATCACATCCCTTGATCTGCTGGCAACACTTCTTCTGATGCAGCCCAGTATGCCATTGGCCTTTTTGACAGCAAGAGTGCACTGCTGACTCATATCCAGCTTTACATCCACCAAGACCCCCAAGTCCTTTTCTACAGTCCTGCTACTTTGCTGATCACTCCCCAGCCTGTAGCAGTGCATGGGGTTTTTCTGTCCCAAGTGCAGGACTTTGCACTTGTCCTTGTAGAACCTCATGAGATTTCTATTGGCCCACTGCTCCAATTTGTCAAGGTCCCCCCGAATCCTATCCCTGCCCTCCAGGATGTCTACCATTCCCCCCAGCTCGGTGTCATCCACAAACTTACTGAGTGTACAATCAATCCTATCATCCAGATCATGAATGAATATGTTGAACAGAACTGGCCCCAGGACTGACCCCTGGGGTACATCAGTTGTTACCGGTTGCCAAGTAGACATGGAGCCATTGATCCCTGCACACTCAAATCATTGATCTAGCCAGGTCTCTATCCACCTTACAGTCCACACATCCAACCCATACTTCCTTAACTTGCTGATGTGAATGCTGTAGGAAACTGTATCAAAAGCCTTGCTAAAGTCAAGGTATATCACATCAATTGCTCTTCCCGCATCCACAAATCCAGTCATCTCATCATAGAAGGCAATGAGGTTGGTCAGGCATGATTTACCCTTGGTGAATCCATGGTGACTGTTTCTGATCACTCTTTTTTCCTCCCAGGATGGATTCTTTGAGAATGTGCTCCATGATTTTTCCAAGGATAGAGGTGAGGCTGACAGGTCTGTAATTCCGCTGATTCTCCTTTTTCTCTTTCTTGAATTAGGCACTATATTTGCTTTTTTCCAGTCCTTCAGTACCTCCCCCATTTGCCACAAGTTTTCAAAGATAATGGCCAGTGGTACTGCTATCTCATTGGCCAACTCCTTCAGCACCCTCAGATGCCGGTTGTCCAACCCCATGGACTTGTGAACATCCAGCTTCCTTAGGTAGTCCCTAACCTGACCTTCCGTCACCAAAGGCCTCTCTTCTTCTCTCCAATTTGCCATACCCAGTGTAGTGGGCTGGGAGCTGGCCCTGCCTGTGAAATCTGAAGTAAAAAAAACCATTGAGCACTTCAGCCTTTTCCTCATCCTCCATCACACGGATACCTGCCGCATTCAGTAAGTGACCTACGCCATCCTTGATCCTCTTCTTGTTATTAACATACTTGTAGAACCCCTTCCTGTTATCCTTCACATCCCTTGCTAGCTGCAACTCCAATTGTCCTTTGGTCTTTCTGATTTTATTGCTGCAGTCCTGAGCAATATCTTTATATGCCTCCTTAGTCATCTGTCCAAGCTTCCACTTCCTGTAAGCTTCCTTTTTATGTTTTAGCAGAATTCTCTGCTAAGCCACGCTGGGCATCTTTCACATTTGCTGTTCTTTCTGCTCATCGGAATGGTATCTTCCTGTGCCCTTTAGCAGGGTCTCTTTAAAATGCAGCCAGCTTTCTTGGATGCCTTTCCCCTTCAGATCAGCCTCCCAAGGGATCCTGCCCATCAGTTCCCTGAGGGAGCCAAAATCTGCTTTTCTGAAGTCCAGGGTCTGCGTTTTGCTTCTTTCGTTTTTTCCGTTAATCAGCATCTTGAATGCTACTAACTCATGGTCACTGTTGCCCAGGTTGCCATTCACTCCTATGTCCCCAATCAATTCTTCTCTGTTTGTGAGCAGCTGGTCGAGAGGTGCAAGGCCCTTAGTTGGTTCCTCCAGAATTGGTACCAGGAAGTTGTCCTCAACACTCTCCAAAAACTTCCTGGATTGCCTGTGCACTGCTGTATTGACCTCCCAGCAGATGTCAGGGTAACTGAAGTCCCCCATGAGAACTAGGGCCTGTGATCTGGAAACTTCTGCAAGTTGTCCATAGAATGCGTCATCCACCTCCTCCCTCTGGTCTGGAGGTCTATCACAGACACCCACCACGCCATCCCCCTTGTTACCCTCTCCTCTAAACGTAACCCATAGACTTTCAGCTGGCTTGTTTCCACTTCCATAATGGAGCTCTGAGCAGTCATAGAGCTCTTTTACATACAGCGCTAGTCTTCCCCCTCTTCTTCCCTGCCTGTCCTTCCTGAACAATTTATACCCATCCATGGCAGAGCTCCAGTCATGCAGGCTATCACACCATTATATAATAGTTCCTTGTCTGTGCCAGTACTACCAATTCTTCCCACTTGTTTCCCAGGCTCCTCGCATTCATGTACAGGCACCTAAGATACCAGGCTGATTGCCCTACTTTCCCATGTCGATTTTTGATTCTATTGCATCTACCTCCTTGCATTTACTCCCAGCATTGTCCTCTCACACTTGCCTCAGGTATTAAAGCTTCATTAGAACATCTAACATAATTATCTGACTCCCCCCCCCACATGTTCCAACTACCTTCTCTTTTATCTCTGGTGTTACAGTCCCAGCACCCACCAATGTCCATCCCTTCCCCTAGGTCTCCCACATTGTCACTTACCTGTGGGCTTTGGTCTCCTTCCCCCTTGAAACCTAGTTTAAAGCCCTCCTCACTAGGGCTATGTTCACACACAGAGGGCTTGTTTCGAAACAACTCTTTATTTTGAAACACCTTATTTTGAAAGACAAAAACCCCCTCTCACTCCTATGGGTGTTATGTATCTTCCTCAACCTTGGGTCCTCTACCAGAGGCCTGGGAGTTTGAGGGTTTGGCGCAGTATCTTAGCTGTTCCTAGCACTGCACTCTTCTGGACAGAGAGCTCTGATGTTGTTCCTGGGATCTGTTGGAGCCACTCTCCCAGCTTAGGAGTCACAGCCCTGAGTGTTCCTACCACCACTGGGACCACTTTGGCCTTCACTTTCCACATCCTCTCTAGTTCCTCTTTCAGGCCCTGGTACTTCTCCAGCTTCTCATACTCCTCCTTCCTGATGTTGCTGTCACTTGGCACTGCTACATCTATCACCACAGCTGTCTTCTGGTCCTTGTCTATTCCCACGATGTCTGGTTGATTGGCCAGTACCTGCCTGTCTGTCTGGATCTGGAAGTCCCACAGAATCTTAGCCGTGTTATTCTCCACGACCTTCTGTGGAATCTCCCATCTGGTCTTGGAAGGGTCTAGCCCATACACTGTGCAGATGTTCCTGTACACAATGCCAGCTACTTGGTTGTGCCATTCAGTGTATGCTGTTCCTGCCTGCATCTTACATCCTGCCACTATGTGTTGGACTGTCTCTGAGGCCTCTCTGCACAGTCCCCACCTTGGGTCCTGTCTAGTGTGGTAGACCCCTGCTTCAATGGATCTGGTACTCAGTGCCTGTTCTTGTGCTGCTATGATCAGTGCCTCAGTGCTGTCTTTTAGTCCAGCCCTTTCCAGCCACTGGTAGGATTTCCCAATGTCAGCCACCTCAGCTATCTGTCGATGGTACGTCCCATGCAGGGTCTTGTTTTGCCATGGCACTTCTTCTGCTTGATCTTCCTCCCATGTCGGCTACTGCCTCAGGCATTCTCTCAGCAGCTCATCTTTGGGTGCCATCTTAGTGATGTACTCCTGGATGTTCTGGGTTTCATCCAGGACAGTGTCTTTGACACTCACCAAACCCTGCCCGCCTTCTTTCCGGCTGGTGTACGGTCTCTGGGTATTGGATTTGGGGTGGAAACCTCCGTACATTGTGAGGAGCTGCCGGGTCTTCACATCGGCAGCCTCCATGTCCTCTTTTGGCCAGCTCACTATACCGACAGGGTATCTGATGACTGGCTGGGCGTACCTGTTGATGGCGTGGATCTTGTTTTCCCCATTGAGCTGGCTCTTCAGGACCTGTCTTATCCTTTGGTGGTACTTGGATGTTGCTGTCTTCCTTGCCTCCTCTTCATGGTTCCCATGAGACTGTGGGATGCCAAGGTACTTGTAGCTGGTCTGTATGTCCACTATGTGGCCTGCTGGTAGGTTCCACCCCATCAATCTTGACTACCTTCCCTCTCTTTACTACCATCCGGCCACACTTCTCCAGTCCGAATGACATCCCAAGATCCGTGTCAGGTGGATTAGCGAGTCAATGTCTTGTTCATTCTTAGTGTTGAACCCTGGGTTCGCGATGTGACTGGGATGGACCGGCAACACCCACCAATGAGACAGACACCAGTTCAAGTAAACAAAAAAGCTACTTTTATAGTGACACCTTAAACACCTTTAACCACTTAACAGTGTAAAACAAGGAGATCTATACAAAAACACTTGTAATCAACTAACAATATGAAGCAAAAATCTGTATAGGACACTTATAACCAACTAATAGCATAAAGCAAAATCTAAATAAACCCTTATAACTAAATGACAATATAAAGCTAAAAACCTATGCAAAGCACTTATAACCAAGTAACAGTGTGGAGCAAGAAAGTCTATATAAAGCACCTGTAAAACACCTCCAGCCAAACAACAGGATAAAGCATGTAAGTCTATGCAAAACACTTACAGCCTACAAAAGTACTTATAGTTAAATAACAGTATGGATTAATGACCTACAAGCGGGTGGCCATAATAAGTCAAGGACTTTTCTGGCCTTTTACTGCTTCAACATCAGTATAGGCACTGACCAGCCCACCCGACGCGTATTTACCAATGGCTGGAAGCCATTCCTCCTTGCTAGCCAAGAAGGGTGGGCGGCAGAATGAAAAAAAAGTCAGATGAGAGAAAAATAAACCCCCACACTCCCCCCGAGTACACTGGGGAAGTTTGGGGCCAGCAGTTTAGAGCAGAAGCAGAGTAATGAACAATTATACAGTAAGAACGATGCAAAATACAAATGACTAACAAAACACCTGGCAAATTAACAACACAAAACTATGCTAGACCTTAAACAACTATATCATAAAAAGATTATGCAGGATACAGAGGAAATAATAACAACTACACAAACTATGCAAAACTCAGGTGAAGAAGCTACAATCACAGACTATATATAAATGGTACCAAGTAGGATGATTAAGAGAAGGTAGGAAGCCTATATAGATTTATAATACCTGTCCCAGGACCGCAGTAGAATCCAAAGCGAGGAGGCAGACCAGCTGCAGCATCTCAGCACTTAATCGTTCAGCTGGGAATCCGGGTACACCCCCCAAAAAAAGAGGGTCTCGGGGGGTGGGTACTCCCTGTCTCAGTCGGGGGATCAGTCCGACCGGGTCACGAAGTGCCCTTTAGCATCCGAGGGTGGGAGAACAACAAGCTAGCTGAGACGGGGGGTTTTAATAGAATTTTGCCCAGCCAGAGTAAAAATAGCCAATTAGGAGTGGGATCCTGGTCAGGACCAATGATAAAACTGGGACCCCAGACAATGACCCCTCCTTCGTGGTGACGGGGGTGCCGAGAAACTGTTCAGGGGGGATAGGAACTCACCCCCCTTCTTGTTGACACGAAGCTAGGGAGGAAGAAACTCACACAGGAGATTGAGAGCCATCAGGGGAGATTGATACTTAACATTCTTCCCCCTTGTGCTGGATGGCCCGGAGATGGAGGCCCATCAGGGAGATCGATACTTAACATTTCTCCTTGAAAGCAGCATAATCCAGGGGGCTACGTGTGGGGCGGGGTGGCCATCATGGCTGCCACCTCCGCTGACACTTAGCATACAGCTTGATGTCATCCATGTAGAGGAGGTGGCTAATGGTAGTTCCACTCTTGAACTTGTATCCATATCCAGTCCTTGTGATTATCTGGCTGAGGGGGTTCAAGCCAATGCAGAACAGCAGTGAAGACAGTGCATCACCTTGGTATATGCTGCACTTAATGGCCATTTGTGCAAGCTGTCTTGAGTTGACTTCCAGTGTTGTCTTCCACAGTCCCATTGAGTTCTTGAGGAAGGTCCTTAGTGTCCTGTTGACTTTGTATAGCGCCAGACATTCACAGATCCATGTGTGCAGCATTGAGGCATAGGCTTTCCTGTAGTCAATCCAGGCTGTGCTCAGATTGGTCTGTCTAGACCTTGAGTCTTGGGCGACTGCTCTATCTATGACAAACTGGTGTTTTGAGCCTCTGGTGTTGTTCCCAATGCCCTTCTGAGCTGTGCTAATGTACTGGCCCATGTGGTCCTGTAGCTTGGTGGCTATGATGCCTGATAGGGCATGTTGTGGGGAGGCAGGTTACTGGCTGGTAGTTGGATGGTGCTGTTCCCTTGTGGGGTCTTTCATGATCAGCACTGTCCTTCCTTGTGTTAGCCAGTCTGGGTGGGAGCCTGCTGCTAGCAGCTGGTTCATCTGTACTGCTAGGCGTTCATGCACTGCTGTTAGTTTCTTCAGCCAGTAGTTGTGGAGCATGTCTGGTCCAGGAGCTGTCCAGCGCTTCATGTTCTTGACCCGCTGTTGGATGTCTGCTACTGTGATGGTGACTGGTTCCCGTTCTGGGAGATTGCTGTGGTCTGTTCTCAGGTCCTGCAGCCACTTTGCACTGGTGTTATGAGTCTTCTTTTTCTCCCATATGTTCTTCCAGTACTGTTCAGTTTCTGCTGTTGGTGGCTCTGCTGTTATTGTGTTGTTGCACTGCAGTTGGGAGTACGCCTTGGATGGTTCTTTGGAGAACAGGGCATTTATCTTTTTGGCCTCTGCTTCTCTAGTTTAGCTCCCTAGCCTGGTAGCCAGTGCTGTGAGCCTTTGTTTAGCAGTCTCTAGGGCTTCAGATGGACTCAGGCCCTTGTATTTTTTCAGTAGCTGAATCTTATCCTTAATCTCTACACCCTTCTGTAGTTCTACCAGATGCTCACTACTAGTTCTCCAGTGACAAGAAAGGATGATCTACTCCCAAATGGGCCTTAAATAATCATTGACCAACAGGAAAGTTGTACACATGTAAACTTCTCTCCAAGTTGCCTTGATCTTATCCCCCAACCTCATTTTCCGGGGGGGGGTGTACTGCTGTTCTTCTTGATCGTGTAGGCAAGCATCTCCAGGATTACAGAGGCTGTAGCGTATACCAGTTCATTGGTTTGAGTTATGGTGGTAGTAGGAATTGTTGTTAGGGCTCTATTGGCATCTTCTAGCATACTATCTGATGGTACGTCTCCAAAGAGCCTTGGTAATCAGTCTCGAGGGTTGACTGTAGCTAGTTTATCCATGATCTTATGCCTCATATTAGCTGCTGTGCTCTGTAATGGAGGGGGTGGCAGTGAAGTTCCAGCTTCAGGTGTTGGCTGCATATCGAGTTGTTCTTCTGGGTCTTCTTCTTGAGTCTGGGATGTAATGTGGAGTTCGTCTATCTCAATTAGTAAGAGCAGCTTCCTCTTTACTATGTTGAAGCATTGGGTAACTAGCTGTTTCTCAGTTAGTGTGGATGTAGGTCTTTTGTCCATCCATAGTTCCCTCATACATTTCATATATCCCATCTCATTAGGTCTACTGCTGTAGTAGCATTCCATCAATACCAGGTTCTCTTGTCTCATCCCTGTATGGTTTGTTCCAGTAGCCCACTTATCGTCAGATTGTCCTGGTTCCCCAACATCTGGCGCAGACCTTGTTAATCTGGGCGACGTTCGAGCCGGCATGACTCTCTTAATTCGTGTCACTCTCATATTCGAGGTAGGCAAGTGAGGCATTAGGGGGTCTTTTTGCCCAAGGACCCCTACTGGAAAGGTAGCTAGGTACCAACCAGGATTTGGACCTCAGTCTCCCATATCAAAGGGTGGCGCTCTTAAGCGCTATACTATCCAGTCACCATGTTTATTTAATTTTGCTATATGTTTGTTACTGAGATATATTGAGTTTGGAAGATGCTCACTACTAGTTCTCCAGTGACAAGAAAGGATGATCTACTCCCAAATGGGCCTTAAATAATCATTGACCAACAGGAAAGTTGTAAACATGACTTTTACAGTTCAATAAGACAGCAATACAAGGACCATACAGTGGAGGTTGCGCAACTCTGTAACTCAGCAAAACCCACCAGGATAGGCCCAGGCCAGATGCTTCCCTGGGACACTAACTGAAAATTAACAATAAGGGACAAGTGGTGCCAGAAGATCAATTTTCTTCTCCCCCATCCACAGAGAAGACAACAAGAATGCTGGAAAGAGGGAAGTGTTAGTGCTGCAATACAAGGCACTGGTCAGACCCCCATCTGGAATATTGCATGTAGTTCTGGTCCCACATGTTTAAAAAAGATGAATTCAAATTGGAAGAGGTTCAGAGAAGGGCCACAAGGATGGTGCGCAGAATGGAAAACTTGCCTTATGAGAGAAGACTCAAGGAGCTTGGCTTGTTTAGGCTAATCAAAAGAAGGTTGAGGGTTGATATGATTGCTCTTCATAAATACATCAGAGGGATAAATATCAGGGAAGGAGAGGAATTATTTGAGTACAGCACCAATGTGTACACAAGAACAAATGGATACAAGCTGTCCATCAGGAAATTTAGACTTGAAATTAGATGCAGGTTTCTAACCATCAATGGAGTAAAGCTCTGGAATAGCATTCCAAGGGGAGCTGTGAAGGCCAAAAACATAACTGCCTTTAAACTGAGCTTAATAAATTCATGGAAGGGATGGTATGATGGGACTACAGCCGGTGGATATGCAAGTGACCAAGAAGAGAGGGAAATGGGGTGGGTTCTGAGTTACTATAGAGAATTCTTTCTTGGGTGACTGGCTGGTGAGACTTGCTCATATGCTCAGGGCTCAACCGATTACCATATTTTCCCCCAGGGCTGATCGGCTAGGGCTCTGGGTTTTTTTTGCTTTCCTTTCTAGCATGGGGCATGGCTCACCTGTTGGTGAATTCTCTGTATCTTTGTCTTTAAATCACGATTTAAAGACTTAATAACTCAGTCATAGGTTAGAGGCTTATTGCTGGAGTGGCTGGGTGAGGCTTTAAGGCATACATTGTGCAGGAGGTCAGACTAGATGATCATACTGGTCCATTCTGACCTTTGAGTTTATGGGTAGTCTACACTTGCAAGTTAGTTCGAATTAAGGAGGCTTAATTCGAACTAACTTAGTACCTGTCTACACTAGGCTTTCATTAGTCAGAATTAAGTAATTCCTTAATTTGAACTAAGGAAAGCTTAGTTCAAATTAGTAAGACTTGCTAGTTAGTTTGAACTAAGCCCTGATTATGGTGGGGGGTTCTGCCTGTCTCCAGCACTCCAGGCCCTATGCTGAACAGCCTGGTTCCTGGGTACCTTTGAGCTGCACTGAGTGGTGAGACAACCCCCACACCTTTTATTTTCTCTTAGTCCAACTATAATTCTCTAACCTGAGCTTTTGTAGTCCACTTGGGCCAGCTTTCCCCTACATTATAATAGAAACTGGGTAATACTGTAACTATTTGATCATTTCTCTCTTTGTATAGTTATTAATATTGTAACTGTTTGGGTATTTTTCTTTCCTTTTATAATTATTCATAAGTTTTATGTACCTGGCAATAAAGTAACTTTTCTAATCAAGCTGGTTGCCAGACTTCCTTTGTGTTCTTAGCTTCCCTATATTGCTCTGCAGCAATGCTCCTTTTACCTAGCCAAAGATCCCTGTGATACCCAATTCCTTGTAAGGTTTGCTCAGTAAAGGATTACCAATGTGCTGAACCTGTGGCATATAAGGGTGACAGCTGAAAGAGAGGTTTTGACTCAGCCTGCTGGAGTCCAGGGGCATATTAGGGTGGCAGTGGAAAGTGCTGTTTTAACCCAGCCTGCTCAGATGCATACTCAAGTCTAGTCCAGTGCGGTCCAGAGGCACATAAGGGTGACAGCAGACAAGTGCTTTGTAACCCAGCCTACTGAGTTCAGGGACATATAAGGGGTCAGCTGAGAGTACTGATAGACCCGGTCTGCTCAGACGCACTTAGAAACCCAGTCTTGGGAAAATTAGGTCCTGCCAGGGTGGCTCCATTGGGAGGGACTTGCAGAAGGGAGAAGTGAGCTCCATATAAAAAACACAAGTGACACAAGCAGTACACTAATAGAATTGCACCCTTTCCCTGCCCTGAGGAAGTAAACCTATCAAATGAGCATACCCCGATTTGGTAGGCAAACTTTATAGCAAACCCATGTGGTGGAAGGGAGAAAGCCAGAAGGACATACCTACCTGGATCCAGCAAGGATGGAATCATAGACCTGTAGGCCAGAAGGGGGCCTTTAAAGGTCTTCTCGTCCAGCCTCCTGCACTCATGGCAGGGCTAATTATTATCTAGATCATGCCTGTCATGTGTGTGTCTAACCTACTCTTAAAAATGTCCTATAATGGTGATTCCCCCACCAGGCAATTTATTCCAGTGCATAACTGCCCTGACAAAAAGATTTTTTTTTCTCCTAACGTCCAACCTAATCTGTGCTTGGTGAAACTCTAATAATTTGTTCTTGTCCTACCCTCAGAAGTTAAGAACAATATATCCTGCCCCACTCCTTGTAAAAATCTTTTATCAAATTTTTATGTACTTTCTCCAGACTAAATAAACCCAAGCTTTTCAATCTATCAACAGCTTTCAATGACTCTCTCATTATTCAATCACAAAGAGACTGAATCAGGGAAAAAGGTGAGAGGGAACAACTAGCCATTGCCAAAATATGTGGAAAATGCTACAGAAGGCATATCAGGCTCAATGAGTAGTGAACAATTGCTCAAAGGCTATTTGGCAGCCCACATCAAGTAGAGTGCTCCAGAGGCTGGTCCTCAGGCTGGTTTTGTTCAATAGCTTCATTAATTGATCTAAATGATGAGTGTATTGCACCCTCAGCAAGTTTGCAGATGACACTAAGCTGGGGGAGTGTTAGATATGTTCAGAGCAGGGACAGGATACAGTGACCTAGATAAATTGGAAGATTGAGACAAAAGAAATCTGATGAGGTTCAATAAGGACAAGTATAGAGTCCTGCACTTAGGATGGGAGACCCCCCCCCCAGGGAGAGGCAGATACAATGCTTCTTGGGATTGTTGGGCTATTAGGGATGGGTTATTCTGAATTTTGTTACAATTGTGGCCCCAGTGATGGACCTAACAAACAATGCAGTCACCATGAAAGTAAGAAATAGAAATATCAGCTAACTCTGTAACTTGCCCTGTTCCACTATGATTTTTCCAAACATTCCATATTGCAGATGGACACCTCTGATAATGGCCTAGAGGTCATGTTGTCCCAAAAGAACAACCATTACTCCAGCTCAGCTGGAAATTCCTGAGAACGGGCATACTCGGTTATAAAGAAGGATGCTTTTGCAGTAAAATGGGCCTTTGAAACATTCCATTGTTACTTACGAAACAGCATTTGATCTCATGACAGATCATGCACTCCATCAGTAGCTGAGTGGCATGAAAGACCATAGACAACAGATTACGCACTGGTATCTTTCATTGCAACTGTCCACATTTGAGGTATTATATTGGGAGGGATGTTATCACAAGAACATAGATTTCTTTTTGTAGGATGAAGAACACCCACCCATGCAGACTGACTCAGTGATACTCTGCCTGAGAGGGAGAGTGTATGATGCAGTTTACAAGTCCCACACCAAGGTTAGAGGAGTGTTGGAGCAGTTTTGAGCCATGAAGGACCTACTTCAGAGGAGATCTGTCTGTCAAATGTTGGGGAGAGTGGAGGAGACTAGTGTCAAGAAGCACACAGGTTGTAGACAGAGCAAACTGTTGGGGAAGGACTGGGACTTGAAATAAAGTTTGGCCGGAAAACTGAGGACCTTTCCATTCTCCTTCTTCCTCCCTGCTCTGTGCTCATAGGCTATGTCTACACTAGAGGGCTCAGTTAAGTCAACTTAATAAAGTGTACTTAAAGTCAACTTTATTAAGTTGATTTAATGAGTCCACACTTCTCTTAAGTCAACTTAACAAAGCTGGTTAAGTCACATTACGGAAGTGTCCTAATAAAACCTGTGTTTGCTTAAGTCAACTTTACTAAGTCAACTTAAGCAGGCACCTGTTATTACATAGGGCTTCTTAAATTGATTTAGATGGCCACACTGCCTTACGTTGACATAATAAAGTTGACTTAATACCTAAGTCAACTTAAAGAGTAAGAGTTATTAAGTCGACTTAAGGAAGCCCTTAAGTCAACTTAATAAATGCCAAATGTTGCCAGGGCCTATGCTTAAGTTGACTTATGCCTCCTTAAATCGAGTTAAGCCACAAGTGTAGACATACCCACTATGAGCTGGGAACCACCTCCCAACTGAGGCTATGACTTGCTGAGACAGTGTAAGCAGCGGGTTGAGAGCATGCTCCAAACAGAAGGCAGAACAGGGGAGATAGGAAGCAGCCCATGAGAGGCTGATCTGAAGGAGCAGTCAGAAGAGACTGAGCCACCCTTCACCTTTTTTCCCCCTGGGCCATGGGCTGGGGATGGGTAGAAAGGAAAGTCCTGGATACCCCTGTCCTTACAGTCTCTCAGTTGCCTGAGAAACCCTGGAGGAATTTGTGGAGGGTGAAAATCTGTGACTTGACTACTGGATCTCTTTGGCCTGCCTGGAAGGGCCATCCCAAGACTCAAATACTGTTTGGCCATGGTGTGACTGCTAGGCATGCTGGCCTCCAAGTGAAACGCACTACAGCATCATATATATTTCATTAACTTCCAACATGCCATCAACAATGGCCTATGATCCTCTCATTCTTCCTTAAATGAAAAAGGGAAAAACAGGGAAAGGGAGGAAAATTCACCACATCCTTGCTTACACTACATGTGTAAGTCACACATTTTTGATCATACTACCATGTGGTCCCATAACATGCCTGTAACACAACTGTAATGTACCCACATACGAAAATGTTCCCACTGGGGCACTAGTGCTACAACCATGATTTGGGTTTGACATGCTGAAAGCAAGGCTAAATCATTTAGTAGCCTTCCCTTGGTCCACACTCCACAGATGTAGTTCCAGAGGGGACAGAATTGCTGGTGTTATAAGCCCATTACTTCAACAATGTTCCACCACTGACCTATCTGGCATGCCGTTTGTTTTCCCTAGCTGTTAGTGAATGTGAAGTCCCTCGAGGAGCACTTAACTTAAAGACAAAAACAAAAACAGAAAACACCAACAACCTCTACCCCCTTGGGTATTCCTTTTGTTGCTGGGTTATTATTGGTTGATTAATTAGTTCAAGATGGTTACCGGACTAGATTATTTTAAAGTTGTGTATATATGAATTGTCAAGGAACAAGCAAGGATTCTCCATTCCAATAGATGAGGATGTATGTAAGTTTATAAATAATACACAGTTCTACAGGCAAATGATGACCATTTATATGGTCTACCTACTCTACTATCTGTACTCCACTGAGATCATGTTGGCTGGAAATCACTCAGGGCACTTGTACAAATAGTATTGTTATACAGCTTGGTTGCACTCTCTTTTTCACAGAGAACAGCTTTTCTTAATTTGCTTTTAGCAGTGGCATATTTCAGAGGAGGACATCATAGGAGAATCCTGCCAGATGACTTTTGGTATGGGAGCTAATATGCATTTGGGAAGATGAGAAGGATCAAGGATTATCTGAACTGAGTCATTTGAAATATTTCAGTTTAGGGTCAAATGCCCAAGTAAATAGGGGAGAGAAGCATCACTTAGAGCAGCAATCACTGTCAAGACATGAACTAAGGAAATGAGTAATAAGGCCTAGAATAATAAAAATTGGTCAGTCCTTGGATGGGAAATTTGATTCTTACTGGAGAGGACTTGCCCGTCTACTTAGACCTGTGGTGCTGCTTCTGGACAGCAAACAGCTGAGGAGAAGAACACCAGCTCTGTGAAACAGCAGGAGAAGAAGGTCAACCAGGAGCTGCCAGATGCCTTGTTCAGATCTCATTAGCTCTTTGTGAGGACTCCAAATACAGAGATATCTGAATTGACATTTGGTCAGAAATTGTCCTTTTGCTGTTTAAAATTGTCTTTTAATTTCCAGTTTGCAAGTGTTAATAACAATTGATAATTTTATATGTGGCCGATAAACTGAATGTACATATCAGTTATACCATGACTGAAAGAAGACAATTAAATCATCTATCAAGTGCCCTTTTTTTCCCAGATTGAAAACAAGCTATTTCACTACTCCTTATCCAGACAAATCTATTAAGGTATCTTCTGAGAGCTGGACTTTTTAAAGAGCTGTATCATATACTGCCCCTCCCCACACCATTGCTGATGAGGCTAAAAATATATTGGTACAGTGGTTCCAGACCTTTTTCAGGCTGGGGACCCCTTTTTAAAAAAATAATATCTTTGTACCCCCTCCCCAGCTGATTATGTAATCTGGCCCACGTCACTCTGGCGGCACTGCTGGGACAGCTGGTGAGTGGTGCAGCCACCACTGTGGCCTGAGCCACTGGGGAGCTGAGCTGTGGCAGCTATTACTCCCGGCTCTTGCCCCTGCCGTGGAGCCACCACAGTCCCATCCCCCTGCTGGGATCCAGTCACGGGTGGGGAGAAGCAGCCCTGATGGGGAGCATCAAGGCTGCAGCTGGATTCTGGCCCCAGTAGGGAGAGGCTCCGCAGACCCCCTGCAACATGTCTGCAGACCCCTAGGGGTCCCTGGGCCCCAGGTTGGGAACGACTGTATTAGAATAAAGATTCCTTGTTTTAAAAAGAAATTCATAAATATAGTCAATCCCATATTTCATTAATTAGTCCTGTACTTTGAGTAATTTGAATCTTATTGCTCTTATTAACTTTTTTAGAAAAGTACTTTGACTAAACTTTCCTTTGAGATAGTCTTTTAATTAAAAATGTCATGCTATTTTTGAGAATTAGAATCTTTCTTGAAATAGTGCAAAAATCTGTGGTTAACATTTTAATACAATGTCTCTACAAACCACAAGAAGTTTGTGGCATTTTAAAATGCCTTTTTAAAAAGCATTACGATATGCATCAGTATGGACATCTTAGTTTCATTTCAGTGTTTGACTGATGCATTGTTATGTAATTATGTACTGTCAAAGGTCTCTTCATAACAACAGATTTTATTTGCTTCAGTGAACTTAATGAAACCCATGTTCATGGGTGTGTTTCACAAATATATTGAAATTCATCATCATCTGAAACTCATACAAATTAATGGTGCATAATATGCTAGTACACACAGGCTTATGAGCAGAAGACACTATTTAATATTCTATTCTCCAAAGAAAGTAGAGTTCATCTACTTCTCTGGCTTAGGTTTGATGTAAATGAGAAAAAAATATGCAAGAATATATTCAGAGATGACATATAGAATAAGAATGTGTGAAAAAATGCAAAGGAAGATTCAGGTGACAACTCCTGGTTTGAATCCTGGTGTATAATGAGCAAGCACAATGGAGGAGATAAAATTCTTTGAGTTATAGCTACTTAACTGCAGAATCAATATGTTGGCTTCAATAAATTATATTAATGTATGTGTAGGACATAGAAGAACTCCATTTTATTTGTAAAATTAACTAGTCTCTTATGCTCCACAAATCTGAATGCCTCTGGATGTACACAGGTGTAACAGAGGGCAAAGCTTCTTACACTGTAGAGCGTAGCCCTAAAATAAGAACTTTTCTAATTAGCAGAGATGCCTGTAGTTTATATCTCCCAGAGGAAGTATACAATAATTAGGTAAAAGCTGCAGCATGTAGCTTCCAGAATGGGAAGCAAATATAAATAATGCACAGCGCAACTGATTAATACCCTTCTAAATAAAGATCATCTTACTGAATTAGTCCACTTTATTCACCAGTCATGTTTTATTGGTGACAAACATTATGGACTTCAGTGTTATATCTGCCCCTAATTACAGTGACTGCATATACAAGTATTCATGTAAATACACAACTGACCAGTTACATATAAATACCATCTGTGCATGTAATTACATTTCAGTCACATTAACCATACAACCTTGAGTCATTATAGGCACCATCCATAATGTGCCTTTAATGAGGTGGTGTCCTGCAGAGGGGAAAAAAAAGGTATATACACAAACACAGACACACACATACATCCCTAAGGGTGTGTGTGGGGTGGGGGTTGAGGGGAAGGGAAAACAGTTGAGCAGCCAACCACAATTCTGTGATTTTCTAATTCTGAGCACAGCTGCAGGTTGGTTTTCCACTGCAATGAGATTTAGGCACCTAAGTTGCACAAGAACTTTTGAAACTCATACCATGCAGCTATCTGAATCTTTAGTTGCCTAAATATCTTTGGAAATCTGGTTCTAAGATCACTTGTGAATTTGGAAGATTGGAAAATTAGTTCCCTGAACTCTAATTGGTTTGTCTTTAATAACTAAATATTTACCACTTTCTAACATTGCAAACTGCATGCTTCATTGTTTTCCTGAACGAGAGCTCTTCGGAAATCACAGAAATGATACTAGGAGTGCCTTGTAAAAGAATGATTTTTGTTTGTCATTCTGCTTTGACAGCCACCATGTGAGTTGACTCTCACTAGATTTTTTTTTTTCCATACAACTTTAAAACAGTCAAAATCTACACAGAAATCTTTTATGAAACTTTTTCGGAGGATGCCTGGAAGTATCAGTTTTAGTGTTGTGGCAATTTGTTAAGCTTTGACTTTTCTGCTATAATTACCAGTCAGAAGGCACTTCTGAAAACATTTCCAGCGGAGTAGCTGTGTTACTCTAGTTCAGCAAAACAAGCAAGGAGTCCTGTGGCACTTAAAGACTAACAAATTTATTTATTGCATGACCTTTCATAGGAGAAAATCCCACTTCATCAGATGCTTTGAAGATTGGGGAACTTACAGAATGGAAGGAAAATAAATGCAGGGAAGTGTAAGTCATGGAATCAGGTCATACTGTAACAGCAAATCAAAGCAGTTGTTAAGATTAAAACCTTGGGAAACAGCACATAGAGGAAGGTGAGGTCAAATCAGCTGCTGTAATGGCAAAAGAATCCATAGTCATGATTTAATCATGCTTTCACACAAAAGCAGGCACATGCCCCTGCAACAAACCACATTGCCAACTTTGCCCACATACCTGCACAAAAGACACCACCACAGAACCTAATCAAGCCAGCTACTCCATCAAGGGCTCATTCATTTGCTGATCTATCACTGTGATTTATGCCATCATGTGCTAGAAGTGCCCCCACACTTTATATGTTGGACAAACAGGACAATCTCTGTGCAAAACAATAAATGAGCACAAAACTGACATCAGAAATCACAACACTCAAAAACTAGTAGCTGAGCACTTCCATCTTCCCAAACACTCTGTTGTTTGTTAACAGCTGTGCTCAAGCAAGTCAATGGGACATCAAGACTTCAAACAGAAACAGCTGAACAAGAACTGATACGTGGATTCTATTGTGTGAAAGCAGGATTAAATCATGACTATGGATTCATTTCCCATTACAAGAGCTGATTTGACCTCACCGTCCTCTATGTGCTGTTTCCCAGTGTTTGAATCTTAACAACTGCTCTGATTTGCTGTTACAGTGTGACCTGATCCCATCACTTACACTTCCCTACATTTATTTTACTCCCATTTTGTAAATTCCACCATATTCAAAGCATCTGACAAAGTGGGATTTTCTCCCATGAAAACTCATGTGATAAATGAATTTGTTTGTCTTTAAAAGTACCACAGGACTCCTTGCTCATTTTTCTGGAAGCAGTGTCTTTCAAGGGTCCCCAGCTATGATTATTCTTGTAATATAAGATGTGTAAATTCAATGAACTGCAAGGCCCTTCACCAGTTGTTGCTCTTGAATAGCTTTCAAGAATACCACCATATTTTTTCATACTACAGACAGTTTAAAAACTTAATTACTTTCTAATGATGGAATTCAATTGAGATAATTAAAGTTAATACCTTTCTACAAACTTTCCTTGTTAGTTTACATTTGTACTCTGAAGACCTTTATGCTGTTTTTCACATATAAATGAAAAAAATATTGTATTATATTCCATCAACTTATGATTATGAAATAGGAGACTGGAAAATTTATTTGGACTCCATTTCAAATGTTCTCTTTTCATTAGAAGTCCCAGTTCTAAATATGGTTTCTTTAAAATATTCTGAATTTCACAAAACCAATGGCTGAAATTACAAAAGTCATTACGAGAATCGGTGACAGCTAAAAATAATCATATTGGTATATTGAGGATAGCAAGAAGTACTCATTCAGACTGAAGAAAAGATATTGAATTCTTAGCATGGGATTGTCTAGAATAAATCATAACAAACCAACCTGACAGGTTTGTATGACTGAGTAACAAGCCTTGTGCATAGAGGGAAGCAGTTGATGTTGTATATCTAGACCAGGGTTGAAAACCTTTTCTGACTCCTGTGCCAGCCCCTCTGCAAGCCTCCGCCAGTGCTGGCAGTTCCCTCAACTGAAAAAAAGCAGCTGCCACCTCAAAATTTGTTGTTGGCCATGGCTGGAGTGCCCCCTGATGTGGAAAGCTGATCCAGGTGGCTTCTTTCAATGGACTTCTTTTGGCAGTGGGTGTGGGGAGGGAGGCCAGACATGCCACCAAAAGCCATTCTAGGTGGATTCTTTTGGTGGTGGTGGTGGTGGGCCAGGAATGCCAGTGAAAGACACTCCAGGAGGTTTCTTTCAGTAGTGGCTGGGGTAAGGGGTAGAGAGGCCTCTGGTGGCTGGGACAGGGCAACATGGGGGTGGGTTCCAAGGTATAGCCATTGGCATGGGTGTCCCGAGGCATGCCGCCAAATGAAGTTGCTTGGAGCAGCTTGTTTAGGCAGAAGTTGGGGTGGGTGGCTGTGTGGGCATCCATAGGCATGCCGCTGAAAGAAGCTGCCCAGAGCAGCTTTTGGTGGCAGGCACAGTAGTTTCAGCTGTGCTGTAGAGGGTTCCAGGTATCACTCTGAATCAACTTGTGTGCCACTCAGCATGTGTACCTGGGGTTGCTGATCCCTGATCTCTACTTTAGTGAGGTTTTTGATACAGTCTTGCATCACTGTCTCATTAACAAACTAGGAAAGTACAATCTAGATGGAGCTACAATAAGATGAAAGCATAGCTGGTTAGATAACTGCTCCCAGAGAGTACTTATCAATGGTTCACAGTCATGTTGGAAGGGCATAACAAGTGGGGTACTGTAGGGATCCATTCTGTGTCCAGTTCTGTTCAATATTTTCATCATTGATTTAGATGATGGCTTAGAGAGTACACTTATAAAGTTTGCCAATGATACCAAGCGGGGAAAGGTTGCAAGTACTTTGGAGGATAGGATCACAATTCAAAATGAATTGGACAAACTGGTGAAATGTTCTGAGATAAACACAATGAAATTCAATAAAGTCAAGTGCAAAGGACTCCACTTAGGAAAAAACATGTTCATTGCACATGTACAAAACTGGGAATGACTGCCTAGGAAGGAGTACTGCACAAAGGGATCTGGGTGTCATACTGAACCACAAACTAAATATCAGTCAGTAGTATAACACTGTTGCAAAAAAAGCAAACACCATTCTATCATCAATGTAGCAAGGTTGAGGACTGGTACTTGGAGAGAAATTCTTTATGCTGAACTCCTTTTTAGGCAGCGATGTCAGTATGTAAGTCTCATGGCAGCAGAAAGGGGAAAGTGCACTCAGAATCTTCATAAGCTGAGTCCAGGTAGAATACCAAACTGCATGTGTTTGACATCAGTCCTGTTATTCAGTACTGTGATGTTTGGAAAATCAAAGTGAATTCTTAGCAACATATTTTAGTCTCAGAACATACAGGGGCCACCTGGGTTCTCACAGTGAGGTCCTGAAATAAAGATAGAATTGATTGTATTAATAGAACGTAGAAGAAAAAAGCACAAGGACAAGTCTCAAAGACCAACTAAGGAGACTAGAATGGGGCAAGAGAGCTTATTGAACTCATAGGACCAGCTGGGAGTTTGGGCTGAAAATACTTGAATTATCTGTCTCTCTGTCAAAAAAACTCAAATCTCTCTGCAGAGCAAGCTAAAAGAAAAAAAAATTCTTTCTGTATGGAAAGAGATAGCAGAGACTGGGTTTAATATTAAAGTTTTCTGTTTCTCAGTTCATCTTTGCTGCTTTTAGGTCTCGCTGAGAAGTGAAGAGCTATTGCAAATCAAATGCCATTTTTCTTGAGCTACTGGAATACTGTATGTATGCCAGACTTCTCTCCCCTATGGTTCAGCTTCTATTCCATTCAGTACTCCTTTTATTAAGGTTTATACCGGCACTGCACTGCAGCATCACCAGACTACTTCTCCACAATGGATCAGCTGCACGAGCTAGTGCTTTAGAAGCAGGGCCAAAGCTTTACCCATTTCCTTGGTTGTCCCTACCTATGTGGGAGGGAAGAGTATGTGTGGGACTGCCAGAAGTAATCCATGCAGAAGGTTAGAAAGGTATCTTATGCCCCTGACATCTCTGCACATATGCATGATGTCACAGTCCCTTGATAAGATGTCCTTTCTAAGACCCTTTTCCAGTGCCCCTTGTGCAACTATAACCTTCAGGTGGGCTAGAGTTTACTTAATTGCCATTTTCCAGTGCCTAAAAAAAATAAAACCCAACTCCTATGGAGAAGCAGTTGGAGACCCAGGGTTCGGTCTTCAAAGGACTCTCAGCAAAGATTGTTCAGAGTTATGCTCACCATATTGAAGTGCTAATGGCTATGTCTACATTGTAAAAACTAAGTCGACTTTATTAAGTCAACTTAATAAAGTCTACTTAAAGCTGACTTTAAGTAGACCTTATTAAGTTGACTTAGTGAGTCCACACTACTTTAAGTCGACTTTATAAAGTCGACTTTAAATGGGTGCCCTGGCTTAAGTCGGCGTTGTTTTGAAACAACTTAAACCCCATGTGGGGACGAAACAATGCCATCCAAACATGTTGTTTTGAAACAACAGTGACTTGTTTTGAAGTAACTGTTGCCTGAAACTGCTATTTTGCTTTGAGCTTTTTTCCTTAATTTGAATTAACAAACTGTTATTTCAAAATAAGGCATTATTTCGATACAAGTTGTTTCGACACAACTTGTATTGAAATAATGCCTGTGTGTGAACACAGCCTTAGTGTAGACATACCTAATGAGAACAAAAGTAATGTGCTTTATGAAGTCTTAACTTTATAATCCTTATGATGAAAGAAACACAATAAAATAATAATAATAATAATAATAATAATAATAATAATAATAAACTACTTATATATTTATAACATGATGTAGCTATTTTGTAAACCCACATTCTCCGTTTCACAGCTTTCTTTTCTACAACACATATACAAGAAAACAAAAAGAATTTTAATAGAGCAGTCCCTGCAGAAATACTGAAAAATGAAACTTATGAATTCTCAAAGTTTAGGTGGAGTTCACCTGAGTCTCAGTTATAATCCCTGTTCACCATGTCCAAGGGCTTGAGTTCCTGTGCTTAATCTGAACTAAGCAGTTCAAAGTTAGTTAAAACTAGCCATGTTTTTTAAGTTCAAAATAACTTTCTAGTTCAAACTAGCTGCACTTTTAGAAAGCGTGCCTAGTTCAAACTAAAAGTTAGTTCAAACTAACCGCTAGTTCAAACTTATTTATTTCGAACTAGCATGACTACATTGTGCTAGTTCAAACTAAGGTTCAAAAGAAGTTCAAACTAAGCAGATAGATTCCCTCGTAGAAAACCAACCTACAATGCATTCTTCTACATGGCTGGACTTCACAACAAAGAGAAAATCCATCTATGACACACATTTTGCTTTTCTACAAAAGAAAAAACATACCAAACTGTATAAACTACTATACACAACTACAGAAACCCAGACAGCAACATTGTTAATCTCTCAAGCTACACACTTACTCCATCAGAGGAATCTGTGCTATCTTGGGGACTTTCCTTCTGCCCCACAACTGCCAGACATAAGATAAAGTTCTGCGGTGACCTAGAGGCCTAATTTCACCATCTAAGACTCAAAAAATATTTCCATAACACCACAGATCAATGCACTGATGCACAGATCCTTCCTCCAAACACTACAAGAAGAAATATTCTTCGTGGACTGCTCCAGTGGGTTGAAATGAGAGACTTGACTTCTACATTGATTGTTTCCGCCACCGTGCCAAGGCTGAAATCGTGGACAAACAACATCTTTTACATCATAACCTCAGCCCTGCAGAACGCAGTGCCATCCACAGCCTCAGAAACAACTCTGACATTATCATTAAGGAGGCTGACAAAGGAGGTGCAGTTGTCATCATGAATAAATTGGATTATGACCGGGAGGCTTATAAACAACTCTCCAACACAACCTTCTACAGACCACTTTCCTCTGACCTCACTGAGGAATACCAAAAGGAATTACGACGCCTACTCAAGAAACTCCCTAAGACAACACAGGAACATATAAAGACAGAAATACCACCAAAACTGCGGCCAGGGATGTTCTATCTACTACCTAAAATCCATAAAAAAGGAAACCCTGGATGCCCCATCATCTCAGGCATTGGCACTCTTACTGCTGGCCTATCTGGCTGTGTGGACTCCCTCCTCAGACCCTATGTTATCAACATCCCTAGCTATCTTCAAGACACCACGGACTGCCTGAGGAAAATACAGTCCATTGGAGAACTTCCAGAAAACACCATTCTGGCCACTATGGATGTAGAAGCACTTTACACCAACATCTCACACAAGGATGGATTACAAGCTATTAGAAGAACCATCCCAGATGATGTCACAGCACAGCTTGTGACTGAACTTTGTGACTTTGTGCTCACCCACAACCACTTCAGATTTGAGGATCATTTATATCTCCAAATCAGTGGCATTGCTATGGGCACCCGCATGGCCCTACAATATGCCAACATCTTTATGGGTGACTTAGAACAATGTTTCCTCAAGTCTCATCCCAAAACACCTCTTCTTTATCCATGCTACATTGATGGCATCTTCATCATCTGGACACATGGCAGGGATGCTCTTGAAGATTTTCACAGAGATTTCAACAATTTCCACTCCACCATCAAGTTGAGCCTGGAACACTCCACAAAGGAGATCCACTTTCTCGACACTACAGTGCAAATCAGGGATAGACACATCAACACCACCCTGTCCTGAAAACCTACTGATTGGTATAGTTACCTACATCCCTCGAGCTGCCATCCTAAACACACCACACGATCCATTGTCTACAGCCAAGCCCTAAGATATAACTGCATCTGCTCTGATCCCTCAGACAAAGACAGACATCTTGAGGATCTCTATCAAGCATTCTTGAAACTACAGTACCCACCTGGGGAAGTAAGAAAACAAACTGACAGAGCTAGATGGGTTCCCTGAAGTCATCTACTACAGGAGAGGCCCAAGAAAGAAAACAACAGAACACCACTAGTCACCACATACAACCCTCAAGTCAGACCTCTGCAACAGATCATTAAGGACCTACAGCCTGTTCTAAAAGATGATCCCTCTCTCTCTCAAGCCTTGGGAGACAGACCTCTCCATGCATACAGACAGCCACCCAATCTGAAACAGATACTTACCAGCAACTACAGATCTAACAACAGAAACATTGAAGCAGGCACACACCCCTGAAACAAACCACACTGCCAAGTCTGCCCACATATCTGCACAACAGACACCATCATAGGTCCTAATCAAGCCTGCTACTCCATGAAAGGCTCATTTACCTGCTCATCTACTAATGTGGTCTATGCCATCATGTGCAAGAAATGCCCCAACACCTTATACACTGGACAAACAGGACGATCGCTGCGCAAAAGGATAAATGAACAACGAGCTGATATCAGAAATCACAAAACAAAGAGCCCAGTTGCTGAGCACTCCCTTCTTTCTAATCACTCGATAAATGATTTGTTAATGACTGTCATCAGAGATGTGGCTGGGACATCAAGACTTCAAAGAAAAACAGCTGAACTTGAATTAATATGCAAGCTAAATTCTGTGGAAGCAGGACTTAATTGAGACTATGGGTTCTTTTTCCATTACGAAAGGTAATTTGACTTCAGACTTCCCATGGTTTGAACCTAACAACTGCTCTGATTTGCTGTTACTGTATGACCTAATCCTATGATTTACACCCAATTGCATTTATTTTCAATCCATTCTGTAAGTTCACTGATCTTCAAAGCATCTGACGAAGTGGAATTTTCTTCCACGAAAGTTCATGAGCAAAATAAATCTGTTAGTCTTAGAGTGCCACACGACTCCTTGTTTTTTTTAGTTTGAATTTACCATTCGAACTAAAAAATTTTTTAGCTCAAACTAGGTAAAGCCTATTGTAGACAGGGAGCAAATTAGTCCGGATTAAGCCTCCTTAATTCAGACTAGTTTGCTAGTGTAGACATAGCCTGAGACATCTACAGGTTACTCAGTGATCCTATTAATCTGTGCCAGCCTGAAGATGTCATAATACAGGAGTCAGCATAGGCAAGCCAGCAACTGAAGCTATGCTAGGCTGGTAGGACAGTGGTTACTTTACTCAAACTGCACCAGGCCTACAACAGACTGGGGCCCTGTAATGGTTTGATCCTAAGTATAGCCTTGGAAAGAGTAAACCATTCTAGTCTGGATGAAACCAAGTAGGAATATTCCCCAATTAACAGCTTCCTTACTGGTTTTGAAGGACTCATACACATCATTGTTTTGCTTTTCCTGCCTGGTCCCTATGACAACTCTCTTCTGATTTAACTGCATAGTGCATCACATATCATAAATGCACAGAGGCATAGAATCATAGAATCATAGGGTTGGAAGGGACCCCACAAGGTCATCTAGTCCAACCCCCTGCCAAAAAAAGCAGGACCACTCCCATTAGATCATCCCAGTCAGTGTTTTGTCCAGCTGGGACTTGAACACCTCCAGAGATGGAGATTCCACCACCTCCCTAGGCAACTTATTCCAATGCTTCACCACTCACCTAGTAAGGAAGTTTTTCCTAATATCCAGCCTGGACCGCCCCAGCTGTAACTTGAAACCATTGGTTCTCGTTCTGCCCTCTGTTACCACCGAGAACAGTCGAGCTCCCTCCTCCTTGGAGCAACCCTTCAAGTAGTTGAAGGTTGCTATCAAATCCCCCCTCAGTCTTCTCTTCTGCAGGCTAAATAAGCCTAGTTCCTTCAGTCTTTCTTCATAGGGCTTGTGCTCCAGCCCTTTGATCATTTTGGTTGCCCTCCTCTGGACTCTCTCTAATTTGTCCATGTCCTTTTTGTAGTGGGGAGCCCAAAACTGGACACAGTATTCCAGATGTGGCCTCACTAGTGCAGAATAGAGGGGAATGATCACATCCCTCGATCTGCTGGTAACACTTCTTCTGATGCAGCCCAGTATGCCATTGGCCTTTTTGGCAGCAAGAGCACACTGCTGACTCATATCCAGCTTCCCATCCACCATGACTCCCAGGTCCTTTTCTCCAGTGCTGCTATTTAGCTGATCACTCCCCAGCCTGTAGCAGTACATGGGGTTTTTTCGTCCCAAGTGCAGGATTTTACACTTGTCCTTGTTGAACCTCATGAGATTCCTCTTGGCCCACTGCTCCAGTTTGTCTAGGTCTCCCTGAATCCTGTCTCTGCCCTCTAGGGTGTCTACCGTTCCCCCCAGTTTGGTATCATCTGCAAACTTACTAAGTGTGCAATCTATCCCATCATCCAGATCATTAATGAAAACATTGAACAGAACTGGCCCCAGGACCGACCCCTGGGGTACACCACTCGTTACTGTCTGCCAACTTGACATGGAGCCATTGATTCCTACACGCTGAAACCGTTGTTCTAGCCAGTTTTCTATCCACCTTACAGTCCATGCATCTAACCCATACTTCCTTAATTTGCCAATGAGAATGCTGTGGGAAACCGTATCAAAAGCCTTGCTAAAGTCAAGGTATATGACATCAACGGCTCTTCCCGCATCCACAAATCCAGTCATCTCATCATAGAAGGCGATGAGGTTGGTCAGGCATGATTTACCCTTGGTAAATCCATGCTGACTATTCCTGATTACTCTATTTTCCTCCAAGTGTTTCAGGATGGATTCTTTGAGAAGCTGCTCCATGATTTTTCCAGGGATTGAGGTGAGGCTGACAGGTCTGTAATTCCCTGGATCCTCCTTTTTGCCTTTCTTGAAGATAGGTACTATATTTGCTTTTTTCCAGTCCTCTGGCACCTCCCCCGTTCGCCACGAGTTTTCAAAGATAATGGCCAACGGTACTGCTATCTCATCAGCCAGCTCCCTCAGCACCCTCGGATGCAGTTCATCCGGCCCCATGGACTTGTGCACATCTAGTTTCTTTAAGCAGTCCCTAACCTGACCTACTGTCACCAAGGGCCTCTCTTCTTCTCCCCAGTCCCCCGTACCTAGTGTAGTGGGCTGGGAGCTGACCTTGCTTGTGAAAACTGAAGTAAAAAAAGCATTGAGCACTTCAGCTTTTTCCTCATCCTCTGTCACGAGGATGCCTGCCCCATTCAGTAAGGGACCTACACCATCCCTGATCCTCTTCTTGTTATTGATATACTTGTAGAACCCCTTCCTATTATCCTTCACATCCCTTGCTAGTCGCAACTCCATTTGTCCTTTGGCCTTTCTGATTTTATCCCTGCAGTCCCGAGCAATGTCTTTATATGCCTCCTTAGTCATCTGTCCTAGCTTCCACTTCCTGTGAGCGTCCTTTTTATGTTTCAGCTCAGTGCAGAGCTCTCTGTTAAGCCACAGTGGGCGCCTTCCACATTTGCTGTGCTTTCTCCTTATCGGAATTGTATCTTGCTGTGCCCTTAGCAGGGTTTCTTTAAAATGCACCCAACTCTCTTGGACACCTTTCCCCTTCAGATCAGCCTCCCAAGGGATCCTGCCCATCAGTTCCCTGAGGGAGACAAAATCTGCTTTTCTGAAGTCCAGGGTCTGTGTTTTGCTTCTTTCCTTCTTTCCTTTAATCATCAACTTGAACTCAATCATTTCATGGTCACTGCTACCCAGGCTGCCATTGACCTCTACTTCCCTGATAAATTCTTCTCTATTTGTGAGCAGCAGATCGAGAGGCGCAAGGCCCCTCGTTGGTTGCTCCAGCATTTGTACCAGGAAGTTGTCCTCAACACTCTCCAGAAACTTCCTGGATTGCCTGTGCACTGCTGTATTGGCCTTCCAGCAGATGTCAGGGTAATTGAAGTCCCCCATGAGAACCAGGGCCTGTGCTCTAGAAACTTCTGTTAGTTGTACACAGAATGCCTCATCCACTTCCTCCTTCTGATCTGGTGGTCTGTAGCAGACACCTACCACAACATCCCCCTTGTTGCTCTCCCCTCTAAACTTAACCCACAGACTTTCAACTGGCTTGTTTCCACTTTCATAATGGAGCTCTGAGCAGTCATAGAGCTCCTTTACATATAGGGCTACTCCTCCCCCTTTCCTTCCCTGCATATGCAATATTAATAGAAAATAGCACACCTATTTCCCACTTTGTCACAACCTTGCCCTGTATGAAGAGATGTATGTACTGTCTCAAAGTGGGTAACGTGCCTTATGATTTATTCTATGGACTTTACATATCATACAGAACATCCTGACTCCATGTCTCTTTCCAGTTACATTTCCTTCAAAGTATGCTATATTTTGGTTATAAAAAAAAGTTACCATTTACTGTATCTATTTCACTTGATCATGCTGGGCAAATGCAACCACTGGGACATTATAAATTATATTAAAGCGCATTAGGGACAATTTACAAGTTATAATTATGTCAAAAATCTTAAATCACTTTTTAAATGAGAGCTTAATGCAGATTCATGAATCTATTATGTTTCTCACTGTTGTATATTTACTAAGAACTATTATAAGCACACTTCCTGAAAATAAATTTGGTAGAACTGAATGATCACTGGTGAAAGCTTCCTAGTGCATTTATGGATTAATAAGAAGAGAGCTTTCTTTTATATGTTCATGTTGGTCACCAAAGGAAAACTATCAAATGCTCATTTTCTCTAATAAGCATTTTTTTATATTTTTTGTTCTGTTTTCCAACATTTATGTTTGTCTTAAGAGTCCTCTTGGCACTGCTGTTGCCCAAACAGAGCTTACATAGGGTATGTCCATGTCTCTTTTATTTCAAAATAACTTGCTATTCGAAATAAAAGAGATCAGGTCCACACGCAGTATTCTTATTTTGAAATGACGGGCTCTGTCATTTCGAAATAAGAACCATCATTTCGAAATAGCTTAAGCCTTCTTTAAATCGAAACATCTGTTATTTTGAAATGGTTATTTTGAAATAATGCTGTTCAGATATGTTATTTCGAAATAGCCATTATTTTGAAATAACACTTTTGCCCTTCTCCTTCCCAGGGTGCCTTCCTTTTAGCCTATATTGGGTGGGGCCATGGCCCAGGGAGGGGGCCATGTTGCCACACCTCCATGGTGCCCATCTCCTAAAGCGAAATAGCAAGTCCTGTGTTTGGACATGCTATTTCGCTTTGAGCTTTTCCCTTAATTCGACTTAATATTTGGTTATTTCAATTTAGATGATTTAAAAATAACATTTTTATTTTGAAATAACTTATTTCAAAATAAGTTATTTTGAAATGACAATGTACGTGTGGACATAGTCATGCTGTTATTTTCTCAGGGTCATATATATAAATTCTGTTAAAAAAAGGTATTAGAATCATAGAATATTAGGGTTGGAAGGAATCTCAAGAGGTCATCTAGTTGAACCCTCTGCTCAGAGCAGGACAAACCTCAACTAAATCATCCCAATAGGGTTTTGTGAAGCCGGGCCTTAAAAACCACCAAGGATAGAGATTCCACTACCTCCTAGGTGACCCATTCCAGTGCTTTACCACCCTCCCAGTGAAAAAAGATTTTCCTAACATCCAACCTAGATCTCCCAAACTACAACTTGAGACTATTGCTCCTCATTCCATGATCTGCCACCACTGAGAACATCCTATCTCCACCCTCCCTGGAACCCTCTTGTGACTTGTTCATACCTAGGTAGCCACCAGAAAATGCCAAAGTTAAGGCAGGCTGGAAAAGGAGTGCAGATTCTCTCAGTACTTGTGAGTGACACTGAAGTCAGACTTCCCAACTATCCTCAAACAGTGTTTCTGATTTCCCACAGTGGTTATCAAGAAGCTAAAACAAAATACACATAGCCCCCTTTACTACATTTCAGTCACTGGCTGTCAATCTGTCACTAGGTCCAGTAAAGAGATGTTATTATAACTCTATGTTCTTTACCAGAATGTTCTCCTGCTTCTAAAGGATCAGCCACATTACCCAAAATACCATGCTGCCTTTAGCAAATGCAACTAAAGTTTTTTTATAAAAGAAAAAAGAGGAGAGGTGTTATATGATTAAAGAAATCAGGAACATACAAATGATTTGAAAGTCTATATATATATATCAGGTTTTTCAGTAGAATTCTGAGTTTTCAGTCCTTTTGGTATACATCAGGTCGGAGGAGTCATTGCTGTGGAGTCTGGGGGTGTCAGCCCCCCTGAAACTCAGAGCCAGCCCCCTGAGCAGCACACTGTTGTTCCATGCAGGGAATGTTGCTGGTCACGCACAGCCAGCATCAGTGGACTCTAACCAGTCCTCCAGCTGGTAGGGAATGGCCCCAGACTGGGCCTGGGAGTTTTAAAATCTCCTGCCCTGGCTTGAGCCTGCTTTGATTATGGCAGGGAAAGGGCACTGGGGAAGGTGTCAGCCTGGGGCAGTGGGGATCAGCAGTGGGACTGGGGGGTTAGGGAAGGGCTTGGGGAACTAGCTTGGAGGGGCAATACGGAATGGATTGGGTCTCGGGTGGCCAGGTGGAGGAAGGAGTCAGAGCTCGGGCCTCATGGGGGCCTGGCCCCCACTTAATCTTCATGTGTAGCAGTGCCTGTGTATCTGGTACTTGGATGGGTCTCAGTCCTTGTTTCACAGCTCCAGTTACAGAGGAGTGGATACAGTGGTAGAAAGCAGGACTGAAGGCTGAAAACAATGTGGATACGGTGCAGCTGTCTTTTATGTCCTTTTGCCATTCTGTCTGTGGAAATTTACAGGAACATTATGGATTAGCCTGCAGAAGAGAAGACTGAGGGGGGATTTGATAGCAACCTTCAACTACTTGAAGGGTTGCTCCAAGGAGGAGGGAGCTCGACTGTTCTCGGTAGTAACAGAGGGCAGAACGAGAAGCAATGGCTTCAAGTTACAGCTGGGGCGGTCCAGGCTGGATATTAGGAAAAACTTCCTTACTAGGTGAGTGGTGAAGCATTGGAATAAGTTGCCTAGGGAGGTGGTGGAATCTCCATCTCTGGAGGTGTTCAAGTCCCAGCTGGACAAAACACTGACTGGGATGATCTAATGGGAGTGGTCCTGCTTTTTTTGGCAGGGGGTTGGACTAGATGACCTCGTGGGGTCCCTTCCAACCCTATGATTCTATGATTCCAGGGTCACCTAAGCACATACCGGTGACGCCTAAAGCATAGCCCCTCGGTTCTTTCCTTGGGCTTATTGTATCTTTGACTTCCCTTATTGGACCATTAAGCAGCTTATTGCTGCTCCATCCTGTCTGGATTGTCTCTCAGAAACACATCACAAGTTGAAATACAGATATATCCAACTTATCAATAACTTCAAATACAAATATGACTCATACATATAAACAGCATCATCATGCTTAACAAATTATATTTGCAATTGTACCTGATGTGGTCTGTCTCACATGAATTATTCTAATTTTGGAATATGGATGTTAAATAATAGCATAAATGGTTCCTCTAAATTAGACAGCATCACATCCTTCTTCAGGTACTTGAAAGTTAGTATCAAATCTGCCCTCACTCTTCTCTTTTTGAGAATAAACAATCCTAATTTCCTAAGCCTCTCCTCATAAATTATCAGTTCCCTAATCATTTTTGTTGCTCTCCACTAGATGCTCTCCAATTAGTCCACATCCTTCCTAAAGTAAGGGACCCCAAATTGGACACAATTCTCCAAATGTAGCCTCACCAATGCCAAATAGAGGGGAATTATGACTTCCCTCAATATTCTGTCAGTGCTTCTACTAAGTTAGCTCAATATACTTCTTGGCAAGTAAGGGCACACTTTTGAGTCCTATCCAGCTTCTTGCTCAGTATAACCTCAGGTCCTTTTCTGCAGAACTGCTGCCTAGCCAGTCAGTCTCCAGTTTGTAGCAGTACATGGGATTCTTTTGTCCTAAGTGCATTTGTCCTTTGATGAACTTAAGTGCAGGACTCCTTAGCACTTGCTCTTGTGCTAGGAAAACACATGTTTGTATGGGAGAGTACTCAAATGGTAGGATGTGCCAAAGTTAAGATTACACATGCAATGTAAGAGTTTAGTCTCTGTCTTTTGTAAAGGAATTTTGCTCAGATACTCCTCTGAATCACAATGGGTATGTCCACACTGGGGCTTTAAGTCAACTTAAGGGCCCTTAAGTCAACTTAAATAAAGCCGTCTATATTTAGAAATCATTAAGTCAACTTAAGCAAGTGCTTAAGTCGACTTAATAACGCCTGCCCTGTAAATCAGCTTAAGCTTTTAAGCTGACTTTACAGGGCAGGCCCCACCCCCCTCCACGCCCCAGGCATGATCAGGCTAGTGCCTGATTCAGCCAGGGGGCCGATCCAACTCTAGCCCTGCAGTGAGGAGCTGGGGCTGGATTGGCTGCCAGGCCCTTGCTGCAAGCAGCCAGGGGTGTGGGTCCAACCTCACCCCTGGCTGCCTCCAGGCAGCCAAGGGCACGGGATCCAATATTGCCCCTGGCTGCCTGCAAGCAGCCAGGGGCGCAGGATCCCAACTTCACCTCTGGTTGCCTGCTCTTAAAGTCGACCTTGCTAAGTCGATTTCCAGGGCCCCCCCACAGTGTAGACATAGCCAATGTAATTTATGTCATCATGTGCCAGTAACGCCCCTCTGCCTTATATAGTAGACAAACAGGACAGTCTCTGTGCAAAAGAATAAATGGGCACAAAACTGACATCAGAAATCACAATATTCAAAAACCAGTAGCTGAGCACTTCATTCTTCCTTATCACTCTGTTCATAATTTGTTAATAGCTGCGCTCAAGCAGTTGAATAACACATCAAAGCTTCAAAGAGAAATGGCAGAAGTAGAATTCATTTGCAGATTTGACTCTATCTCTTCAGAATTAAATAGGGACTTTGGATTTTTTTCTCATTTCAGCAGGTGATTTGACCTCATCTTCCTCTAATGCTGGCTCCTAGTGTTTGAATCTTATCAACTACTTTGATTTGTTGTTACAGTATGACCTGATCCCATGACTTAAACTTCTCTGAATTTATTCCTCCCATTCTGTAAGTTTCCCCATCTTGAAAACAGCTGATAAAGTGGGATTTTCTCCCATGAAAGCTCATGCAATAAATAAATTTGTTAGTCTTAAAAGTGCCACAGAACTCCTTGTTTGTTTTGCTGAAGTAGACTAACACGACTACCCCCTTAGAACTCTGCATAACAGTTCCTTAGCAGGCCCTGTTTTGTACAGCTGCAGTGTGCCAGGTTAGCCCATTCCCAGTCATAATATACTCCCCACTTTGCCCACAGTCAGCTCTGATTTCTCGTTATAACTTTCCAAAAGTGTCCATGAAATGTTGTTAGCAAAACATTTACCTTTACATTTGTAGAATTACAGCTTAAAACAAGGTTTATTTTGTGGACAGAACATAATGTCAAAGTTTCCACTGAAGCCAATAGCTCTTTATTGTTTTAGAAAAATACCTGTGTTTCTTTTTACATGGGAGAGGTATACCAGGAAAAACACGAACCTTGGGGCAGGTCCTTTGGGTACAAATTGCAGTTGTGAGTAGTGGACCTTGTTCCCTTCTGCCAGTCGAGTTGTTTGGTAAGATGACTATTTGGAATAAAAGCTGATCATTAAGATGTGAGCTGATGGTGTGCAGAGATCACTGCATATCATGCTAACTAAAATTGTCTTTTTGTCTCATTGGTTTCTCCTGTCTAACTGCCTGTCTCCATGGCTATGTCCACACGTACATTGTTATTTTGAAATAAGTTATTTTGAAATATGTTATTTTGAAATAACCTAAATTGAAATAACCAAACATTAAGTTGAATTAAGGGAAAAGCTCAAAGTGAAATAGCATGTCCAAACACAGGACTTGCTATTTCGCTTTAGGAGAGGGACACCATGAGAAGTGTGGCAACATGGCCCCCTCCCTGGGCCATGGCCCCACCCAATATAGGCTAAAAGGAAGGCACCCTGGGAAGGAGAAGGGCAAAAGTGTTATTTCAAAATAATGGTTATTTCGAAATAACATGTCCGAACGGCTTTATTTCGAAATAACCATTTTGAAATTACAGCCGTTTCGATTTAAAGAAGGTTTTAGCTATTTTGAAATGATGGCTCTTATTTTGAAATGACAGAGCCTGTCATTACAAAATAAGAATACGTTGTGTGGGCCTATCTTTTATTTTGAAATAACCAGTGTTATTTCAAAATAAAATAAACGTGTGGACATACCCCACCTGTTGTCTCTCATTTTACAGTCAGCTTTTTGGGGAAGGTTGTCTCATGTTCTCTGCTTGTATATTTCCTAGCACAGTGGGGTTCTGATCCATGACTGGGGCTATTGGGTGAAAACGTAATATAAATAAATAACAAGCTGCTGTATTCACTTTTGGCATATAAGCAATTTTCTGCTAAACAATTTCTTCCAGTTACCAGGAGTGCCACTGGCCCGGGAAAACACCTGAGGCTCAGGCGCTGAGACTCAAGGCTTGTGTGTTGCCTGCCTCAGGCGGCCCGGCAGTGGAGCCAGGTCTCGGGTGCTGGGACTCAGAGCTTGAGTCCTGTGAGCCAGTACCAGCGGTGCCCCTGCTGGTTACTAAAGAAAATGGGCATTTCCCTTGAAGTGTCCATTTCACAGAATATGAACAAACTTCCTTTTTTCGCCTCCCCTGGAATATGGTGAAGGCTAGGCACAATAATATAACAAGGTATGGTCTACTGTATGTGCCCATATCTGTGTAAGGCTGGACAAGGAAAATAAGTAGTATCTTGGAAAAAATATTTCCAGTGACCTTAATGTGAATATAATAAACTGCTAGTACTGGTTTTCATATATTTTAATCAACGGTGGTTATGCAAGTGTTTCATATTACTCACAGTACAGTATTACTCTATTATCAGGCATATGAATCTTTTGCAGATTAGAATAAATTATACAGATACACATGAGTAAGTTTATTCATGTGAGCCGTTCCATTCTCAGCTGTCATTCAACATTTACTCACATTCTGTGCCATAGAAACCATAAAAATGGGTTCCAAAGGGATAGCTGTGTTAGTCTAGTTCAGCAAAACAAATAAGGAGGATGTCTACTCTGGAGGCTTAAAACAACATAAGCTGGCTTAAGTTGACTTAAGTACCCCCAGGGCTATATTTAGAATTTATTAAGTTGACTTAAATATTTATTAAGTTGACCCAAGTATTTGACTTAAGCTTTTAAGCCACCTTTCAAGGTCAGGAACGGTTGACCCCACATGCAGCATGGGAAGCAGCCAGATCTGGCTCTCAGCAGGTTGCTGGTGGTGGCTGGGACTGGATCAGGCCACGGGAGCTGGATTGTGGCCCTGGAGCCCAATCGGGACCCAGGGCCGAGGCAAGGGGCCCAGAGTATGTCAAATTCAAAGGGCTCTCAGTTTAGACATAGCCAAGGAATCCTGCTGAATTTTAAAAAACTAACAAATTTATTTATCGCATGAGCTTTCATGGGAGAAAATCCCATTTCATCTTCAAAGTGTCTGATGAAGTGGGATTTTCTCCCATGAAAACTCATGTGTAATAATGGGGGAGGGGGTACCCTGCAGACAATGAGATCAGTTAAAATCTGCACAGTTGTTTATGGCAACTTCTTTCTCAAGTATGAGGGTTATGAATTCATAGTTGTCATTTTACCAGATTTGAGGGTGAGATGGGATTTCCTGCAAGGATTTATTAGTAAAGACTCAGATTTCCTCTCAACCATCCTCTGGGACGTGGTGGTGATGACATTCAGGTAGACAAACCCACACAACAGAGTTCCTGTGATAGCTGGGAAAGAGAGAAATTGGTGACCTCAGGTCTCTCCTGCTTTCCTGCTGTCATCTCCACCACCACCACTACTTTGTTGTCTAATCCATGCTCCCAGGAAGTAGACATTTGGTGTGTGCAAGGCATTGCTAGATTCAGTGGTGTTCCCCACTCTCAGCAGACCTCAAGTTTTTGATTTATGGTTCTTTTAGCATTCCTTGTCTTTGTTAAAAACCCCACAAGCAATTGCAATTAGTTTAAAAATGCAGCTGCTCAAGCATTAACCCGCACAAAGTCCTTTGTGTGCTTTTTCATGCTGTTAAACCACCTCTCACTCCCCTCTGGGGAGTATAGTGTGGGCTAATATTTACAAGGATAACTGAGCAGCAAGGTTATTTTATAAGTTTGAGAAAAGGCATATATCTTCATACAGGGATTTAAAAAAAATGTTCTAGATATTTTGGACAAAGAAATACCTACATATAATTATCTGAATTAAATTATTAACAAAGCCCTCTCCCATGTTGTGGTTAAGCATTTTCTCTGGAGCTTGCTAGCTGTAGAGGCTTCTCCCCTTTCCTGGCATGGTTGGGGTTCCTGGATTTTTTGTGAGCCTGGTGTCTCCATGTGATCTGATGACTCACTGTGCCTAGGCCACAAGGGATGCTGTCCCTTGGGAAAATGAATAATGTTACCACTGCTGGCACCCTGTATAAAACCCAGGACAAAAGAAACAACAAAGAAATCACAAATCCCAGCAAAGAAATTAAATGACCAAAATAATGATATGAAAAAGAGGGGATGTACTAGGAGCAGGAAAATAAAATGGGGAGAAGAAAGGGTTAGGGTGATGTAATAGGTACTAAAATATCAACAAATTTTCCCCTCCCCAGTCCACTCCCTGAAACTAGACATGAGTGCTGCAGCACAGTGATTACTGGCTTGCTTAACAAAAACAAAAAAAGAAAGGTGGTGGGGGTCCTCATACAGTGTCTTCATTCCTGGATGCGGCAGGGTCCTTTCTTGTCTCCTTGGGCTGAAGTCCTTCAGAGATCTTGTCTGGCACCTGGTAGCCACCATCTGGTAGGATCTTTGGACATTGGTCTCTGCAAGGTTGTTCAGACTCGCTGTATGAGGACTCTAACTTAACCAGAAGGGAGTTCTGCTCCCTTCTCAGCTCCTAAACATATAGATTAAAACTGAAACTAATTTTTTTTTCCCTCTCTCAGTCAGTCTTTCTCTCCTCCCATGGAGGGGCTGAACAGGCCCAGCTCATCATTGGCTCAGCGAATGCTTGGTTAAATCACTGCATGCAGGTGCCTCTTTGTTTCTAGTCCATTCTATTTCTAATCCAGGCGTTTCTAACCTATTCCATCTCCACCATCTCCAGGTTATAATTTGCTGGGAATGATCATATCGTTTATGTTTAGGAAATGTATCTGTATTAGAAGGTATGAATGTGTTTGTTACACCTGTATTCTAACTTGTGTAATTCTGAGAAACACCCTAGACAGCACATCTGCTGTCATTGTCTTCTTAGTGGCCCATTAAGGGAGGCGCAGGTACAATGGGCCTGGGGAGAAACCTGCTCAGTGAATCACCTGGACAGACCATGTAACTCAACTGCACACAGCATGAGGAAGACCAGAGGTGATAGAAGTAGCTTTACCCACCTCTCTTTTGTTTTCTTTCCTCAGTCTTCAGCTAACACCTACCACTGGATCTGTTCATCTGCACCTGAGCAAAGGACTGAGGCCCACCCAGTGCTAGGTGTCTGCCAGAGGAAATGAACAACCCTGCAAACTCCAAATTCTTCCAAGGATTTGCTTTACATAGACTCTTAATTATTTGTATGTATGTGATTCACTTTGACCATTTAACATCTCTCATATTTTGTTTCTTCTTGTTTTACATTAAACCTTTAGTTTTAGTTACTAAAGGATCGGCTGGCAGTGCGGCATTCCAGGTAAGATCGAAACCTATATTGTTCTGTGTAATGTGTCTGACTCTTTGGGGTCCGGAGAACATACTTTTTTAAGCTACTCAGTAGCTATTTGGGAACCAGAGGCTATCCCAGGAGACTTGGGTCACAACTTTATTAAGTGTTTTTAAATTGCTGTATGCATTAATCTGAGGAAGTGTGATTATGCTCATGAAATTTTATGCAATAAACTTGTTAGTCTTTAAAAGTGCCACAGAATTCCTTGTTCATTTTACTTATAACAACTATATTCCAAGTGATGGTTCTGTAACTGAAAAATCAGCAGACAGGAGAGAGCCATTAGCTAGTGTGAAATACTAGTTTCCAACAGGAGGTCATCTCTTTTATCTCCTGCCCAACAAATGAAGGCCCATCAACACCAGATGAACTATTGTGGAGCATCAGAAGACAAAAGGTTTTGTGGATTGCTTCACCCCTACTCCCTGACCTACGGCTGAAGTCAGGGCCAGATTTAGGAGCAGATGACCCAGGTGACTATCTGGGGTGCCAGTTTTGGGGAGCACCAGGCTCAGGGTGCTGTTTTTGGTGTTAGTGACAAATGAAAAATAGAATGTTTGAAATAAAATGTTTCAGATGTTCTGTATGTAGATTCTTTTTTCACTGACCCTCTAGAATATTTTTTATTTTTGTAGAATCTCATGGAACCTTCCAGGCTTCCTGAGACCTACATTTTCTTCAAACTTCCTAGAATGTTGTTAGCCATGCTCTTGTAGATATATGAGGGAAGGGGCATTACCTGTCAGTTGGTGAAATATAAGAACAAAGTGAAGAGTCAAGCTGTGATATAGTGAATCTTGTTGTGACAAGTTCCAGAGGGGTAGCTATCACTGTTCCCACTAAGGCGCGTGGCAGTGTGGCTACACACTTGAAAAAATCCTGCCGTACAGGATTTTCCTCCCCCCACGCATGGGGCAGTTCAGGGCGGCATGTATGTTGATGTCACTTTCTGTATCACGTCATTCCATATTGGTTTTTGTAAGTGAACTGTTAAGATGGTCTGTTGTCTACAGAGATAGTGACATTCCAGTAAAAACTCCTGACAAGTGAATTGTGTTTAACAATTAGCAACTAGAACTGAAACGAGAAGCAGGGTGGGGAGACTGATTTGCCCCTCAGTTGAATAGTTACTATTTTGAACTGTTGGGTTCCCACAAGCAGAACCATTGTATTGCTATGAAGATCTTGTTGAAATCTATCTATTTTTGGTTGCCCTGTGAACAGCTTCAGGCAGGGCAATCCCATCAGTAATTTTCTCCAAGTCCATTTAGCAATGGAATTGAATAAACATAGTTTTAAAGCTAGCAAAGGAAATGTCTTCCATCAGTGACCTTGTACGGGGAGACTTTGATAGACCAGTAAAACAGCCAGAGACCACTTCACCATGTGGCATTGATTATCATACTTGTGTCTAACTGCAGTCAAAATCTTTAGGCCTTTCTGTGGGTCTGTGCAGCTGTGGCATGATAAAACCAGGAGGGTAAAGAATCTTTTTTTTTTCCTCAGCCTTGTCTAACTCTGTGCCTCTCCCAACCTCCACCCCCAGTGAGATCTCTAGTGGACATGCAGGGATCTGTGTTTTGGGACCAAAGCCTATATAAGATGGCTTTCTAGGAGATGTTTGTCAGAGTCTCAAGATATGCAGATTCTGCAGGAATACATATAGTTAATTAATATTGATTGCTTTTCAATAGGCTTACCCAACAAGTTGTTTTCTTGATGTGTTATTGTCTACTAACAAGGAAAAATACAGGGGGAGAGGTTTAGACTCTTCCTGGATGCAGATTTTGGGGTCCCCCAACACCAGCTGGAAGAACTGCCCAGTCGGAAAGCCACCACTGTATTGCTTGAGAACCACGTCTAACTTCAGTAATTCAGTAACCTGTTGTGGACATGTGTAAGTGCTTGAGACTAAAGGAAGTATAGATTTTAAGTGTGAGCACTCTTGCATTATACTAGTTCTGTCAGTCCAACCAGCAGCTGGACAGGTGTGGCTTCATTTGATTTATTTCCTAACACCACCTCACATAGAGTAAGGTTACCAAGAGCTTTGGGTTGAAAGAACTCTGGGGAACAAGCTAATGCCAAAGAAAAGCATATCATGAGTCTGTTAAGTAAGGCTTCCATTGTCTTACTGGACATGTACATTGTATGGCTTTCTCTCTCCTTCAGCAAACCAAACAAAAAGTCCCGTGAGACTTTTAAAGACTAAAAATTTTATTTATCATATGAGCTCTTGTGGGAGAAAATACCACTCGTCAGAGGTTAACTACTACATATAAAGTAAGACCTGACCCAAACCTTGTCCTGTTTCCCAGACTGAATCTGATGGGCTCTCAGCTTGCATTTTGATACCATGGGGGATGAAAGATCAGAATGCAGTACACAGAATGCAGCTTTCTATATGCAGAGGAGCAAGATGCAGGGAGCACAGTTCTGACAGTGCTCTGTACTCCAGCAAACAAGTGTGCTTTGTTGTGTGTTGGATTAGGTGGAATACACACTTGGAGGACATATCAGGGGCATGGAAGAGCAAAGCTCTGTTACACTCTGTTCTCACTGTTGTCAGCTGCTGACCTTGAAGATCTAAGTAGCATTTGGCTAAGAATCAGAGACCCATGACTGGCTGCCCAACAGGACTGACATTCCACTCCACGGAAGCAGAGTACAGGCATAGTGCAGAATTAAACCCAACAGCTCCTAATTACAACAACTTAATGTAACCCTACCTGGAATATGCCAGCTTCTGAGGTATCAGCTGAGCACCTAGGGGGTCCTAGCGAAGGTATTGCCAGAGCCCCTAGACACTCTGTCCCAGCATCACAGTTATATTTATGAAATACAGAGTTCTAGCTTCCTTGTCTTTCAAATTGATTTGGACAGATATTGGTCTTCTGTAACTGGCTGGAATTTGAAAAAATGGTCATCTCTATTACAGGATTTGGGAGGCTACATTTTTTGTCAGTCTTAAAGAATTCATTACTGTACTGGAAGCAAAATATATTGCAGATATATTATGGCTATTACTGGAAAAGGTATCTTTTCCTTTACTTGTACCAAAAGTTTCACCAACTTTAACTTAATATTGCAGTCTGTGTTACTGGCTTGGAAAAGATTCAGTTTATCATTAGTACTTCTATATGGTCTTCAGTCATCCTTTTTTTATCCAGTATATATTTCTTATTTATCATTTTACACTTTGTTTTAAATTCACATGAAAAACAATTACACTTGAGCTCTTAAAATTCACTCGGCCTGGTTTATTAAAAAGTCATCATTATATATATATATATATATTTGATAACAATTTAATAATATTACTGTATCTTGTATTGAAATTCTAAATTCGTGACACGCCATCCCTCCCCCAAGATCCTTTCAGGCTTGCCCTAATGATTACAAGACATTTTCTTTATACCTCTTTGAGACTTTTTAAAATAAGAAAATATTTAAACATTTTACACATCAGATTATTACAGAGAGTACCAATTGCAAATATATTGTCACTTTAAATACACTTGTATTTTTCAGTTATGGTTCATATATAAACACTAGCATTGTAGTAGAAATTTAAAATATTTTTTTAAAATGAGGTCTCGTAGTGATTGGCTCTTATATATGCTAAGACAGTTCTGACACCAGAATAAACTTCTTATCAAGGATGCAATAACTTCATAAATATAATGAAAAAGAATTTGCATACTCTCAAGGTTACATAGACAGTGTAAAACCTAAATATCTAGATATGCATGGAAATGATCAGCTACCATCATATTTTAGATCTGATCCTATATTAATCCTAACACAGCAGAATGGAGAACACAGGGGATTAATTTGCCACAGAAGATATGAAAACAGAAGTCACAGATGTGAAAGTTTTATTTTATTTGAGTAAATAACTGTATTTCTTCATGCTCACACACCTCTTCCTTATACAATTTGGCTGTGTTCAGATGAGAGTTTTATTTTGAAACAACAGCTGTTGTTTTACAATAAAATTTCTTATGTCCACATGACGTTCCATTATTTTGAAACAACGGGACCCGTTGTTTCGAAATAATGGCCATTATTTTGAAACAGTAAAACCTTGCTTGAAATTGAAATAGCCTTTGTTTCAAAACGGCTGTTTTGAAACAACGGCGTTCAGACACATTGTTTCGAAACAACACCATCTTTTGCAGATAGAATATTAACCTGAGCTCCTGTGTCCAGTTTCAGTGGAATAACTGTTCCATTCACTGTGGCTATGTCTACACTTACATGTGAATTCAAAATGATTGTCATCAATTTGAATTCAAATCAGTGCATGGACATGCCCACTTTCCTCAATTCGAACTGAGGCACTCCTCAGTTTGAAATGAGGAAAGCAGAGTTCAAATTGGTCAAACCTGCTTCTCCATCAAAGTCAGGGTCAATTCGAAGTGAGGAATTCGAATTGACATAGCATGGCCATGTCAGTTCGAATTCACTGTTAGTTTGAAATAGCCACAACTTGATTTTTCCCTATACAATAGCGCCCCCTACTGAATTCAAAGTAGGAAGTCCTGTTCATGGACATGTCAATTCAAATTGGATTTTCTAGTGTGGCCATGTCAATTTGAATTGACTGAATTCGAATTAGATTCAAATTGGTCAATTCTAATTAGTAATTCAAATTGAAACGCTCAGTGTAGATATAGCCTATGAAAGCTGAGCTTGCAAGGATGGAAGCTCTGCACATAAAACAAAAAGTAGAGAAAGCTATGCACATAAAACAAAAAGTAGAATGGGTGAGCGTTCAAGTTATTGTGGGAAAAGCATTGGCCAGCTATGCATATGCTTAGATCCCAGACACCAAAACAGGGCTATACAAAGACAACATTTCAAACTACCTATCAGAAGAAATCAAGGGTTGGTCTATACCGTCACATGATTGCAGCGGCAATCAAAGGGAGATATGCAAAGTACTTAAAATACCTTGCGTATGTTAGCACCGAAAATTCTGTCACAAATGGGCCAGACCAGAACCTTTCCCCCAGAGTAGGTGTCCCACCTCCGGGCATCTATCAACCCAGGGGTCCCTGTGCCAAAGTGAGATCAGCTGAGACTGAGCATCAACCAAAGAACTTCAGTTTATCTGGGGGAGAAGATATGGGAAGAGGAAAACAAGGAGCAATACATACAAACACAGTGAAACACATAAACATCATCCAATTAAATACAACTGAACGTCATAACCAAATATTCCAAAACAATGACAGGTAAGTATTCAACCATTCGACCCAAAGCCCACCTTTTAATAAACCTGCAGGACTCTCCTCTACCAGGACCTCTTGGCCTTATGACTCCCCTAGGTAAGTGATTCACATACCTCAATTCCAACCATGACTGCATGAACATTGAGCCCAACAGATTTCTGGAATTGGAGCCCCACACAAACACAGGACAATTCACCTCAGGTAAGTTCCCCTCAGCCAGTTGCCAAGCCATTTACCCCCTTTTTCACCCTTTTACAAAGGATTTCCCACATCCTCCTCCCTCCCTGGCACAGTACCCAATAATAATCACTGTTTTTCTTCACCGGAGGGCATTGTCCTTCCGATACCGAAGGTGGTTCCACAACATTTCACTGTCCCACGATGTCTCACTAGTCCTAGGAGGAGGTCTGAACTTGGGGCAGCTTTTTCTGACCTTTTCTGGCCAGGGTCTCTATTCAATAGTCCATTCACCCCTAAGGCAAAGTCTGTATCAGTGCCCTCAAACAACCCATGTCACTGGTCTTCGGGGCCTTCCATCACTGGTCATCTTCAGCCTTCTAGGAGATCTCAGAGCAGCACTGAGACCCTGATTTGGGGAACCAGGGTCTCAGTCAAGCATAGTCCCACTGAGCCTCCAAGGCCACTGTTCAACATTTGTCGAGGTAGTCCAAAGCCAAGTACACAAGAACCCTGACAGCACTGTCCAAACTGCGGAGCACTCACCAGCCTGCAAGAGAATTCAGCGCAGCAAAGCTCCGTTCCCATAGCGGGCACCCCTAAAATGCCCTGGGTAACTACCAGTCAGAGTGCATCCTTTTCGCGCCACAGGGCTCTTTCTATACGGTTCTATTGTGAATGCTCTGATAAGTGTGTGCACAGCACACTGCCACTGCACATAGCCCTGCTGGTTGTGAGGCAGGCCAGAGTTCCCTGGCTGCCTGCCAGCAGCCTTTGCCACTCAGAGTGGATTAGCAATCCTGAGTGTCGAATTGAGCAATCCTCTGCTCTCTAGCAAATATCCACTGCTGGGGATGAACGATCTTAAGTTTTAACCTCTCATTATAACAGAACCATTTTACAAGCATATCAGAAATACAAAGCAAACATATTAAAAATCCCTCACATGTATGTCCCTCTGATTGCTTACCACCTACTTACTGCACTGTTTTCGTTAAGCCTGAGTCAGATTGAAACCCTTTCCTTCTGACTCAGGGCTACTTCTTCTGTGTGTGTGTGTGGGGGGGTCTTCCAGAGTCAGCTTCCTAATCAGTTGAGTGGGTCTTCACAGACCCAATCAGTTGATCAGGAAGATCAATCTGATAGCTGAATTCACCGACATCACTGAAGAAAGCCTTAAGTCTCAGTTTTGAAATGCTGGTTACTTCAGTAAATTGTATGCATCCTCAGGGTTTTGACAGCTAAACTTAGTAGAGAAAAGTTCAAAATTATGCACACTTAATACTCCATTCAGCAGATATGGATTTTTACACTTACCATGCAGTATAGTTTCAGCACCAGGGATAATACCACAAAACTATTCGCAAGTTTTATGAACATATTAGCAATGTGGACTCCTCCATGGATGATGTCATTATCTGAGGCTCAATGGAAGAGGAGCATGACTGTCAACTTTGACAGTCCTGAATCAGTTGTGGCAAATAGTAGAACCTTTGTAGCAATGGGTCTTGCGCTCTGTCAGGCTAGTGGGTCTGAGTGACTTTCGCCCGCTTTGTTTCCACCCCTTAGGGTGCTACCATTGACGTCTCTCCAGGGGTCAAGGAGAGAGTTTAGGGCTCAGGCCCACCCCCTACTCCAGACCCCAGCCTAGGGGTCCTAAGAAATGCAGTTTTGTGCTGCCAGCCAAGTCCTAGTCCTGCACTCTTTCCCCTAGACTGTTTTTCCCCCTCCCTCCTCTGCTCCTTTAGGGTTTCTCACCCAGTCTCCTCTTCTGCTGAGTTTCCTTTTTTTCTGCCCTCTGGTTTTGCCTCTGTCTGTCTTGCTTCCAGTCCTTCTCCAATATCTCCTGTAAGTTTATGTAGCACGGCTCTGACTTCCTGCTCCTTCTTCAGCTTGTGCAGCCTCTATTGGGGGCAATGAGGCTTTTATTATGCACCTGGCTGGCTCCTACTTGCTCTCAAGTGTTTTTAATTCCCTGCAGTCACCCTGGTTAGTCACCAGGATAGACAGCCAACAGCATCCTGGGGTTCATATGCCTCCCTTGTTTTACTCTGTCCCTGTCAGCTGGCCTTTTTATCTCACACAGTATTGAAGTTCAATGTACCAGGAAGGCCTATTCAGATTTCAGCTCATTCTGAAGTTGGGCGCAGTGAGTTTCCAAAACTATGAGGATTGCTGACAACTAGCGGCATATTTATCCAAATCATTGACTAATGCAGAAACTAGGTATACACAGATTGAGAAGGAGCATTTAGGAATCTTGTTTGTCTCTGAGAGATTCAATCAGTGTTTTTTGTGAGCAGACAGTGAAAGTTGAAATGGAACACAAACCCCTGACTGTATTATTTACCAGACTTCTAAATGATTGCACCCTAAGGATTCCAGAAATGAGGATAAAGTTGAAGAAGTATAATCTGTTGGTGACCTATATGCCTGGTAAATTTATGTTCACAGAAGACGTACTTTCCAGAAATGTGGTGCCCATGGCCCTACAGAGAAGACACTGGAGACAGAAGTACAAGCCTGTTGTAGTGAGGTGTTTTCCCCATTCTGGTAAGGATAGGATTAAAAGGCCTGGGAAAAGAGCAGTCAATTGGAGCAGGTGGTTGCAGTGCCACTCGGGGCCTAGGAGCCCTGTATAAAAGAATGCTGCAGCCACAGCTCTGGGCAGTCTTCTAGTAGTTCTTGGGAGGAAAGGATGTGCTGTCTGACTGGCTATAGGAGGCAGGACCAGGGACAGCTCTATGCCGACTGCTGGGAGAGCTAGAATTCATAGTCCTGGTACAAGGGTGTGAGGTACTTGGGGGTGTTGTAAATGTGACCCAGGGGAGCTAAAGGACTGTGTTAGGGGTTGAAGTGGTGCCAAGGTGTGGCATGTAGGGTCCCTGGGCTGGGGCCCGGAAAAGATGTCAGGAGTAGGTCTCTCCCTGCCTTCCTGTAGACCACCAGTGCATGACACCAGGACTAGTGGTGGCCACAGACTCTGAGAGGGCTGTGTGGACTAGACCCTGTCTTGGAAAGTGGAACTTAGCAGAAGGACTTGGCCACAAGGCTGAGGCAATGGACAGAAACAGAGAGACAGATCATAGGTCACCTGATGGGCATGCACTTGACCAATTTCCCAGAAACATCACCAGAAGTTGCCTGTCAGGTGAGTCCTATTCTAGGAAATATCCACACCTCCTGACCTACCCCTCCATCTACATAGATATGCTTGTGAGATCAATTCCCATCGCTTATAGGAGACTGCAACAAATGAGAGAGGAGACAAAGAAAGATGAATCATTGGGAATCCTTAAAGAAGGGATAATTAAAGAATGGCCTGAAGTAATAAGCAGTTGCTGTCTAAGTATAAGAGACAATTGTTCTGTAGACATGAACTGATTGTGACAGATGGATTGATTTTTCAAGGGCAGTAAGGGTGTAATTCCACTGAACCTCCAAAAAGAAATACTACAGAAGATCTACAAGTGTCATTTAGGAATTGAGAAGCACAAAGAATAAGCACTAGAGGTATTATATTAAATGTAGTTTAATCTCAACATCAATAATGTTGTCAGAAGCTGCTTTTCATGCTTAAAATACTAGCCATGCTAACAGGTTAAGCCACTGAGATACCATCCTGTCCCACAAAGGCCTCATGAGAAGTTAGGTGCTTATTTATTTACCTGGCATTCAAAGGTTTTCTTAATAGTCACCAATTATTACTCTCTCTATTCAGAAATTTGGACATTGCACAGTATTAATTTTAAGTCAGTAATCAGTGTCATAACAGGAATTTTCTCTAGACATCGAATTCCAGATGAGGTCTTCAGTGATAGTGGGCCACAATTTTCTAGTGCTGAATTTAGCCAATTTGCCTCAGATTTGGATTTTCATTTTGAACCTCCATTCCGAATTATCCTCAAACAGACTAGTGGAAAGGTCTATACAGATAGTAGAGATCCAGATAAAAAAGGAGGAAAAAGAATTTTGATAGTGGGAGCAATATGCGCAAAGCATTACTGGTCTACAGAAGTATACCCTGGGAGAATGACTTTTCTTCAGCTCAACTATTAATGGGAAGAAGAATTAGATCTAATTTACATATTACTGATAACTTGTTGTGATCTCAGAACAATGCCACTATTTGGAAGGTGAAAGAAAATCAGAAGAGGGAGCAGAAATATTATTTTGACAGAAGGACCTGTGATCTCCTAACACCTATGATAGAGCATGTCTGAGAAATCACCTTTCTAACACTTGGGGCCAAAATGGTACCATTAAAGAACAACTAAATCTACAGTCTTACATGGTCCAGACAGACCAAGGGGATGCATTTTGACATAGTCAGTGGGATCTATTAGTTATCCTAGAGAGTTCCAACACTGTGAAAGTTGAGGTAGATTCTAGCAGATCTCCTTTGACTGATTTGATATCAACACATGGTGAAGAAATTGTCAGGAAATGGGAGAACTCAGACTCAGATAAGGACTGGTACTGAGAAGATCAAACACCTGGAAAGACTCATAGGCTATGTCTACACATAGGCAGTTAAAGTGATTAAACTTAAAATGATCTAATTGAATAGCTATAAAAATTATTAAATTGATTTAAGTTAAATCGGTTTAACAGGTCCACAAAAAACTCATATTGAACTAGCATGTCCAGGGACAGGACATGCTAGTTTGATTTAGTTGAGGGGTCACAGGATGGGCCATGCCACCCACCCAATTCCCTGCCTGGCTCTCACCTGATGAGCTGGGTGGGGGAAAAGCACTCCCCCACTGAGCTCTCAGTACACTGAGCCAGGCAGGGGAGATGGCATCTCCCCCAACCTGGCTGCAGTCATGGGTGCTCAGCCAGATGCGAGGGACGAACCCCCATGCCCGACTCCAGGTTTGCTAGCTGTGGGGGGTGAGACCCCATGCCTGGCTCCCAGTGGGCTAGCTGGGCAATGGAGGAAGGGATTTCCACACTCCTGGCTCCCCCACTGCAAGCTGGGTGTGGGGGAAACTGAGGCCCCACACCTGGCTCCCCCAGAGATTTCCGGGTGGCAGGGGAAGGGCCCGGCTCCCCCACTGCAAGCCAGTTGGTAGGGAAGGGATCCCTGCAAGACTGGCTCCCCCACAGCTGGGTGGGAAGTGGATAAGGGACCCCCGCGCACCTCACCAGCTGTGGGGGAGCTGGGCAGCGCGGGGATCCCTTCCCCGCCTCCTAGCTAGGGTTCAGGGAGCTAAGCTTACATGGAACCCTTCCCCGCCACCTGTCCAGCTGTGGGGGAGCCAGGCGGCACGGGGATCCCTTCCCTGCTGTCTGGCAAGCTGTGGAGGAGCTGGGCACATGTGAATCCCTTCCCCACCGTCCAGCTAGGGCTCGGGGAGTCAGGCATCCGAGCATACCTTCCCCATTGCCTGTCCAGCTGTGGGGGAGCTGGGTAGCATGGGATCCCTTCCCCTGCCTCCCAGCTAAGGTGCTGGAAGCTGGGTGGGAGGTCTCTTCCACCACCCCCACCGCCTGGCCAAGGTGCTGAATCCTGGCCCCTCCTTCCAGGGTCCCATGAATCCTGGGAGGAAGGTCAAACCAGGGTTTAAATCACCATAACTGTTAAACTGATATAAAGTGTCTACACAGTTTTATAGCAATATAACAGTTTTGATTTAACTGTCATATTGATATAAAGCTATGTTTTATGATATCAATATGACATTCCTTCTAGCAAAATAATGGAGCTCATCATTTTGCTAAAAGAAAATGTCATGTAGACCTAACCATTTTTAAATCAAAATAACTACCGCTATTTTGATTTAAAACTTGTGTGTGGGCATACCAAGAGGATATGTCTACACTAGGGGCTTAAGTCAACTTAAACTCCCTTAAGCTGACTTAAGCAAAGCCCCAGCCACAATTGCAATTTATGAAGTTAACTGCTTGCTTAAGTTGGCTTAATATCTTTCACTTTTAAAGTCAACTTAATGATTAAGTCCATTTTATTAATTCAACTTAAGCCAATGTAGGTGGGGATTTGGCTTAAGTTGATTTAACTGGCCTCCAGGCCATCTTCCATACTCCCTGTCAACCAGGAAGTATCTGCCCTGGCCAATCACAGGGCAGGACAAAGCCCTGCCCACCCTGCTCCATAGAGCTAGCCAGGACTACTGTTGTGTGGAAGCATGGAGGGCAGAGGTAGCCAGAGGAAAAATGGGCCCCAGCCTGGATCCACCAGGCGATCTTGGATCTCCTGGCCATGTGGGGGGGATGAGGCTGTACAATCCTGGCTCTGGGGCAGCCAGAGGAACCTGGAGGTGAACAGTAGCATCTACCAGGGCCTGGCAGAGCAGGGGCACACCTGGGACACCCAACAAGTCCAGGTAAAAATAAAGGATCTAAGACAAGGTTACCAAAGGGCCTGGAAGGCCATGAAGCACTCAGGGGCAGCCACAACCAACTGCCCCTATTACAGGAAGATGCATGCCTTCCTGGAGCGGGAGGATGACACTGTGCCAGCCCACACCCTTGACTCCACCAAAAGTGTCATTTCCTTTTATTAATACAAACAGTAAACAATAAATAAATTTGTTAGCCTTTAAGTGCCACAGGACTCCTTGTTTGTTTTACTGAACTAGACTAACATGGCTGCCCCTTTGGAACTTGGCAATCTCCTTTTATAACTCACCGCCCTGACACAGTAACCTTTATCTAGTAAATGGGCCTGAAGACTTAACTTCTGGAATTCCTGTTGAGTCAATTTCTCTTTGCTAAGGATATTTGTAAGTAGCTCAGCAAAAGTGATGACCAAAAGAAAGTGCAACTCTCAAACCTGTTTTGAACCTCTAAAAGGTTTTAGTTTCTTTGATATTTGTACAAAAGTCCAAGTCAGTCACATTTTAAAATGTGTTTGACTTTTTGTATCTTTGCTGCCTTTTAAAAGGTTTACCTGACTAAGAACTGACCATACAGCTTTGTCAAATGCTTTTTCTGCATATAAACACAATAGAATGCATTGGGCAAGTAATGTGTAATAATCCCAGAACTCTACAAATATTATTTCTTTTTTTCCCATCTTTCTAGCTTCCAAAAAGAAAAAGAAAAAGCACATCTAAATGAAGGGGGTTTCATCATCTTTCCTCAATACTTTTTTTGTTTGCTTTAAATGTATAAGGTGGAAGCATAAGATCATATTCATTTTCTCATAAAACATCTGTGCGATAGAAAATAACATGGGATTTTCAGCTTTCAAATAAGATGACATATTCAGTTTATCCATCACCTCTGAAATTTGATTCAATAATTCTATGGTGAGCGTCTAGTGATGCTCACTCTGGCAGTTGATCTTGATATTACTTTTTCTTTTCTTTTTTCCTGGATGATGCAATATTCATAAATTTCCCTCTTCTCACAGTTTTGGCAGCTTCCCAGACCATTTTATTACTTGCCTCCTTATTATAATCTATCACACCATAATGAAAAAGTTAATCTTTTTTCTTCCCACTGGATCTTTGCCCATAGTCCTTACTCATGCAAAATTCCCATCAAAAACAATGGCAATATCAGGCTGTCAGACTGTCAAGGCAGATGGCTGAGGTAAGAGCTGATGCAAGGCCTGGCTAGCATGGAAATGGGCAGAGGCAGTTTGTTAAAACCACTAACAATTGGAATGCTCCCAGTCAGAAAGTTATGTTGGAGAGATTACTTCCCTTTAGAACAGGGGTTTCCAACATTTTGAAGGCTGGGGACCCCTTTTCTGAGAAAAAAAGTCTGCAGGCCCTCAGATGCATGGACTGTTGCTGGGGGGGGGGGGGGAGAGGGGGGAATCTGTCAGGGCTGCTGCATGGTCTTGTTACCAGAATTCAGGTACCAGGATTGTCTTGGTGCCGTCAGAGCCAATAAACACACCAAGAGTGAAAAGGTATTTTCTTTATTGCATTTGTGATCACAAATGGGCCTCCTGCTCCAGTGGCAGAGAGACCCTGATTACATCAAATGGTCAGTTTATATACCCCTGGTATCTTGTTAGTCCTGCCAAGCCTTATATGGTTACAAGTAAAACAGTGATACATAATTGGTTGAAAATGATCTCAGGTGTGGGAGGATAGGGGTTTTTGGAGACAGGGAAGTTAGGGGATTTTGAAAGGAGAAGTAAGGGGATTTCCAAACTGGTATCTAGCTGATAAACAACAAAATGGCTTCGCTTAGGCTAAGGCAACTGCTATAGTTATTGAATCAACTGTTATACTAGCTCTGCAAACTGCTATAGTTATTGAATGCAACTGTTATACTAGCTATGCTTAGTGCTTGCTTGCAGTCTGGCCCCCGCATTGTGGAGCGGCAGGGCTGTGGTGGGAGGACACTTGAGGAATCTGGTGGGGCCATAGCAGGGTCTGGCCCCTGTGCCGCTGAGCGGCAAGGCCATTGTGGGGACTGCCAGTGGGGTCCGGTGTGGTCACCCCAACCCCCTCTCTAACCCCTGGTTCTGCCACTGGTTTCCCCTGCTGCCCTGGGCAGACCTCCCCTCCACACCCTTTCCTTGGCTACCTGTCCCTAAGTCCGACTTCCCCCACCCAAGGCCCCCCTACCTGGCTGTTGGAGCTGGGAGCAGCCTGGGGCAGAGCAGGTCCCTGCCCTTGTTTGGCTCCTGGCTCTCACCATCGGCATTGTCCAGCCCCAGTTCCCAGCCTGTCTGCAGACCCCTCTAAGTGGTTCTGTGGCCGCCCAGGGGTTCGTGGACCACAGGTGGGAAGCCATTGCTTTAGAAGACTATATAGCTATCTCAAGTTCACCTAGTTGGATTCTGCTCTGTGGGTTGGCTTAACACTGGTTGAATGCCATGGGGTTTATCACCAGATCTGCTGGTAATTGCCTCTGATGACTCATCAGTTTTAAACAGGATTGGGCCTAGACATACCACACAGGTCAAACCTCTTGCATGCTTAAAAAAACTGTCTCTACCATTTGTTATCTCTCTGATTGCCATAACACTTCATAAAGCCCAGGCAGTCTATGTAAACCGTTTGCAGTGTTGGAGGCATACTGGTCACAGGATGTTAGAGAGGTGAGGTGGATGAGATAATATCTTTTATTGGACCAACTTCTGCTGATGAAAAAGCAAGATTTTGAGCATACCTAGGACTCTTCCTTGGGTCTGGGAAAAGTTTTCTGAGTGTCACAGTTAAATGCAAGCTGCAATAGACTGTTTAGCAATAACATATTATAAGAGACCATTCAAGGTGAAAGGGACAGTTAACACCACTGCAGTTGCAGAACAAAGTCAAAGGAGGGTTAGTGGGTTTTACAGTATTGTAATGAATCATAAATCTAGCATGTTAATTACATCCATGAGTTTTAATGTGGAACAAAGTTATGAATTTAAGCTTCCCAGGGTTATCTTTTGAAGGTTTGTTTCTTCATTTTTCTGTCTACGTTTCTTCTCTCTTGAGCTACTAATCCTCCCTCTTGTGCTCATTTTCTTATGAAGGACCACCCCAGCTGATAGGTTGCAAGGTCTTTTTCAAAGTTAGTAGCGTGTCCTTTGCTCCCACTGGTACAAATATGACGTGATAGTGCAGTTCCATGCAGATGTACAGTGGAATTGGGGTGGCCAGGACTGTGTGTCACCTTATTACCCTTCCCTGCCTCCAGTGAGAGAGACTTGTCTGTGTTTAACTGAGTATCAAGATCACCAGCACTTCCAGCCTGTCAGCCAACCAAATAATGTACCGTGTGTTATAACAGCCCTTGTTTTGCCTTGCAGGTTAACAGTAAGTGCAATCCAGTCCCTGAGCCCCTCTAGGGTGCAGCCCCTTATTCACTGAATTGCATGTTGCTATGTTCCAAAGGGGTAGCCATGTTAGTCTAGTTCTGCAAAACAAGCCAGAAGTCCTGTGGCACTTAAAGACTAACAAACTTATTTATCGCATAAGCTTTTGTGGGAGAAAATCCCACTTTTATATTAAAAAAAAATTGCTCCCATTCTATAAGTTCCCTCATCTTCAAAGCTTCTGACAAAGTGGGATTTTCTCCCACAAAAGCTCATGTGAGGAGTCCTGTGGCATTTAAAGACTAACATTTATTTATTGCATGAGCTTTCGTGGCAGAAAATCCCACTTTTATATATAAAAAAAATTTGCTCCCATTCTGTACACTCCCCCATCTTCAAAGTATCTGATGAAGTCAGATTTTCTCCCACAAAAGCTCATGCAGCAAATAAATTTGTTAGTCTTTAAGTGCCACAGGACTCCTTGCTTACTCACTGAACCGTCACAAAATTACCAGATCAACTGTCCAGGAAGGGACAAGATACAGACCTGCTTTTATGATTCATCTCAAGAGTACTGCTTTGCTTAACATCACAGCTTGTGGATATATTGGTAGTGTAAACAAGGGGATGTTTATTAACATAGAAGAAAGATTCAGAGATTCAAGTGAGCAGAAATATTGGAAACAAAAACAGTTAAATGTAAAACAAAATCAATACATGCTTGCTTGAAACTAAACTTATCAAGCTAGCCTCTTGTCTACGGCAGCCTTTATCTCACCCAAAGCTTTTTAGTGTTTCCAGCCAAGGTGGCTGTAATGTTATTTTCATGAACTTAAACATGTTGTCTGTTTAATTTCTAGGTGCCGGTAACTGAGTGCTTTCTTGTCTTTCAGTTATAGTCTTGCAAACCTTTGAAGTGCTTTCCTTGTCTATCAGATATAGTCCTATAAACCTTTGATGTGCACTTCTTCTCTTCCTGTTAAATACGACAATCCTTCATCTGCAATTAGCTCATCCTGGTTACTGTGAAAGAGAGTCCACTTACATTTCTGACCAGATCAGAGATGTTTATCCATCTGTCTATTAAAACCTGTTTTTCACCTCCGCTAGGTGTTAACATCTTGATACAAACTATAAGAACTATTTCCAGAGGGGTAGCTGTGTTAGTCTATGTACAGCAAAAATAATGAGAGCCTTGTGGCACCTTAAAGACTAGGAGTATGTCTACCCTTACAATGTAGTTCAAATTAAGGAGGCTCAATTCGAACTAAATTAGTGCATGTCCACCTTAGCTTTCATTAGTTCAAACTAAGGAGTTCCGTTAGTTCGAACTAAGGAAAGCCTAGTTCGAATCTCTAAAAAAAAAAAACCAAAAAACCTCCCTTAAGTTCGAAGTGATGGTTAAGTTGAACTCATTAGTTCGAATTAACCCAATCTAGCTGTCTTAATTCAAACTGTTAGTTCGAATTAACCACAGCCTGTTTTTCCCTATGCAATAGCGCCCCCTACCTGATTCAAACTAGCAAGTCCTGTCCATGGACATTCTAGTTCGAATTAGGATTTCTAGTGTGGCTGTGTTAATTCAAATTAACTTAATTCGAACTAATAATTATTAGTTCAAATTAAATTAGTTCGAATTCAGTTAAGTCAAATTAAACTTCTAAGTGTAGACATAGCCTAACAGATTTCTTCGGGCATAAGCTTTTGTGGGTTCAAGCCCACTTTGTCAGATGCACGAAGTCATCTTCATTTCTTCACGTGTCTGACAAAGTGGTTAGGAGCCCACAAAAGCTTACGCCTGAAGAAATCTGTTAGTGCCAAAAGAGTCTTGTTTTTGCTATAAGAACATATTTCCATGTATATAACTCCTTAGTAGCACAGAGTTGCCAGGTGTCCAGTTTTCAAGGGAACCTGATACTGTCCATTCAGAAGCACTGACCAGATACCAGAAGTCCAAATACTACAATTCTGTTATCATTCCCCAATCAGCGCATGGCCCCTTTAGTTGCCAAGCACTAGCCCCAAAGCCAGGGTTGGCCAGAGCTGGAAGCATGCCAGCTCCTAGTCCTGGCTGGGCTGGGAAGGAATACTTCCTTTTCACCTGAATGGCCTGCTTTTGGGACCAGAGCAGACTTACCTCCAGGAACCTCCCTGCTTCCTGCCCCCATTGTTCCCTGTAAATTCTTTGCCTCAGAGCTCTTGATGGATAAAGTAGGAGAGACAAAGTGCCCTTCAGTTTTCTCTTCTCTTTATGATGAATTGAGCATTTAGTTGGGGAGGTTCAGTTTTGGAGTGTCCAGTTTTGAAAAATTGGGAAGTTAGCAGACCATACATTTTACAATGATAGTCATAACCAGAATGACTTTGGCTTTCCTGTCAATGTCCAAAGGGTTCTTTTCCCATTACAAAAGGTAATTTGACTTCAGGTTTCCCATGGTTTGAACCTAACAACTGCTCTGATTTGCTTTTACTGTATGACCTGATCCTACATTTTACACCCCCTTCCATTTATTTTCATTCCTTTCTGTAAGTTCACCCATCTTCGAAGTATCTGAGGAAGTGGGATTTTCTCCCACGAAAGCTCATGTGAAAAATAAATCTGTTAGTCTCAAAGTGCCTCACGGTTCCTTGTTGTTTTTTTGGCTTTCCTTTCATCTTTATATGGCATTCTTTAGTGAACCAGGATGTACATATGCATATCAGGTTCCAAAAGGGTGGCTGTGTTAGTTTAGTTCAGCAAAATAAACAATAATCTTGTGGCAGTTTTAAAGACTAACAAATTTGTTTATCCCATGAGCTTTCAAGAGAGAAATCCCACTTTGTCAGACACTTGAAGATGGGAAACTTAAAGAATGGGAGGAAGAATAAATGCAGGGAATTGTATAGGATCAGGTCAGACTGTTTCAGCAAATCAGAGCAGTTGTTTAGATTCAAATAGTGAGTTCAGTGAAAGAAACAAGGAGTCTTGTGGCACTTCTAAAGACTAACTGATATACATATCAGAATCAGAATATTCTTGTAACATTCCCACCATTTGGTGATGAGGGGTTTTGGGATCACAAGAATCAGGCCTCATTTTTGCTATCCAGGTAGAGGTAGAGGTCCGGGTAAAGGCCTATGGCATGCCATAGTCTTCTACTGCATGAAAATAAATACATAAATTGGCTTGAAAAATTTCGACCAGCCCTATCTAATGAAGATTTTTGTCAAATGTATTTATGGACAAATTTAGAATATTTAACATGAGAAATGACATCACTCTCATTTCTGAGATGGGTCTCTTTGACCTGCTTTGGTTTTATCTCAGATCTAGTGCAGTTGTAACATTAATGACTTCTTTGCAAGGGTGAGTGAGATGCAAGGCTTCTGAAAAATCTGAGAAAGGACCAAACAGTTTGGATTCTTAGTACATCTTATTGCAAAGTATCCAAAACTCACTGTTGTTTTTCTCACTCACTTTCCTTATTGCAAATATAAATTCTCATCACCTGCAAGGCCTGAACACCCAAGATAATTATTCTTGGCAATCTGAGTCACTGGAATGGCTTTTCTTATTGTATCCAGATATTCCCTGGAATAAATAATAACATTTTATAGAAGTAGCAATTATTATTTCATGCCTGCGTGGGTACATAGAGAGGGCCAGACCATGCCTTCCTGATTACCTGTGACAGCTCATTTCCATGGAGTGAAACTGTGAAGTTGAGGCTCCAGTGGCAAGTCATAACACCTCTGTCCTTAAATCAGCAGGGCTTGGAAGCCAGGGTTACTAAAAACTCTTAGCAGATCTTCCTTTCAACTCAGTAGATGAGAGTGGAGTTACTACTAAATTTCACCCAAAAGCTCTCACGTGTGTAACAATCTCACTTGATGGAAACTAAAAGACTGCAAGAAAACATCAGTCACATAAAGTGCCTTTTCTTATTCACAAGTATAATAATAATAATGTTCACTTTACCACCAAGACAAATGATCAGACAAAGTTGTCAGCTTGAGTGTACAATACACATATAAAAGGGGGAATGACTGATGTTATAGATGAAAAACCTATTAGATAATAGTCCATCCCTTATTGCAGAACTGTTCCTTATAGTTATAACCCTTCTGCATCTGTTACTGATGAAGAACTAAACCGTCTCAGGTCTTCACCTCCAGCTATCTGAGGAAACTAAAAGTACCCTCCTTGGGTTCCTGAACCCTCCTTGGGTTCCCCTCTTGTAAATGCTCTGAAAAAGTGTAAAAACAAGGGGTATGTCTACGCTGGAGGTTCTGTTAAGTTGACCTAACAAGGTTGATTTTAAGTCCCCTTAAAGTTGACCTTGTTAAGTCGACTTGGAGAGTCCACATTGAAAAATCCTGTCAACTGCGTGTGTCCACACTGGCAGGTGCTGGGTCAATGGGGAGTGGTATGTTGTGGGTAACTGTCCCACATTGCACCAGAGAAGTGCCAATTCTGTCGACTTAAGGGCTTTCCCTATCTACATTGGCTTAAGTTGACCTAATAAGGTTCACTTAAGCATTAAGTCAACCTTAAGAGGTGGTGTTATTAAGTAGACTTAAGGAAACACTTACGTCAGCTTAATAGAAATCCAGCGTGGCCACAGAAGTCTTCAAGTTGCCTTAACCTTTCTTAAGTTGACCTAAGGTTCCAGTGTAGATGTATCCAAGGAAATGTTAATTAGGGGAAAGGCATCACAGTCATAAAGTTGGGAACACAGCAACAGAGTAAAATAACACTCATTCCAGTAGGTTTGTCAGTAGCCCATCTCACACCAGTGAGACTGTCTTTCCTTCCGCCAGTGAGATTGTCTCTAAGGTAACATTCCCTTGGACACCTCACTTCACCCATTCCCTAACCCTTGCTCACACTTTGGAACAGTGAGTAACAGCAGTCAACATGTCTCAGGTCACAAGATAACTGCTTGCCAAGTTCTCCCTTCAGGGGCAAACACCTAACCCACTTAAGTGATGCTCTTTAAGGTTAAGCACAGGGTTAAGAGCTTTTCTGGATCAGGGCCAGAATACTTAGCATCTTACAAAATCAAACTTTAAGCATGTTCTATCTCTTCCCAATATGATATCTGGGAGTCTGGCATTTATTTCAACTGGATCAAGAGTTGTCTTTATAAACCAACTGGGAGCCTTTAAAAACACTGGGCCAAATTCACTAGTCTACTCTAGCACTGGTGCCATGCTGCTGCTCTGAAATAGCCATGCACTTGGGCTTAACTGCCCAAAACGGTACAAAGTAAGAGACGTGTATAAGTGTTTAAAAAGGAGCATTAACTTCCATAAACAGAGAATCTGCAAGAATGTCCTAAACCTTTATATTCCTGGACCTTGAAATATCAATACCAGTGAAATTCACAAATGAGATCGATTCTAATGATGTGAAGTCTTCCAAAATCTTATAGCAGTCCCTTTTAATTCCAATGTATTATTCATCAGATATGTTTTTTGTCTGGAAGTGTTACAATAACCTTGGCTTTACAGAATTACAATCCATGATCACATTACTGGCACCGTTCTATTACAAGAGATGTAGTAACTCTAGCTCCATGTTCCAAAGGGGTAGCCGTGTGTCAGCTCCAAGTTTACTCCTATTAAAATTACACAGGAGCCTTTATTAGGTGAAGACTGTATTTTCAGAAACGTTCTTCTAGCTCTTTTAGAAAAGTAAATATAAAAAGGATTTAATAATTTTTAGGTGCTTTTCACCTTATCTTTGCTTAACCTGGAAGGGGTGGAGTGTTGAGAGCATAGAAGAGAAAGGCTCTCCATTTCAGTGCCCTACTCCACCCTGCCCTGGAGCAGCTGGGACAAGCCATTACAGTAAAGGTCTGGCTTTGGCCTTGTAGATTTGAACAGGAGATGGAATGCACAATTGCTCTGTGGGACTGGCACATAGCCAGTCTAGTTACCACTGGAAGCTGTGCCAGGTTTGATTATACTCAGTTAGGTTGGAATCTTTAGAGGTTTTAACTACTGAAATTGAAGAAGGCTCTGTGGAGCATGTGCTTCTTTCAAAGGCTTATAACTTGGGCAAATTTTTTAGTTGGATTTTCACAGAGATTGCAGAAGTCACATCCATGACCAACAGGTTGTCCCTTACCATTCTTCTTCCCCTGGCAAAATTCAAGTCCTTATACCAAAACACTGTGGTTCTTGAGCTGTTCAAAGAAAAGATCCCCAGAAATTTTTAATGCGGGCAAAACTCAATATATGTAATCCTAGCCTGCTTCTCAGAAATGGCTTCTGGCTGATTATTTTTGTTGTTGTTGTTGTTTTTAAATCTATCTGAGGCAGAAACACACCATGTAAATTTTCAGCAAAAATGCATACTGTTCAAAAACATTATAAGCAACTGAAAACAGAGACTTATAATGACAAATGTCAATCAACCTTAACAATAGGTGATGAAATAGCTCTGCCTGTGTTAGCAAGCTGGCATTCAGAGACAGAAATATAAAAAAATAACATTAATGCATTGTCTTATCCTCCCACATTATTATATATGTGAGGACTAAGGACTGCAGAATTTGGCTACTAAAGTTTTTATTCTTTTCTAAGGGAAAAATATTTAAAAAATTCCAACAAGACTAATTCATGGTAATCATGGAGTGTATATCTGAGCATAGAAATAGTATCTGAAAAAATTCTTAAAACATGAAAGACCTTTTCTTTTCTAACCCTCAATCTAAAACAGTCAAATATAATTTATTGATCTTTCCAAATTCTTGGGGCTAAAGAAAATCACAGGAAATGTCATCTCAAAGGTATTTTAATTCAGAAAGTCATAAGCACTTGAAAATGACTCCTGTGTGACAGATACTCCTAGGACCTGGAGGCAATACGCTAATTGTTTTAGAACTCTAGTGGGCAAGAAAATATTAAATCAGGTCCCCAAAGATTTAGGGAAGTCTGCTTATCCTCCAGTCATAGCATTCCTGCAAACTAGCTCTTTCTCAGTGAGCCAGTACACAGCACCCTCTGACATTTAAAACTCCACTAAAAGAGTCTGTGCATATGTACAGTAAGGAACAAGGCACTTCAGTGAAGCACTGAAAGGGAACTTGGACATGATGTTTTACTAGTAACAGCCCTCTTCAACTCCCAGCCACAGAACCTTAACGTCCAGAAAAAGCAGTAGTGTTGGTCCATTGTCGATCCCTGCAGGATCAAGCAGCGTTTGGTCAGCCCTAACTGGTACAGAGAACTTAGAATGTAGGAGCTTATTCCACCACAACTACTGTGTCCTTGATGCAACACAACCATAATAAATAAAAAAGGCACTTAACATTTGACAAACAGTTTTTTAAAGGCAAACGCCAAACTGAAGAATTCTCCAGTACACTGTTCAACTTTTGTTACTCAAATTACTGTCTGGTCTTCCACCAGCAAAGGACATACAAAGAAGCTGGAGTACAGTAAATAGCAAGCATCCAAGGCTATGTCTATGTTAGAAAGCTTAGTTCAGACTTGCTGGCTATGTCCACACACAGATTGTTAAATCAATTCAAGTCCAATCGATTTAAGCTAAATCAATATAAAAATCATTAAATCGATGCAACTTGAATTGATTTAACACTTCCCCAGGAAAAAAAAATTGAAATAGCATGTCCAGACACAGGACTTACTATTTCAATTCAGAAGAGGGGCAACATGGGAGATGTGGCAACATGGTCCCCTGGCAGGGCCATGTTGCCACCCAATCCCCTGCCTGGCTCTCCTCCTGCACCAAGGAAAAAAGCTCCAAGGGCAGGGATCCCCCTGCGCCCCACATCCCTCACCGCTTCCAGGGCAGCGGGGCAATGGAGCCCTCCAGGCACCCTGCTTCCCCCGTTGCTTCCAGGGTGCTGGGGGCAGGGATCCCACAGTGCCCCGCATCCCCTGCCGCTTCCAGGGCAGTTGTGGCAGGGATCCCAGTGCGCCCTGCTGGGGGAAGCAAGGAACCAGGCAATCCCTGGCCCCATTTCCCTTGAGCCTCCCCTCCCTCACCAGGGTCCTGATTCCCTCCCTGCCCAGGGTGCTGAGGGGGCAGGTCTTCCTTCCAGGGTGCCATGCACCCTGGGAGAAGGAAGGTCAAAGCCATTGATTCAAAACAATGTTGTTACAAAACAATGCATCTGAATGATGTTGTTTCGAAACAACTATTTTGGTTCAATGGCTGTTTCGATTACCTATCAGGTTTTAGTGTTTTGATTCAAGTTTTGTTATTTTGATATGACGGAGCTCGTCATAACAAAACAACAAAAACGTTGTGTGGACCTAATTTTTTTAAAAGCAAAACAAACATTGTTGTTTCACTAAAACCTATGTGTGGACATAGCTGCTTAGTCTGAATTAAGCAGTTCTGGGTTAATATAAACTAACCCAGCTTTGTAGTTTGAACTAGCTGCATTTTTAAATTCAAACTAACTTTTTAATTTTAACTAAAAAAGCTTGGCTAGTTCAAACTAAAAGTTAGTTTGAATTAAAAAACATGCTTATAGTTTGATCTAACCACTGAGTTAAAATTTATTTAATTCAAACTCTCATGGCTACATCGTGCTATTTCAAACTAAAGTGCAAATTAAGTTTGAACTAAGAGCTTAGTTTGAACTTATTTTTCGAACTAACTAGTTTGAACTAAGCTTCCCTTAATTCAAACTAAATTTTTTTTCGTTCAGACTAGGCAAAGACTGGTGTAGACAGGGACCAAATTAGTCCAGATTAAGCCTCCTTAATCCGGACTAATTTGCTAGAGTAGACGTAGCCCAGGAGACTAGAAGTAGCAAAGTTGGTTTCCATGTTAAAGGGCAGTGAAACTGGGCAAAATGTGTGGAGAAATTGGAGCAATACTGGTTTCATCCAAAAATGTCTATGGAAGATACATGCAAATATGAATCAGAATAATCTTGTGTAGTTTACTTTTTCTTCAGTCTTCATATGGTGCATTAGTAATGCCCATGCTGTATGCCTATCTGCTGTCAGCCAACATTATTATCTATTCAATTAAAAATCTACCAGCAAATAAATAACTTACGTTTCAGTCAGTTATTACGCAAGCACTATTTATGAAAACACTGTATTTTAAAAGGACACTCTGTTATGGACTATGGCCCTGATTCAGGAAGCCGGTTAAACATGTACTTAACTTTAAACAAATGGCACCTGTTCTGTATGCTTTCAGAATCAAGTGCTGTGACATTCATGCTTTATAACTCTCTTCTCCTCCTTGATCTTTCAGCTTCTCTTAGTTCTGTGGCTCTAACACAACTTGATAGAGACAGGGCCCATGAACACTTCTGTAAAGATGCCACTTGTTCAGCATGTCAAGATTCATTTTACTTATAAGCTAAACTCGGTGTTTCTGTTTAGTTACAGACAAAAAGGGAAGATCTAGCTGTAGAGAATTTATGTTATTATATTAACTGAGCAGCTGGCAACTAGATTTAAAAATCTAACGCGTTATTGCAAGCTGAGACACTAAGGTGTAAATAAACAGCTTTGCTGGAAAGCACCAAGATAAAACTAACAAAGGAAAGCTGAGTGAGAACAGTTCACTGTTAAGTGAGGGCAGTTTACTATGCTAGCTCTACCAGAAAGTCATTAGTAAAAAGAGACCTTGCTCTGGGAAACAGGTTGAAGGGGCAAGGTAACAGGGAATGCAAAGGAGCCTTGAACATCTCATTGGTCAGAATTGTATTTGGTAGTAAATAACTCATAAACAGCAAACACACATGGGCTAATTATATTCTTCTAATAAGTATAATCTAATCATGTGACCTGCATATTAAGGATAGTGAAACCATGTAAGGATTTAGGCATGATGTAACTTGTTGAATTATTCATATACCAGCTGCATTATTTATATTGTATTTGTCCACTAGAAAGGGGTGTGTGTGTGTGTATTTTATATCTATCTATCTATCTATCTATCTATCTCTAGGTTGGCTGTATAAGGAGGAAAGCGCAACCTTATTAAAGACACCATGTACCCAGCCCACTTCTGAGTGATCCTTTCTCTAACATCATCATTTGAAAGCATTTCCCATTATGGCCCTTCTAGTGGCTGGCAGCCTGCACTGGTGTTTCTTGCTGTACCAATACCAACTTTCCTCTGCTGTATTCATGAGCTGCTTCTCAGGTTCCTGCGTCTGGTGACCTTACATATATTGACATGCTTCCCCTGATCCAGGACAACAACTTCTCTTCCCAACCCCGTTGTGCCCAGTTATTCATGCACATGCTGAGGTTTGGGGACTCACTGTATTCTCTAGGCTATAGACCTGTGGGGATGCAAAGACCCTTTAAAGGTGATTAATAAACATCTTGGGAAAAAGTGCTCAACTATGTCATTCAGAGACTGTATTTCACAGACTTTCTGGCTGTATAACCTCCTTTTGTATTTCACAGTGTTCAGCCAACACCACTTATTGCTGTAATGATAGTGGCTGCTTCCACTTGGCTCTGAGTTGATATGGAAACATTCCCAAGGCAAGGTGGCAATATCTCTTTCTTGCTTGACTGCAAAGAAGTAGTTGCTATTTCAGAACAGCAGAGGGAATGCAGGAAGTTGTTAACCATGCTCAGCAGCTGTTCGGTAAGGAAAGCTGCATTAAAGGCAGACATTAATGTACACACACACGTACAATTGTAATTTAGAAGTTGGAGGCTCCTCCTCAGTTAGTAGTGAGATCTTTCAGGCTACAAAACTGTCAGCAATCAGATCCAGCCCAGCCCTGTAGGAAACAGACAGAGCTACTGGGGGTAACCCAGGCTAAATCTTTGGGCTGGTTATCAATGCACTTTCCTGTACTTTTATAGAAGTCAGTGGGATTGTGACGGGGAAATATCATCAGTGCAGAATTGCAGATTGGAGGCCAAATGTCTTCAGGAAGCATAACACATCTTTGAACCAAAGACTGTGTGAACCCAACAACTGCAGTCATTGTCAAGTGCTTTTTTCTCATTCTTACTGGAAGTTGCGTAAAGGCTCAACAGTGTGGATGCTGACACAATTGGTTATGTAGTACAACTCATTCTTTTATTTAATTGTCAATACAATACCTACTGTGAGTCAGTGTGAAAGCAGAAAATCTAGGATTGTCTGAAATCCCTATCCCTGATATATATATCTAATACCTAACCAAATAAAATCAGGAACTCTCATATTAATTTGAAAGGAAATAAACCTCTAGTTAGTGATATTAGTCTAATTAGGGTGCATTCACTGTAACTGCTGTGCTTTAACAGTTTATATATAGAGTGTTTTTCACAAAAAGCTATTTAAAATGAAGTCTGTGAATATGGCACACACACAAGAAATTGTTCCCAAACCCCTTTTTTCTGGCCTTCAAACAATTCCACATCCTCTTCAAGCTCCTCATCAAGAGCAAGATCCCCACAGACAAGGACACATCAACTCAAAGCAGCACCAGATGCTGCCAGAACAACAGATGCAAACCTGCATCCATGTCTCCTACTGCTACAATGATTAACAACTCCCCTGCAATACCTTTCAAGATGCATGGGTCCTACACATGCATATGGTGTACCTTATCTAGTGCATTCAATAAAAACCTATGTGGCCGAAACTAGACAATCACTATGCTCTTGAATCATCTTACACAGGAAAATAATAAAAGACAAAAACACAGCATCACCTTCTGTGGGCAAACTTTTTTCACAAAGCAATCATTCTGTAACCGACTTATTAATCCTTGTCCTCAAACTCTGCACATCATTTCCACAAGGCAAACTTGAGAGCTTAAATAAATAACTTTGCTAGTCACTGAAAATCATGGTTTCAATAAGAACACAATTAAAATTACAACAATCATTAATGTGCCCCCTTTTTATCCTGTGACTATAGGTTGCTACTGGACTGCTTCTTCTTGAATTGTCCCTTAGAATATCTGCCTTCCATTTATGCTAAGCTATCTGTTCAATTTCGTATTTAGCAGTGACAATCTTAGTATCTTACTCAGACCTGAAGAAGACCTCTGTGTAGCTTGAAAACTTGTCTCTCTTACCAATATAAATTGTTCAAAAAAAGATATTATCTTACCTACCTTGTTACTCAAATACTTTAAACCAAAATGGAACACTTTTGTAGTACAGAGCTAATAAGGAAACTGACTTACCTCCACTCTACATACATTACGTCTTCTTAAGCCTCCTCCAAGCAGTTTTCCCTTTTGCCAAGAAGCATGAATGATATCACAGGGACTATGGTTAGAATTCAAGATCTTGGCTCTCACATATGAATGTAGCAATTTTGCTGGTTTTTACTTATTATTAAAATGTCTTGTAGCTGGAAACAAGGAGGAGAGCCAGTCTGCTGTGGACCACCAGGAAAGATTCTGAGGAACCATTTACCTGACAACATGGTTTCTCAGTTGTTGGGTTTACAAGAGGCAATCAGGGGTGAAAAGTGTCACAAAACATGGCTATTTACTTTTAGAAGCTAAACCAAAGAAAAGGTCATTTCCCTATCCTTCAGTGTCATGTATTCTCTGTCAGCCTCTTGAAGAACACATAACTAAGTCATGTAGGTTTATCATTGGTACTGTTTATTCGAATTAAGTTATTTCAAAATAAGGTGTTATTTCGATACAAGTTGTTTCGAAACAACCGTATCGAAATAACCCCCTGTGTGTGAACACAGCCTATGATACCCAGATCCATTTCCACAGTACTCCTTTCTAGGCAGTCATTGCCCATTTTGTTTATGTGCAATGGATTGTTCTTTACTAAGTGTAGTATTTGGTACGTGCTTTTGTTGAATTTCATTCTGTTTACCTCAGACCATTTCACCAGTTTGTCCGAATCATTCCGAATCATGATCCTATCCTTCAAAGGACTTGCAACCCCTCCCAACTTGGTATCATCAACAAACTTTATGTGTACTGTCTACGGCTATGCCATCATCTAAATCATTGATGAAAATATTGAACAGAACCATACCCAGAACTGATCCCTGTGGTACCCCGCTTATTATGCTCTTCCATCATGACTTTGCACCACTGATAACTGCTACCTGGGAGTGGTTATCCAACCAATTTTTTACCCATTTTATAGTAGCTCCATACAGGCTATACTTCCCTATCTTGTGAGATGGTGATGTGAGATCATATCAAAAGCCTTGCTAAAGTCTAGATATGTTACATCTACTGCTTCCCTTCTATTCACAAGGCTTGTTACCCCAAAATAGAAATCAGTTAGGTTGCTTTGACACATTTTGTTCTTGACAAAATCATGCTGACTATTACTTAGCACTTTAGGCTATTTTCACACACAGGGGGTTATTTCGATACAAGTTGTTTCGATACAAGTTGTATCGAAATAACACCTTATTTCAAAATAAGTTAATTCGAATTAACAGTTTGTTAATTCGAATTAAGGAAAAAAGCAGGAATTGAAATAGCATGTTCAGACAACAGTTATTTCAAAATGAGTCACCGTTGTTTTGAAACAACATGTTTGGATGGCATTTTTTCAAAACAATCATTTCGAAACAATGCTGTTTCGTCCCCACATGGGGTTTAAGTTGTTTTGAAACAAGGTCGTTGTTTCGAAACAATGGAACCCGTTGTTTTGAAGCAACAGTGGGTCATGTGAACATGGCCTTTCTTATTTCGAAACAACCTCTGTTGTTTCAAAATAAGACTGCTGTGTGAACACACCCTTACTCTCTACTAGGTGCTTGCTAATGAATTCCTTAATCATTTGCTTTATTATTTTTCCTGGTACAGAGGTTAAGCTGACTGGTCTATAATTCTCTGGGTTGTCCTTATTTCCCTTCTTATAGATGGGCAATATATTTGCTCTTTTCCAGTCCTCTGGGATCTCACCAGTCTTCCATGATTTTTCAAAGTTAATAGGCAAGGGCTCAGATATCTCCTGAGTCAGCTCCTTGAGTATTCTAGGGTGCATATCATCAGGCCCTGGTGACTTGAAGACATCTAGCTTGTTTGGTAATTTTTACCTTGTTCTTTTCCTATTTTAGTTTCTGATTCTATCCTGTTTTCACTGCCCTCCCCTACGTCAGAAATCCAGTCACTACCAACCTTCTTGGTGAAGACCAGAAGGAAGAAATTATTTAGTTCCTCTTCCATTTCAAATCTTCTGTTATTGTTTTTCTCTCTTTGTTGAGTAATGGACCTGTACTGCCCTTGGTCTTTCTCTTGTTTCTAATGTATTTAAAAAATGTTTTTTTGTTACCCTTTATGCCTTCAGCTAGTTTGATCTCCATTTGTGCTTTGGCCTTTCTGATTTTTTCCCTACATAATTGTGTTATTTGTTTATAGTCATCCTTTGTGATTTGTCCAAGTTTCCACTTCTTGTAGGACTCTTTGTTCATTTTTAGATGATTGAAAATTTCCTGGTTAAACCAGCGTGGTCTCTTGCCATACTTCCTATGCTTCCTGTGCATTGGAATATTTTGTTCTTGTGCCCTTAACACTGTCTCTTTGAAAAACTACCAGCTGTCTTCACTTGTTTTTCCTTTTAGACATGCTTCCCATGCGCTCCTATCTATCAACTCCCTGAGTGTGCTAAAGTCCGCCTTCTTGAAATCCATTGCCTTTATTTTGGTGTTCTCACTCCTACCATTCCTTGGAATCATGAATTCTACAATTTCATGATCACTTTCACCTAAGTTACCTTCTAGTTTCAAATTCTCAATGAGTTCCTCTCTGTTTGTCAAAATGAAGTCAAGAACATCCTCTCCCCTAGTAGCTTTATCCACCTCTTGAAATGAAAAATTGTGATCAACATATTCCAGGAATTTGTTGGATAATCTGTGCCTTGCAGCGTTATTCTCCCAACAGATATTTGGCTAGTGGAAGTCCCTCATCACCACCAAGTCCTGTGCTTTGGATGATTTTTTTTTAATTGTTGAAAAAATGTTCCATTCACCTCCTCTTTCTGGTTAGGTGGCCTGTAGTAGACACCTACCATCACATCACTCTTGTCTTTAACTCCCTTTATTTTTACTCAGAGACTTTCAACATGTCTGTCTCCTACTTCCATCTCCACCTCAGTCCAATCAATCACATTTTGAATCTAGAAGACAACTCCACCTGCTTTTTTCCCCTGCTTGTCCTTCCTAAGCAAGCTGTACTCTGCTATGTTAATATTCCAGTCATGTTAACTATCCTACCAAGTCTCTGTGATGCCAACTATGTCATAGTTGTGTTTAGCTACTAGCACTTCAAACTCTTCCTGCTTATTCCCTATACTTCTCACATTAATATATAATCATGTAAGATACTGATTTGATACCCCCCCCCTCAGTTCTGACTAGTCTCTCTTTTTTTTTCACTTCTATTACAGCCCAGGCTCCCCCAAGTTCCAACCCTTCCCCCCAGGTCTTCCTGGTTTTGACTTACCTCTGCATTTTGGCTACCTTCCCTTATCAAACCAAGTTTAAAGCCCTCCTCACTATGTTAGCCAGTCAATGTACAAATATGCTCTTCTCCTTCCTTGATAAATGGACTCCATCTCTGGCTAGTAGTCCTTCTTCATGGAACAGTATCCCATGGTTGAGGGAACCAAAACCCACATGCCAACGCCATCTTTGCAGCCAGGCATTCACCTCTAGGATTCATCTATCTCTGCCCAGGCCCCTACCTTTGACTAGAAGGATCAAAGAGAACATCACCTGCTCACCAAACTCCTTCATCCATACTTCCAGAGCCCTGTAGTCACTTTTGATCTGATGAGGGTCACATCTTGCAGTATGATTAGTGCCCACATGGACGAGTAGCATAGGGTAGTAGTCAGAGGGCCGGGCAATTCTTGACAAATGCTCTGAGACGTCTTGGATATGGGCCCCCAGCAGGCAGCATACCTCCCGGGATGCTATGACAGGGCAACAGATGTGTTTTAGAATGTTCTGTTTATGAAGCTAGTCAGGTTCATTTTTTAATGAGCTGGCTCAAACACATGCTGGCTCTTTAGAGAAAAATGGTAATACTCCAGTGGGGCCTTGGAGTAAATGTTGGGATAGAACAAAGTTCATGACATCTTAACCTGGAAACCTTTATGAGAATTGCTAACTAAGCTAAGCCATTCCATTTTACTAAGGGAATTAAAAATGAGTTTGAAATGAAATATTAACATAGTCTCATAGACTTTAGGTCAGAAGGGACTGTCAAGATCATCTGACTTTCTGCACATTGCACAACACAGAACCTCACCCACTTATTCCTTTATAGACCCCTAACTTCTGACTGAGTTAATGGAATTCTCAAATCATGGTTTAGAGATTCCAAGTTACAAAGAATTCTCCATTTATAGTGGTTTAAAACAGTAAGTTACCTGTGCCTTATTCTGCAGAGGAAGGCAAATACCCGCAAGGTTCTTTGCCAATCTGACCCAGGAGAAAATTCCTTTGCAATCCCAAATATAGTGATCATTTATACCTTGAACATGTGGGCAAGACCCACCAGCCAGATACCTGGGAAAGAATTCTCTGTAGTAATTCAGAGCACTCCTCATAAGCTGGAAATATGGTATGATTCATGGGTGTGAGCTAACTCCAAGTGATCAATCTACACTAGTGTTTTTTTTGTTAAAATCTCTCACCATTGCTAACAGAAGGACAGCTCCAAGTGAAAGATGTGGCATCACTAGCTACTGGCATTTTAAGGACCTTCTTCTGTAGCCCTGTTTTAACAAGTTTAAATGACATGGATCTTAATATGCTAGAGCTCATTCTGGAGCCTTGTCTGTACCAGAACTCCCATTGTTGTTACCTTCCGTGGAGCTGAACTGGTGGTAGTAAAGGTAAGAAAGTTTAAGAAAAAATTCTCAGTGTCATTAATTGCAAAGGGAGGACAAGTAAACCCAGAGAAAGTAGGTTAAAACAGCATTGCAACTCCTTTGCTATCAAGCAGGGAAATCTGAAATGCCTGAAATATTATTATTGATGATAATTAAGATATTTCTTACAGAAGGTACATCATAGAAGATCGGACAGGAAGGCAAAGAGCAGGTCAAGGCTATCCTTACTGGAAGGATGGAAGGTGTATGGGAAACATAACAGGAGGCAAGGCAGGAGATACAGTCCTTGGCTGAGTCTTGAGGGAAAAGACTGGGAGCTTGAACTTGCTATGCAGTACAACTGGCAGTCAGTGAAGCTATTCAGAAGAGGCAGCGTTGTAATAAAAATTACAGTGGAGAAAAACTATTTTATCATCAATGTTTTAGACAGATGGGGGTGGGGGAAGGAAAGGCAAGGCTTCGTATCCAGAATATCAAGAAGCTGAGGAAGTTACAGTATTCAAGACAGGAGATTATGGATGGATAATTTAACTGTTAAGATGCAAAGGAAGGAGTAGGTTTCTGAAATGTAGTGGGAAAAAGAATAACAAAAAGGGTCATGGCCTAGATGTGGGGGAAACATTAGAGGAAGGAGCCAAAGTTTATGCCCAGGTTATGGGGCTGGGTGACATGATAAGTAGGTTTTCTTAGCATGATATACCCTTGGCTGTCTACACTGGCAAATTAGTCTGGACTAAGGAAGCTTTGTACGGACTAATTTAGCCCATGGCTAAAGAAATTTCTTAATTTGGACTAAACAAACCTTACTCTGAAGAAGTAAGACCTGGCACTAGTCCTGACTTACTTGCTTAGTTCAAACTTTAGTTCAAATGAAGTGCATGCAATATGCAAACTAAGGCTTAGTTTGAACTTAAGAAGTTTGAACTAAGCCATTAGTTTGAACTAGCCATGTGTTCTAGTTTCAACTAAAACGTTAGTTCAAACTAGAATGTGCGGCTAGTTTGAACTAAAAAGTCTGGGGTTATTTCAAACTAGCCCAAGGTCAGTTTGGACTAACCCCGGACTTCTTTAGTTTGGACTAGCAGGTCTAAACTAAAATTGCTGATGTAGAGGTAGCCTTTGACTTTGAGGCAATCTGCTATTGCTCATGTGAATTTAGTTATGGCCACACTGATCTTGAGATGATGGTGAGCCATCCAAAAGTTGCTGTTGGAGAAGCAGTGAGAAATGAAAGCTATATTAATTTAGTTTAGAGTTGCAGGTCTTTTGGGTTCTGTAAGTTCACCCATCTTCGAAGCATCTGACAAAGTGGGATTATCTCCCACAAAAGCTCATGAGAAAAATAAATCTGTTAGTCTTTAAGTGCCACATGACTCCTTGTTTTTTTTGCAGGTCTTTTGGGTGCCTTTTTAATGGTGTAGTTTCACTGTACACTACAGTCAAATCAATTCATAAAGGACAATTTTAAGGCTTGTTTACTGAATCATTTCAAAAGAAACAAAATATTGCAAGGGATATTTAGCTTTCAGATCTGCTATAAATATTATTTAGTGATAAAGCTACTTAGCTACAACAACACTGCATACATAAATCTACCTAGCTTCCATACCATGCAAAGCTGTGAAAGCTGGTTTTTAAAAGGCCACTGCAGTTCAGGTTTCCACAGCTTGGAAGATGGCAACTTTTCTTGTAAATTTGCCTTTAGGTAGTTACAATTCAGCAATTTCACCATAGATTATTCCCCATAGATAGCACATTTTTCTTCCATTGTGCAGTATAATGAAAATAATTGGATAGCATGAAATATATCTAATAATAATTTGTAGGACAACTACATCTAATTGGGTTGGATTCTAAAGTCTGCCAAGTGGCTAAGCTGCTGTCATTATAACACTGAAAGAACTTTAAATGAATAAGAAACGAAATTCAAAATTCAAATAGCTGTATCAGGGATATGAAAATAGCTCATGTCACTGTAAGAAAGAAGCTAATTAAATATATGGTGGACTGTGTAGAATGTGTCTCACCAGCTAAACATGATAAAAGTTAATTCTCACTACTGTTGTGGGTGTTGGAATGTTTTATTTTTTGAAATGAGTCTAATTATCCCAAGAGGATTTCAGTATTTAGATAAAAAATAAGGTTCCCTTTGCTCCTTTGGTGTCCCAGCAGGATTTGCTTTTTATCACTAATCCCTTCCATGTTCTCTTGCATAATTAATGTTGGTGCTCGTCTGCACTGATGTTTTTAGCTAAAGGGGGTACATTATTGCTCTCAGAATATGTCTTAGGACAAACAAGCTATAAGACTATCATCTTATTAACTTTTCTGTTGTAGCAACTAATATTTATGAAATGTCTGATAAACCCTGAAATTGTGCTTTTCCAGAAAACATTCATTCAGATGATAGTTTTACAACATTTCCCCATTATTTTTAAGTTCTGAGTTAGCTCTGCCATCAAAGCAGAAGAGATAGTTGCCTGAGGCTGCACAACCATTACTGGCTGGTTGACTTTGGACTGGTAAGATTAAATGAGCATTCAGCAACACCAGACAGGTAGGGCTGGGTAAGTCGCCTAGGAAGAGACCTGCAGATCTGCTTTCCGATATGTGGGTGTCTACATCCATGAATGTGGGTGCACATATCCACAGACCCATAGTTGTGGCTTGGAGTACAAATGAGGATTTTATTTTTATCTGCCCAGGGTGCAACTGATCACCGCAGCTGCTGCTATGATCCTGGCCAGCAGCATACAGGGGAACAAAGGAAGTGCTCCAGCCAGTCCCAGTTCAGCTCTGATTGTTGTCTGCCAGCCAGTCAATGTCTCTCAGACTGACAGTCAGTCAGTCAGTCAGCATGCTGAACTTCGGTTGGGCGCTCTCAGTTCCCAGATGGCCTTTAATTGACTCATTCCCCACATGGGCTCCACCCTCTTTTTCTTGCTTGTGGTTCACATGCCATGCTGTCAATCAGAGATTTCATTGGCTAAGGAAATCTATGATTGATAGCACAGCATGCAAACTGCAAACAAGAAAAGGAAAAAGTGGGTGGGGCCTATGTGGGGAATGAGTCAAGCAAAGGCCAGCATGCTGACTGAGTGAACCCAAGCTCAGGTGCAGATGTGGATACATATAAAACATGGCATGAGGATTGTGGATTGGATGGCTACTGACACTGAGCGGATGTGGATTGTATCCAGATCCACATTTTTGTATCCATGCAGGGTTCTATGCCTATGTCCAAAGCATTTCCTAGAGCTTACTCTGATTGGACTATGTAAACGAGGAACTATGTTCATATAATACATAGCTAGAGGGTTAACATATAGACCCTTATACTGAAATAATTTTATTGTCTTTGAATGAATGTTATTTCTTCACACCTTTTCTGACTCTCCCCTTTCAAAGGGAGCACGTGTGTAAAACTCTGAGATGAAGCTCCCAGAGTTCTAGAGCTCCCCATTCTCCTCCCATGGATTTCCTGTGAGTAGTGACCTGGTAAGGAGCCAGATATCTGAATCTTGCTCTTTAAGACCTAGAGGTGAAATGAATCGAATGCTTTTTATAATTGTGCTAACATTAGTTGTAGTTTTGCTTGTAATGTTCTAACATGTAACTTTAATACATCTAGTGATTGCATTGATTTGTTGCTTAGAGTCAACTTTGCCCACATATCTGCACAAAAGAAATACACCATCATAGGACCCAATCAAGCCAGCAGCTCCATCCAGGGCTCATTCCCCTGCTGATCCACCAATGTGATTCATGCCATCCTATGCCAGAAATGTCCCTCAGTAATGATCTAGAGGGTGCATTAAAGACCATGCTACTGAATAGAGGCTTTGCTAGATAGCAAAAAGACCAGGGACACAGGCCCCCAGCCCTGCCCCCATCATGGGCCCCACCCCAATAGGCTCCATTCTTGTCATTCATATGAAATATTTTGAAGTGCGGAAGTTTCACAAGAAATGGAAATTTTGGAAACATGGAGATGTGATGTTTCTGAAAGGAAATATACTCCCTGGGGCCATTCCATCTGATGACTAAAACTGAAGCTGTTGTCAGCCTCTAGTCAGGAGCTGCCTAGATACCAGGGCAGTCTGGCCATGTGGACTACCATGGATTATCCTGGTCCAATATGTTTAGCATCCATGCCACTCCCCCAACACACAGAAGCCCCTTGCTCCTCTCCATGCCATGTAACAACTTCTTACCCATCTGCATTAAAATTGTCAAATGAGCAATCATTTACTTCCAGCATTCCCTATGAATAAACAAAGGTGCTTGCAGTTCCTCTTAAAAGATCACAGACCATGTTAGGAGGATATATAGAAATTCTCCTCCTGTCTGACAAGACATATCATTCCCCGTCTCCTCTAGGTTTCTACTGATGAATATCAGAAGTCAGGGAGCTCAGAAAATAGGAGTGGGAGGGAGGGTGGTGGATCAGATGATCCCTGGGACTTCCAACCAACCTGCTTAGGTTCCCCATACACTAGAGAAGTGGATGGTATCTGGATGTCCAGCTGAGACATGACACCCTGCTGACACACACTGAAGACACCTACTGCTACAGTTGTCAAGCATTTAAAATAGAGCCAAGGCCTCCTCTGAACTGTGCTGTAATGCTTGCCCCCCACTTTGAGTGGCAGCATGAGATTGTGGAGCAGGGGAGTGGAGGGATGGCAACACAGCAGTTCCAATTTCCCATGCTGGGCTGGGCATGCCATAGGGCAGGAAATTTAAAAAGGCTCTGGCCCTCTTCCAGCTTCCAGGTGTATGCAACCCAGCTAAGGGAAGTTGAGGAACTCATGAGGCAAGCAGACAGGCTAGCTGGGGCTGCCTGTGTGGTGCTGCGAGCAAGGTGACACCAAATTGGCAGAGCCAGCCAGCCAGGCTGCCCGCCTCCTGCCTCCCCTGTAAACAGCCAAAGAGAAGACAGTAATAGAGTGAACTGAGCAGAGCCATAAAGTGGCAATTCGGTGCCTGGGGCACCTTCAAATTGGAACACGCACCTTGCCATTAGCAGCACTTGGGGCTGGCACTGCGGCATGTGCCCTTTAATAGAGTGGCTCCATTGAACCGCTTTGGCGTGCCTGGGGCAAAGCCCCATCAGCCCTGCTGTAGTTACGGCCCTGGAACTGAGAACAGGGCAGTGAAAGCTCCTGCACTGTTCACCCCACCATGCTCTTAGTATTTCTGGTCTGAAGAATGCCCATTTAACAATGGCACTCACTCATCAAAGGGGTCTGCTCTTTCAGGGTATTTGTTTTCTTTAGTGACAAAAGTAAGTTTTTACTGTTTGTACTTCTGTTTGCCATGCACAGCCAACTCCAATTGGATAAAGGGTGTTAGATGCTTTTCCCCCTTGGTCATCATTAACAGAAATATTCACTATGTACATCCTCTGTGCAACTGAATGCAATGGGACTGTTTAATTGTTTAAAGCCCCCTACTTACGCTTCCTCTCTGCAGTTTCCAAACCCATCCTGTCCCTGTTATTTTTCCTTCTCAGTTTGATAGGCTCTCCACAGTGGGCACACTCCTCACTTGGCTCCCAATAAACCCTCTGTCCCTGTGCTATTTCCCCTTCTTGCACACCAGTCACTTGCCTTCCTATGGCTGCAACTCAGCCCCACCTCACTGGAGTCTAAGTTGGACCCTCCACCTTTTTTTAATCTTCAGAATATTTTTTTTCTTCTTTACAATTATTTGCTAAATTAAAGCACAGGTGCAACTGCACTTACATAGTGAATATTACAAGGTAGTACTAGCACATGTGCCACTGGCCACTGAATTTGAAGGGCATGGGCATAGTCAAACTAGGTGTAACTCAAGGCAGAATTTGGCCTGTGCTGTATGAGAAGGAGAGAAAGAACAGAACCCAACTACTTTCAGATCTGTGGAGGAGTGGTAGTGGGGTTGCAAAAGGAATAGTTATTTATTATCTGAGCAAATCTGATACTGGAGAGGATGCTCAAGAAGCACCAGTTTAAACCCAGAATGCCCTTTCTGAGGTTAATTTCAGGAGTTCTGTTGTAACCAAAACTGCATAAATTGGCAAAGCATTTGGCTTCTGGTTGGAAACTGATTACAAGAGCCAGTCTTCACATTGGAAGCTTTTACTTTAAGGGTACATAAATAAAAAGCATAATTCCACTGTGGCTTTTTCAACACAGGCCCAAATCTGAAGCACATAAATTATGCAGACATGGCAAGTCTTGCAAATTTATCATGAGCGACATTATGGGCAGGTAAAGCCTTGCTCATGATCTCCCAGTAGAAATCTCAAATCTCAGGATTCCCCCCAGTCCTATTCTGCTAAAGTTAGCTCAGTCTTCTGTAGCCACAATGTACAGACACAGCTAAAATAAATAGAATTTACCTTTAAAGCATCTGTTAAACTGCATATCTGTTCTTTAACATCATAACTAAAATAATTAACTCAGTTTCCTAGGCATCATAACCAGTATATTGTAAATTTGGAACTCATTTTATACACATATTGCAAGGTAACAGTGAATCAAGCTGTAGTTCATAAGCTATATGCCCTGGTCAGTATGGGGTCTTAGCCTATTCATAGCTACATATGCTAGTGTATGAACATTCACTTAAACTTTTTACCTATGTTGCTTATAAGTTATTTCATTCTGTTCTCCTTGCTGTGTAACACAAGAGGAATTATGCCTAAGGCAAAAAAACAAAAAATGCATTATGTGGACAGGACAAAAGCCCACAAAAAAGAAAAACAAAGCAGACATATTAAGGGGTTCAGATAAAGGCATTGGAAGGAAAGGGAGAGAAAAGACAAGCGTGAGAAGCGGAAGAAAAAAATTAAATCAAACTTGAGTCATACCATAAAAAGAATATTAATGATAAATAAAAATTGAATGTGAAAACCAAGATAAAAGGGCAAAATTAAGTCTGAAAAGAAAAGAACCCGTTAAATGAGAAGCATCTTTGAGAAATAAATACATAACAGAAACTGGTACAGAAAGAGTAGTACTGTAAGAGAATGAGGGAAAGGAAAGCCAGCAATATAACAAATGATGGTGGGAAAATAATTTATTTAGCATGGTAGTCAGAAGAGATCCTGAAAATGGGATTAAAGTAAATGTATGTATTTCATTGCTATAGGTGCAAAAACAAATAGCATCTCTAAAAATGTGGTGGATCAGAACAAGAGAATTAAAAAAAATAGAGCAAGTGATTGGATAAAACAGCTGAAGTATTTAAGAAAAGATGAACCAAATGGGATAAAATGGTAAAACTAACATCAAATTTCTAACCTGCAACTATTGCATTTTTATATACTTCATATATTTTAAAATACTTATTAATTTCTCAATTGTTTAAAAGAAAATAATTTGTTTTGTCAACAATTTTATCTTTAAATCTGAAGCTAATATACTATAAAATAGAAGCTACAGGCCATATATTTAACTTTGCAAGTGATTTGCTTATTTTCTTCAGTGAAAAAAAGTCCAATATGCTATTACACTTTTATTAATATTTTGTTTCCATCTTATCAATCGCTTAGATTTTTCCATAAAGATAAAGAATATAGGTGCATAACGTGGGTGGAAGAGTGAAGGGTTTACTGCTCTCACATGGTATCATACTGAATCCCCTTTTGTCCTTTGTCCAGGCACAATTCTATTCTTATTAAAAATAAAATCTCAGCTGGAGTTCAAAATGGCAAAATTCTCCTCAATTTCCACAAAGGGTTTGGTGACCACCATGCATAATTTCACTGCATATTACATACTCACTACTGCTGCAAAATTCCTGTTTACAAAATGAATGCTGAGAATGTAACAGACACCCTCTTTGATCAGATCATAACTTGAGCTGAAGTGGTTGCTTTAAGGAAGCGACCTTCCTTGTATGGGCAAAGACTATGCAAAAAATAGTCTTTGAATATTAATTTGAATTCCTAAACAAATTTACTTTGGCAGCATCCATGCCCATTTGTGTTCACTTTAATTCAGTTGGGAAGAAAAGCCATACCTTGTAACCCAGGTGTTCATTCAGAATTGAAGCATTTTGAGTCTCAGATAACCACAGTGAACCACACAAAATCAGGCTACAGGCCAAGGATTATCCAGCAGTATTTTATTATGTTAGAAAAATGAAAGTCAAATTCACATTTATTCTTTTCATGGACAATTGGGGTATGGAATTAGTCAAATGAGGGATTTGTTATGAGTTATTTACCCAGTCTTACCTATAGTCATAACGAAAATATCACAGCTCAGTGCTGTGTTGACAGATCTCATTTGTAATGCAAGGTCAGATGAGAGGCATTTAAAAAAAATGGAGATGCTTTAGAAATGGTGTTGAAGCTGAGTCTGTTCTCTCTGAGTCAGTATTAAACACAAGACTCTAACCAAGTACTGAGAAGCACAGTCGGAAATATTATATTTTAAATGAGATGAGGCCCGGTTCACTGGTGCCATTTTAGTGAATGCAGGAGCTGGTGTTAACTCGAGTCCTTCTCACATTTCAAATGAGTAATTACACTCTTCTCACCTGAAAATTTTCTGACAGTTCCAATTGGATATGATATTCTTTTACTTTCTATGCTAAGACAATGTTTAGTGCTGATGTGGCTGGCTGTTAAATGGCTGCCTCCAGTGATGACTGCCTTTTCAAAATAAAGTGATCCTATGTGATGTAAGGTTTTAATAAATGCATTTGAAGGATGCTATGTAATTGGGTAAGATATGTTTTGTAAGTGTCAGAAACAGAAGATAAAAAGAAAAAAGAAAGAAACCACATTTCTTTGTGAATATATGATACACAAAATACAATAACCAAGACTATGTGATACATCAGCAGAAGAACTGGCAAACTATAAATGATATAGGCTGCCACTGAAGGATTCAGACAGCAAATGCTGTAGGTACAAAATGGATGAAACTAGTTTGAAAGAATTTGGATTATGGAATATGTTGAGTTCCTGTTGTTTCGATTTTAAAAAAGTCATGTCCAAACAATGTTTTGTTATTTCGAATTGATGAACCCCGTCATTTCGAAACAATGAACCTTATTTCAAAACTGTAAAACCTAGGAAGAAATCAAAATAGCCATTACACTGAAACAGTTGTTTTGAAATAATGCCATTCAGACGTGTTATTTTGAAATAACCATTATTTTGATTTAACACTTTTGCCCTTCTCCTTCCTAGGGTGACTTCTTTTTTCTATATATTGGGTGGGGTCATGGCCATTCTAGGGGGACATCTTGCCACACCTTCCATGGTGCTCCTCTCCTGAATCGAAATAAGTCCTGTGTCCTGACTTGCTATTTCGATTTGGTGTTTTTGCTTAATTTGATTTAAGTTAAATTGATTAAATGGTTTTATTTTGAATTAACTTATTTTGATTTAACTTAAATCGAATTAACCCTGTATGTGTGGATATAGCCTTAGGCAATACTGGCAGAGAAGCAGATCTCCCTTTTGTGATAATCCTATCTATCTATTTATCTACATACACACACAGAGGACAGATCAAGCTGTCTTTCTTGGGATGTTTGTGCTATATGGCTTTTACTGGGAATTTTTCAACTAATAACATGTAATGATGGATGAGATGAATCCTTTTAAGATACAGTGAAAAAAATTATTCCAAAATAAATTCTTCATGTTGCAAAACGTAAATAAAATGTGATATGGATAATGTGAAAACAGAGCATTAGAAGCTATTTCATTAATTATCTAATTCGCTCCTTCTTGGATATCTCTGTTTTAACCTTCTCATGTTTGGCACTGGGCTATACCTCTTTGTGGAAACAGGATGTAGCTTGAGCACAATTCCTCACTATTTTGACCTGCTGAGTCTGACTCTGGGCTATAGGACAGATCCAAAGCTCACTGAAGTCAATGGTGTAGTCTTTGTATGGAGTTCAGCAGGTTTTGGGTCAAGCCTTGAGTTCTTATAGTTTTATTCCAAAGGCATGACCTAAAGGGGATTGAGCTCCCTAAATCTTCACTGAAGTGAATGGGAACAGCACTTTCTACACCCTCTGTGATCTGTCCAAAGATAAAGTAGCCAGCAGATGGAAAGTGGTAACATGCAATTAAAATGATTCTTTGTTCTTGTTTTTGACAAAGTAGCCATAGATCTAAAGCATGGAGTTTCAAATGTTTTATACAAGGTGTCAAGGCTTTTCCCCACTCTGGCACTCTGAGTGCAGAAGGTGGGGGCCCACAACAGGCCAGAAAAGCCACTGGCCTTAAAGCCTGCTCTTAAAAGTCTCCAAGGCCTCCAATTCCTGGCCTTGGAGTGGTATCGCTGCCACCACCCAAATGCAAAAAAACCTCTTGAGACCCAGGAAGGCGCACTTGGGAATTCCTCCCTGTGAGGCACTTGCAATCCTCTTTACTCCTCTCTCAGGAAAGTGACTGGACCCCAGCTGCAATATGAGCTGGAACTGGAACAGGGTTCCCTTTAGTAGCTGCCTGTGCAGTCTAAGGCACGTGCACACAAACCTCTTGCCTTTCAGGACACAGAACCAGAACTTACTTAAAAGGTAAAATCTTTAATCAAAAAGAACAGATAAACACAGAGAGTTGCTTCTCTGGGAATTAACTTAGGTAGTTACAGGGTAGTGGGGGGGGGGGTTACCTGTGCTCAGCACAGAGAAATCCAAGAAACAAGCCAAAAACAAAGAAAATACCCTGACCGCATCTAAGTGAACATTCCCTGTCCTACCCACACCTGGTCAGTAACAAATTTAACTTATCTTTGGTAAAGATGTTGCTGGATTCTTCCTCAGGCCCCTCTGGCCTCCTCCTGATCCTTCCAGGAGCTCTGCTGCATCCAAACAGGCCCAGGCCAGGCTGCTGTTACAGTTCAAAAGCCTGCACTTCTTTCCTATTGGCTGTCCTGGGACTCACTGACCAGAGTGTTAACCCCTTCCTCCCCAAGGGTTACTACACAAGGTTTCTTTATGGATGCTCCTAACATATTCTACATGATTACTAGAATGATACGTTTCCTGTAGCCTCATGCATGTGTCAAGATGTGTAACATGGCTCAGGGGTGTGGGAGGCAGACAGAGTTCTCTCCCAGCAGCAAGCAAGTACCTGGAGGAGGCAACAAAGATACACTAATTGAGTTCCTTGGCTCAGACTAGACAAAGAGATCATCTCTGCCCAGAAAGGGATGAGTTGGGGGAGTTTTGAAACAAAGAGAGACACTTGGAAGGATTTGGGCTTTTTGCCTGGGAATCTCCATCTTCAAACAACTTCAGACAAGATCTGGGCACTGTCTGGCCTCAGGCAGAGATTGGCCGTACAAACATGTAACAACCGAACACTTTGAGCATAAACTTGGACTATGAAGTCAGTTTAGATAGAGGTATTATGTTAGTATGCGTATTTTGCCTTTTATTTCCTTGTGGTCTCTTCTGACTCCTGTATATTGTGATTCTGCCTTGATTGGCCATATTCTTACTTAGAATTATAATCTGATCAATAAACTAGTAGTTGTTTTCTCTAAAGCTGTGTGATCTTTAGAGGGTCTGAATGAGGAAGGTTGGGCATGATCCATTTCTTTGTTAAATGGACAGACGGGTATATGGTGATTGGAAGTGGGCCCCATTCTCTGTAGACAGTGGCTTCCACAGTGATATCTTGGGCCAGGGGTGCTCGCTTGGGGACCATCCCTCAAGTAGCCAGAGGTCATATTCCCATTGCTTGGGACCAGTTGCACATAAGAGGCTGGAGTGGACTGACTCAGGAATGACTGGTCACTTGGCAAAGCAGAGTGAAAGGGAATGGGAATCAGGAATGAAAATCAGGGCGGGTCACACTGGAACACTGGACTGAATCTGGGGAGCAGCCTGTCACATACAAGAAGGTAAAATATGCTTCTAGTTAACTACTTTGTCTTTCTAATTAACAATATTTGGTAATGGATCTATGCATTAAAATGAGATTGTAGTTGTTTTGCTTGTTTGTGAGCAAAGTCTCTTTAAAGCAGAAATATCCAATAAAATAAGTGATGTATCTGATTTGTTAATGAAGTAATAAAAGCAGCATGTTGACTCATGCTCCCATCATATTCAGTAACATCTAAAACAAGAAAACTCTGACTGAGAAAGCTGTGCTTTTTGTATTCATATAGTTGCATAGAGTGATGTGTTTTCATATACTCTATATCCCAGTTGAGGAGAATGGGCTTTGTAAATTATTTAGCCAAGTTTATAAATACTCTATTTTAATTTAGAGTGTTCATGTATAGAAGAAAATTTTGTCAAAGCTCATTTTCTTTCTTTCTAAAGTGCAACAACTTACCTATGCATTTTTCAGCAAAGATGACTTTATAAGGCACTTCCCAGTTGTCATGGAATCAAATACTATCGTCTCAAGTAGAATATCCCCCAGGATACAGGTTACAATGATCATAAATCACATTTAAGTAGATTCGGATAAATTCTAGAGAAATCAGTGCAAAAAAAAGGAAAATGGTGTACATTTTTATGTATGTTTTCTCTGTGAAAATAGCTAAGAGGTCAGACACCACTTTTTTAAAGGTCCTTTACCACTTTGTCTACTCTTTTATCCCCAACAGAAAAATAAAAGCTCAATACATGTTTTCAAGAATGCAGAGTATATTTCAATATATTGACAGCATAGAGAAACCTCTTACAATATTTATATATAAGTCCTTTGTAGGATATTGATCCACATTCACTGACAGAAAAATACTAACTGCAGATCTCGTCAAATATAAAACAGGAGTCAAGCTTTCCTGAGGAAGACAAACAGGAGACCTGTGGCACTCCTAAAGACTAACAAATTTATTTATCACATGAGCTTCCTTGGAAAAAAATCCTACTTTGTTAGATGCTTTGAAAATGGTAGAATTTACTGAATAGGAGGAAAATAAATGCAGATTAATATAAATCATAGAATCAGATCACACTGTAACAGCAAATCAAAGCAGTTGTTGAGTTTCAAACACTTGGGAACAGCATATAGAGGAAGGGGAGGTCAAATCGCTTGCTGTAATAAGAAAAGATTCCATAGTCCCTATTCAATCCTGTTGCACATCATCAGATTCGCATATGAATTCCATTTCTGCAGTTTCTCTTTGAAGCCTGGATTTGTTATTCATTTGTTTGAATACAGCTATTAGCAAATCATCAGATGGAGTGATCAGGAAGATTGAACTGTTTACCTACTGGTTTTTGAATACTGTGATTCCTGATGTCAGATTTGTGTCTATTTATTCTTTTGCCCAATATATAAGTCAGGGGGGCATTTCTGGCACATAAATCACATTAATTCCTGATGACTCCATTGATGATTTGCTAATAGCTGCACTCATTTTATTGTGCATTTTATTGTGTTGGGGACAGGGAGGGGGTGGGGAGGCAGGCATGAATGGGTGGTGTTGGTGCCTAGCAGGCTTACCCCTCAGTGCTGTCATTGAGGAAGTGAGACTTCAGCGTGTCCCGGATCAGCACTGCTTGTCGCTGGGCCTGCTGCATCCATGGCAGGGTGTCAGCAGGCTGTTGGAATGCCTCAGCAATCTGTCCAGCCTCGGCCTCCCAAATGTGGGGGACTCTTTCCCCTCGCAGCTCACAAAGGTTCTGCAGCACACAGCACACACTGATGATCTCTGCGATGAGTGTCTCACTGAACTGCAGCTGGCAGGGATGGCCCTCCAGAATGCCTTCAGATGGCCAAAGGCACACTCAATGACTGTCCAGCATCTGTGGAGCCTCTGATTGAAGAGGTCTCTGCTGGCATCCATGTTGGCTGTGTAGGGCTTCATCAGCCAAGGCAGCAGGGGGTAGGCAGCATCCCCCAAGATGATAATGGGCATCCTCACATCCCCAAGGGCAATGTTGTGCTTGAGAAAGAAGGTGCCCACCTGCATGTGCTGATACAGGCTGGAGTTCCTCAGGATGCAGGTGCCATTAGCCTTCCCTGGTCAGTCCACAAAGATGTTGATGAACAGCTCCCATTTGTTGATGAGGGCTTGCAGGACCACAGAGTGATAGTCCTTCCAGTTGCTATAGGCTGCAGCCTCGTGGTCCAGGGCTTAGATAGGGATGTGGGTGCCATCCGTGTTGCTGCTGCAGTTGAGGACTGAGTCCAGCAAAACCATCCATGGTATCCTGCAAGTTGCGCAGATCATGAGGTGGCCGAACAGGACCCTGTTGATGGCTCTGCAGACCTACCTCAAATGGCCCCTATGGTAGATTTGCCAATCCTAAACCGGTGGGCAATGGAGTGGTAGGAGACAAGGGCTGCCAGTTTCCAGAGGGCACTGGCCACTCACCTGCCCACAGGGAGGATAGGTTGGATCTGGGTGTAGGTACACTGTGGAACTTTGGTGAGCTTGGTGACAAACTCGAGGAAGGTGCTCTTCCTCATGCATAGGTTCTGCAGCCACTGGTCATCGTCCCAGGTGTTGAGGACAATCTGATCCCACCAGCCACTGCTGGGTTCCCATGCCCATGCTGGTGCACAGATGGCAGCGTGAGTGTGACAGGTCCTAGGTTCAGTGAGGGGGTAGGTTTGCTGTGATTGGCAGTTGCCCTGAGGTGTCTGCTCCAGAACTGGATACGTCTGACCAATGCACACAAGGTGTGGAGCACTGTGCTGGCACATTCCTGGGGCATGTTGTGTTCATGACCTCCTCAGGCTCCATCTTGCCAGGCACACTGAAGAGGGTGCTGATCTCACTTCCTGTTTTACAGGAGTGGCTTGGGCAGGGGGGCACTTCTCTGATGCAATGTGGGCCAGCTACCCACAATGCACCACTCCTAAGGTAGCCTAGCACCTGCCATTCTGAATGTGGGCAGTCTACAGGCATTTTGAATGTGGCCTTTCTAAGCTGACTTAACAAGGTCAGCCTTAAGTCAACTTAAAGTCAACCTTTTTAATTCAACTTAACTGAGCCCTCCAGTGTAGATGTACCCAAAAAAAGACCATTGACTTGAGTATATAGAAGTACTTTAGCAATATAATGAAGCCTCACAAGACACCTGTGCATAAGAAAGGTAGATATTATTATACTCTTTTACAGAGCTACTGAAGAGTTAATAGTAAGGCACACGTAAATTCTTCTGAATTATTTTAATACACTCAATAGCCACATCCACACTATATGGTTTCCATAACCTCTTAATACAGTGTGGGCTGCCTCCCAAAGTACTGAATATGCTGACATGGAAGGAGAGTTTGTGGACCTGACACGTGGTGCAGTTAGTCACTCAATGGCCTCATGTGCAAAGCCTCTTGTAAAGGATGTACAGGAGCTATAGCTCAGATTACAGTTTATGAGTTGCAACAATGTCTATAGCTAAGCTAGGCTACAGCCTGTCCAAGGATATGGGGTTAAATTTCATCCTCCCTACCTAAGTGATTACTTAGTCTCTGTGTATTTGTAGATACTTTTACCTTAAAATTCCCAAAGTCAAAGAACAACTCAGCAGAAACAAGAACAGAAGCAAGAAATCTTGACTTCTCAACTATTGCTTTTTAATGCCTAGTGGACAGAGTTAGAAGCAATATTTTCATCTCAATTTTAGCATATGAGGGGCCATGTAATCCTAGCAGTGTGTCTTCACTTTTGATTCAGGGTGTCAATAAATTTTTGATACAATTGTGCAAAATTCAGTAATAACCAATACATATTAGAAGGCTCAATCGAATTTAATAAAAAATACAAAAATATGACAAAACTGATTTGTTAAATTTTGGGGTTCATCCATTAATTTTTTTTGAAATAGAATGCCCACTGTACTCAAACTGGCCATCATGATTTTAAGTAAACATTAATACACATAAGCATTACATACATGCTAATAGCATAGTCCTAGTGCAGCTGATAATCAAGCAAGCTGTCTGAACTTAGAATCATAGAAACTGGAAGGGACCATGAGAGGTTATCAAGTCCAGTCCCCTGCACTCATGGTAGGACCAAGTACCCTCTTATACCATCCCTGACAGGTGCTTGTCTAATCTGCTGTTAAAAACTTCCAGTGATGGAGATCCCACAACCTGCTTAGGCAACTTATTCCAGGGATTAATCACCCTGACAATTAGACATTTTTTCCTAATGTCCAACCTAAAACTCTTGCACTGTAATTTAAGTCTATAGCTTCTTGTTCAATCATTGGTAGTAAAGGAGAATAATTTTTCTCCTTGCTCCTTGTGACAACCTCTTAGATACCTGGAAACTCTTATCATCTCTTCTCTGTCTCCTCTTTTCTAGAGTAAACCAACCCAGCTCTTTCAGTCTTCCCTCATAAGTCAAGTATTCCAGACCTCTAATAATTCATGTAGGTTTCCTCTGGACTTTCCCCAATTTGTCCACATCTTTCCTGAAATGAGGCACCCAGAACTAGACACAACACTTCAGCTGAGAACTAATCAGGGTGGAGTAGGGCAGAAGAATTTCTTCTCTTGTCTTATTTACAATACTCCTGTTAACAAATCCCAGAATGGTGTTTGCTTTTTTTGCAACAGTGTTACACTGTTGATTCATATTTAGCTTGTGGTCCATGTGATGCTGTCTGGGTCTAGGGAATGGTTACGATTATTTTGCATATTAATTTTTCATATTTGTAATAATCCATACGTAATATACCATGTTTGGTATCAGTAGAAAGGCTGTAATCTGCTAAGAATGATTATATGGTTTATATGTAGGTATCACGTCTGTATTAGATATTAGAAATCTATTTGTTTTTATGTGTGTTCCAAGTGATTTGACTTTAAGGCATTCCCAGACTGGGTGTCTTGAAAAACACTGTCCTCCTGATGGCCCATCAAGGGAACTCCCAGTTGAAATGGGCCTAGGAAAAAACCTGTTTGGCCAGTCCCCCAAGCTAACCATGTGATTCAACTCCATTCTGATTTGGCAAGGACTCTGAGAGCATGGGGAAGGCCAAAGGGTGATAAAAGGCAGTAGCCCCATCTCCATTTTGTCTTCAGTCTCCAATCTTCAATCTGTCTTTAACCAACACCCTCCTCTGGAACTATTCTTCTAGGGCTGAACAAAGGACTGAGACCCACCCATGTGCTAGGTGCATATCAGAGGAATTGCACTAACCTGCAAACTACATATTCTTCAGGGACCTGCTTTCTATGGACTCTGAATCATTTGTATGTGTTTCACTTTAACCCTTTAATATCTCTCGTGGTTTGTTTGTTTTCTTTTTCTATTAAACCTTTAGTTGTAGTTACTAAAGGATTGGCTGGCAGCGTGATATTGTGGGTAAGATCCAAGCCTATATTATTCTGGGTGATGTGGCTGGCCTGTTGGGTCAGGAGAACCTATTTCTTTAAGAGACCCATTGGCTGGGGGTGGGGGGGTCATAGGAGCTGATGTGCAGTAAAAGGGGCTGTTTTTATTTGTTATGCTTGGTGATGATCAGAGTGGGGAATCAGAAGCATGTTTTGTTACTGACTGGGAGACTGGTTTAAGTACCACCCGTCAGTGGTTTCAGGGTTTGGCTCCTGGTTTTGCAGCTTGCCCTGATTTTAGCACATTCAGAAGGTTATCCCAGGAGGCCCAGGTTACACTCCACTTTGACACCCAGATCCCTTTCTGCATTATTCCTTCCTAGGCAGTCATTTCCCATGACATATGGGTGCGATGGATTGTTCTTTCCTAAGTGGAGTACTTTGCACTTGCCTTTATTGCATTTCTTTGTGTTTACCTCAGACCATTTCACCAGTTTGTCCAAATCATTTTGAATTGTGATCCTATCCTCCAAATCACTTGTAACCTCTCCTGGCTTGGTATCATTAGCAAACTTTATAAGCGTACTCTCTATGTCATCATCTAAATCATTGATGAAAATATTGAACAGAACCAGACCCAGAAATGATCCTGGCAGTACCCTGCTTGGTATGCCCTTCCAGCATTACTGTAAACCATTGACTACTACTCTCTGGGAGCAATTATTCAACCAATTTTTTACTTATCTTATAGTAGTTCTATACAGGCTCTGCTTCCCAAGTTTTTTAATGAGAAGGTAATGCAAGACCATATCAAAAGCCTTACTAAAGTCTAGATACATCACACCTACTGCTTTCCCTCTACCCATAAGGCTTGTTACCCCATCATAGAAAGCTATCAGGTTGGTTTGACACTATTCGTTCTTGACAAATTCATACTATCACTTAGCACCTTATTCTCTTCTAGATGCTTGTTAATGGATTCCTTAATGAGTGTGTGTGTGAAAAATTAAAATATTTGAGGCCAGAGCCTCACCAGGAGTAAAACAAATTTTATTGAAGATTCTGCTCCCATTTACATTGGTGTACATGTGTCTGTAGTCAGGCCCCCTGCCTTTCAATGCATCCCCTTGTGGTTGATTGATAGATGGCAGCAGTCTGGCCTTGGTTTCCATTTTTACAGCAGTTCAGAAGTATGGCTTACAAAACTTGCCTTCTTTATGGCTCCGCCCTCTGGCTGTGTCATTTAAGTTTCTTCCTGTTTCGAGCAGTAAGGGTTCTGAGTCCTAGCTCTTAACTCATCAGTCAACTCCAGCTGGGGAAGAGATTGCTCTCTCCATTAATTCTGTAATATTGGGGTGGGCAAAATTCTTGGCCTGAGGACCACACTGCGGTCTAGGCATGCTGGAGTGGGGCAGGGGAAAGGCTGTCAACTCTGGCCATGGTGCCACTGGGCCCAGGTTGTGGGGGGAAGAGGTGGTGGTGGTGGTGATGGAGCAGAGGCCACTGTCCTCTTCATTTATACTTCCCCTTTCATACTGTACCTCCATTTCAAGCGTCTGATGAAGTGGGATTCAGCCCATGAAAGCTCATGTGATAAATAAATTTGTTAGTCTTTAAAAGTGCCACAAGACTCCCTGTTTGTTCTGGTGAACTAGAATAACACAGCTATGCCACTGAGACTTGTAAGACATAATCTTTGTCTCAGAACTGCCTACTGCAAATGCTGGAAAGTCACAAGTTAAGTCACCCAAAGTTATGAAATTTAAATACATATAAGTACATTAAACTTTTTTTTAATTGTATTATTAAGCTGTTTCACATTTTCAAGTTCTCGGCCACTGTGACGGGCCAGAAACATACCCTTCCTTAAAAAAAAAGAAAAAAAAGAAGGAAGCATTTCTCATCTCTTGTCAAGATCTCTGAAATCACACTTTGATAAAAACAGATGATATGAAGAACCTTGAGATAGTCTCACGAGTTGGCAATGCTGCTGTTTCAAGAAACTTACAATCTAAATGGACAAGAGACAAAGTTGGGTGGAAGGATTTTCATCCATGTTTTACAGTTTTATTCTTTCTGGCTGAAAAATGGAAATTTCATCAGTTAAAAGTTAGTTTTGAAAAAAAATAGTCTTGAACTGGAAGGAAAAAGCAGAAGAAAAAATTGGTGGGAAGAAATTTCCAGGCTCCCCAGCTCAGAAACTCTTCCAGATCGCATCAGCAGTTTTGACAATTCCTACAAAAATAGTTTGCCTGGAAAATTTTTGACCAGCCCTTGTTCTCAACAAGTCACAGAACTAAGGGGATTTAGAGACATTAAAATGGATTTTATTACTATTAATTATAATTGAAATGTTTAAACTCTCACAGAGGCACAATCTTGTGGTTAAAGCACTGATGGGGCCCTCAGGACTTTCAGGGTTCAATTTCCAGTTCTGCTATAGACTTCTTCTGAGTAAGACACTGAGACTGAAATTTTCAAAGGAGGATAAGGGAATTAGGCACCAAAATCCCAATGAATTTCAGACCATCTTTCCTCTCTTAATCCTGACCTTTCTATGGTGCTTTGAAAAGTGTTATATAATGCGAAATATTTGTTGAAAGTTAAATGTTAACTATTTGCTGATATTTAAGCTATTAAATAAAATATTTTTTCAATGAGCTCCATGTGTATTATTGAGAACATGTGCATTTAAGTGCATGCTATCTTCAAATGTATTCATTCAATATCTACATCTCTGACTTCAGCACACTTGTTTTAGCTCCACATGAATATCAAATGCCCCTGCCACATAGTAACAGAAGCAATTGCTGTTCAAATATTCTCAGGTTATTGAACAATCTTTATTTACTTCATTATCTGAGATAATTCAGTCTCATTATTGACCACTTGAATGTAAACTCTGAGCTCTAAATGTATTAAGGATTCACCGTACTAGGAAAATAATTGATCCTAGGATTTTCAAAGGGGCTTAAACCCCTTTAGTTTCAATATTTATACTACATATAAAGTGAACATTATAGGGTTTCCATTGTAGTAAATAATTATTAACCACTCACCATACGATCCAAGCACACATAAGTATTTACAGGCTCAATCTTATAAGGTGCTGAGTCTCCTGTGACATACAGAGTACACTTCTCTCTCCCTCCTCCATCAATGGCAGTCAAGGGTGCTCAGCAGCACTTTGCAGGATCAAGATCTGTAAATAAGGGACCATATTTTCAAAATTATAACAGGAGCACTTTAGTGGCAACTTTTATTGGGGGGGGGGGAGGCAAAATATTCAAGTGCTCTGCATTTTGGTTACTCTGCTTGGGTTGAAGAAGCTCCACCTGGATCAGTTCAAAAAGAGGCTAAACTTCCCCTCTCAATCCATCTTTGATTTCCTCCTCTTTTAAAGTTTTGGTGAACATAGAAAGATGGGAATGTGAGAAGAGAGGGCCAACCAAGCACTTGGTTTCCCAGGAGTCAGAGCATGAGTGGTTGCCAGAAAACACATCTGACCACATAAGGGGAGTGGAAGAGAGGGGCACAATGCACTTAACATTGGGCTAGCAATATATGCAACAAAAATAACCAGAGTCCTGAGGCACATTAAAGACTAAAAAATAACAAATGAGCATGCATCTGATGAAGTTGGCTGGAGCCCATGAAAGCTTTGTTAGTCTTTAAACTTCCACAGGTCTCTTGTTTTTAATGTGTATTAACATGGCTACCTCTCTGGAACTTGCAACAAAAATGTTGTCAAAGAAACAAACAAAATGTTTTGATTAAGGAAATGAAAGAATGAGAAGTTTCAGGCATCCTCAAATAAGTTTTTAGGACAGCAGATGAAGCCATGACACAGATTTGTACTTTCAGCACCCAGTCCAATACCAGCAAAACTGAGCTGTGCATCTTAGGAGGTCTGTAGTAGCTGGCCTACCTGACAGGAAAAGGCACTTCTCCAAACTGACAGAGCAATGCCATGATAATGCCTGTACAATATTCAGTATTCCTCTGTCTGTTATTCTTCAGGATTTCACTGTAAATTGATTGTTTTGATTCACAGGTGTTCTACTGTTTTGAGCCAAATAAAAAATAAACAGAAACAAATCAGTTAAAACGTCTAAAATGGCTGCTGCAATTCACATTTAGGACACAGAACTCTAATGTATCTATTTGTCATGTTTACTATATTAGTTTAAGATGAATTTTGCCTAGTCAGTCAGCCTGAAAATGTAGATGTTTTTAAACTGCAGTTTCATATTTTGATTGTCATTACAACCACTGGACTTGAACAACTGTTGCACCTCACTTAGAAGCCTTGTTGCTATTAAATGGCCATTAGGTTTGACAAATAAAAACATCAAGCTGGTGTCTTTAAGATGATTCATGGTAGAAAAAGGAAACATCCCTGGGAATTTACTAGCTGTTCCTGTCAAAGGCTATGTCTACACTTGAAAAGGTAAGTTGACTTTGTTAAGTGGATTTAACAAGGTTGATTTGAAGTCGACCTTGTCAAGTGGACTTAAGTCGACCTAACTTTTTCAAGTGTAGACTGGGGAGAGCCACAGCTCCCTGCTGAGAAGGGACCCACAGCTCCCTTGTCATTGGGACCTGTGGCTTCGAGGCAGAAGGGACCTGCTGGAATCCATGGTCCCTTCTGCCAGGAAGCTGCAGGTCCCAGAGAGAAGGAAGTGGCTGCTTCCTTCTTGCTGGGACCCCTGCAGGTCCCAGGGAGAAGGGAGTGGAGGTTTCCTTCTCACTGGGACCTGCGTGGGTCCCAGGAAGAAGAAAGCCTCCAGTCCTGTCTTCCCAGGAAGCAACAGCTTCCTTTTTGGCAGGGACCCGGGGCTCCCAGGAAAAAGATAGCCCCTGGGGCTCCCCGGCCACAAGAGCCCTGGAGAAGCAAGCCGCTGGCCTGGTGGCAGGGGATTCCCTTGCCTCTTGAGGCTCGGCCAGAAGGCCCCCGGGCAATCCCTCATCACTGTAGTCCTTGCCGGAGCAGTGGGGGAATCCCTCACCACTGCGGCCAGGGCTGGGGAGCCCCAAGCAGCTCCCTTCTTCCCAGGGGCTGCATCTCCTGTGGAGAAGGGAGCACCAGCCCCCACTTAGGGCCAGCGAGAAGTGGCTCCCTTCTCGGTGGTAAAAGGAAGCTATGGCTCCCTTCTAGGCAGGGAGACGTGGCTCCCAGGAAGAAGGGAGCTGTGTAGGACTCCCTAGCCCTGGCTTCAGTGATGAAGGATTCCCCCACAGACCCCCATCCGGGGCTGAAACGGCAAGAGAATCCAAGCTGGCGGCTCACTGGTCTGTGGCTCCCCTGTCCAGGGTGCCTGGCAACTGTCTTCCTCAAGTATCCCCTGTCCCGGGAGCCCTGATGGCTTGCTTCCCCAGGGCTCCTGGGACAGGGGAGTCCCAACGACTCGCTTCTCTGGGGACCCCTGTGGCCCCCTTGTCCCCAAGCTGTGACTCCCTGAGCTGTGGCTCCCTCCCCCGAGCCATGGCTCCCCTGAGCCCTGTCTCTCTTCTGCCCATCCCTAGGTCAACTAAGTCAACCTAGGGTGTCTGCACTGGTGCAGGTCAACTTAATAAAGTCAACTTAGACCTTAAGTCAACCTAACTACCAGGAGTTATTAAGCTGACTTAAGGATGCCCTTAAGTTGACTTAATGAAAGTCCAGCGTGGACTGGGGGTAACAGAGGTCGACTTAAGCATCCTTAAGTTGACCTAAATTGATAGTGTACACATAGCCAAAATGAGGAGCCAAATGATTACTTTTGTTTACATTCTTTAAGGTGTGGAGTGCTCACTATGCATTAAGGGCTGTCAATACCTTGTGGATTGGAGCGCTGTGTGAGCTGACTTGAATAGATAATGAAGCTCTGGTTAAATTAACCATTTTTAACTTTACCAATCTTTGGGTGATCAGGTCAGTCTTAAAAAGAGATTACATTTATGTAGTCATTGCATGGTTTAAACCAAACCAAACTAATCAAATAACAAACAACCTAGAAATGGACTCTTCAGAATCAGAGGTCCTAACTGGCTATGTAGTAGACAGCGATCTGTGCTGAAACGTGGCAATTACAATCTTCTTTCTTAGCCAACCTAAAACTAATGAAAAACTTTTTTTTTTTTTTGCTGTGACCTTGACAAATGGTAGTGTAGCATTTTAAATGCTTATAGGGTGTTGAATTGTACCTTGTGAGAAACTGATGGAAAGCAATTGCAGTTGAACATTCCTAATTAGTAATCTGAGACTCTGTGACAGGGGAAAATGCTAATAGGCACTGATTGAATTTTACTTATACTAGGCATCTTCCTCAGCGAATAAAATTTGAAGCTAGTATAAGATTAAAATACCAAACCTCAGATGATTACCTGTAGGTACCACCATAACACCTGGATATTTTACCTACTACAACTAATTTTTATTTATTTTAATGCTTGATACTGTGAGATGCCAGGCACCCTCCACTCCTAGTGATGTCAAAGGAAATGGAAGGTATTTAGCTTCTGACAATATAAGGACAGAGTTCAATCTGAGTGTTTAATATAATATTCTCTTTTACACTAAGGGCGCTTTATAGCATTCTGGTAGAACAAAGGTTAACATGGGCATAAATGACAGTTACACATAAAAGCATCACAAAGAAGCCTTAGTGTTAATAAGAATAAGACCCTACATATCCAAACCTGATACTAAGATGTTAGAGTGAGATGAATTCCTGTATGAATGGGCAGATGAATGTGTGTGTATGTGTTAAAGTTGGGCAAAATAGAAGCAACTAGTTTATTGGACAAACATTAACCTTTTTTGCTAAAAGAAAACCAACTTTCAGACAGTAAAGAGATTATGCAGTTAAAGTTACTCACAAATTTATGTGCTATCAGATGACCAGGTGATGGACAGTTAGGCCTAGTGAGTGGAGCAGCAGTCTGAATGCTAGAGCCCAAAGTCAAAGTAGAGTCAGAATCAGGAATCACAGCCTAAGGTTAGAACCAGAGTCTGAGTTCCAGTCCACATGCCAGAGCCAGAAATCAGAGTCAAAGGCTGGAAGTGGATTACCTTAGAATCAAGATGGCAGGAGGCAGGCTGAGTATAGCCCAGAATGAAGGGAACCTTGGACAGACAGATAGGCTGTGTCTACATTTACAAAATTGATTCAAAGTAGTTAATTAAAAATAACTACTTTGAATTTAAATAGAAGTTATTATTTTGAATTAGCACTACTTTGAAGTTAGTTTTTTGAGTGAGGAATTCAGTGAATACTTTCTAATTCAAAATAAAGTGGGCTTTATTAATTCAAAGTAGAGTCTGCACTAGACTCTATAATTCAAAATAGGGGAAGGAAAGCAAAAGAATAGGGAAATTAGTTTGAATTAAGCCTATTCCCCAGCTTAAAATGACTTAATTCAAACTAATAGCTTTGAAGTATGCAACACTTCAAAGTAAAAGCAGCTTTTATTGTAACAAATTAGTGGTTCCCTATTTCAATTTAAGGAACTGCTTAATTCATATAATAAAATGCCTTCGTGGCCAGGGAATAAATTATTTCAAATTCAGCCTCCTTAATTAGAAATAACTTCTAAGTGTAGACATAGCCATAGAGAATACACAGGTACATGGGTCAAGCAACCAGTCAGTGGGTATGTTTACACGAAAAGTTTTTTCAAAATAAGGAGGCTTATTCTGAAGAAACTTTTTACCTGTCCGTGCAGGCATTTTGTTAGTTTGAAATAAGCGCTTAATTATTTTGAAAAAATGAAGCACTACTTCAAAATGACTAAATCTGCTTTTATTTCAAAACAGCAATTCTTTCAAAATAGTTATTTCAAAAAAAGCTATTCCAAGCGGTGGAATTGGCTTTTTTGAAATAATGGCCCCTATATACTTTGAAATAATGGCCCTGCCTTCCCCTATTTTGACACAGAGAGTCTAGTGAAGACTCTCTATTTTGAAATAATAATTCCTACCTTATTTCAAAAGAGAAAGTTCTCACTAGACTCCTATTTCAAAATCATACATTCAAAATAATGCTATTTTGAAATAATTATTTTGAAATAAATTTGAAATAGTAATTTCAAAATAACTATTTTGTACTATCTTTGGCAGTGTAGACACAGCCAATGAGTTGCCACTGCTGGGCTGAATAAACAAGCTTGCTAGCTTCCTCATCTAATCATGCAGAGCCACGCATCAAGCAGACTAGCTGATGTGGCACAGCTATGCTTGTTAGGGTTTCAGGAGACTGAATGGAGGCTGCTGCAGGACCTAAATCCTAATCTATGCTTCACTGAAGCAGGGTCTTGACTCTTAGTAAGACTCTGGTTATACTGTGTCTCTACAACACTATACCTGGTCTAACTAAGGCAAATGAACTTTAGATAATGACTGCAGTGGCCACATTCTGCTCTCTGTTGTACCAATGTAAATATGAAAAAACAACCAGAGTCCTGTGGCACCTTAAAAACTAACAAATTTCTTTGGGCATAAGCTTTTGTGGGCTCCAACCCACTTCATCAGATGCATGAAATGGAAACTATAGTCAAGAGGTGTAGATCCACATGCCATGATGAAGGAGAAACATTACAATGGGGATGGCAAGTGCTAATCTGTACACAGACTAATACGGCTACCCCTCTGGAATGTAAATTTCAAGTCACCTTCAGTGACTTCCACCTTTTCAGAAGTGGCATGTTAAAAAAAAAAATCTTTTAACTTAACCTTACACAAAGAATGTTAGAGGGGCATTTGCTTTTAGAAATCCCTGAGCTCTCATGGACTGATGGGAATGCTCATGTGAAATTGGCTGCAGTGGGATTCCCTATATGCGTAACTGCTCACCAGTGTGAGGATGGAACAAGATTACAACTGAGCCCCATTTGTTTCCTTTTCTATTTAAAATCAATAGTGATGAAGTATTTTTTACCTATCATCAAGATTCCATCTTGTGATTTCTGCTAGTGCTGGCTTGTGTACAAATATGTGGAGCAGATTCACCCCTGTTATTACTTCACTGAAGTCAATGGATTCACAGCCATAAGAGAAAACTCAACATGAAGATGAAGTTGGCTCTTACTCTCCATGTAATTGCAAAAGTCCTTTCTTTGAGGTAATCTGAAACATAGGACTAATTATGTTACAAGTACCTGATATCTTTGATTTTGACTAATTTCTAATTTCCTGGGCAATTGTCACGGGTTAGAAACAAGGTTATAACATTGTAAAGAAGTTGTGATATTTTGGCTTATAAATTGCAGCCACAAGTTCTAAAAGTCGTGGTTTTGTTGTGGGACATAATCTGTGTGTACCAGACAGTGATGCCTCTCACTCATATTTGAACCAGCTGCCCCTATGTCATGAACCAGGGCAGCTGGGCCAAATTTAAGGAGTGCTGTGTCCCCATGATTGTGCGGTGTTGTAACCCAGTGCCTGAGGTCACAGTACCACTCAAAATTTTAGCAATTATAAAAAGTTAACGATTCTACATGAAAATTGCAGCCCATGATTTTCTTAATGTCTTATTTATTCATTTGCTTCTAGCGACTATTCTTCTCTTTCTTCTTTTGACCTTCTAAAGAATTTTTCTTAAACAAAAATATCATCTGTTAGATTCTACCATAAAACCCTGCACATTTAGCTGACAAATTTTATTAATGCTATTAATTAACATTATCATCTTCTGTTTTCCTCAGTAATTTGTATTCTGAAATTCCTTGTGTTTTCATTAGGCTCACTTTCCTACATCTTTTTTGCTAAGCAAGCAGAGTTCAAATATAGATCAGAAGAAACTCTTATTTAAATATCCTTCCTCTAAAATGAATGGAATGTACAAGTGTTCTTTTTAAGTTTAGTTAAAATGACACTGCAAGATTAGCAGATTATCTGCGTATCTGTTTGACCTTTATTCTTCCTATACATTAGCTGTTTAATTAATTGTTTATTTTTACTAAACACTAATATATAACTGTATATTTTTCCAACAAGTCAATCTTTTCACTTCCTTTCCTTGCCACCCAGCAAATCCAGCACTCAAGAGCAACTGTATAACATATTATTTCTCGCTCAATAACATTGTTATAGAGCTTGTATAATGGCAAAGAAGCAGAGTTTAGGAATTTCTAGATGAGTAATGAAAAACAATAAATAAGACAAGGGCCAGGGCTATACAGGAATGTCTACACTTAGAAGTTATTTCAAAATAAGGAGGCTTATTTATTTTTTCCTGTCCATGCATGCATTTTGTTATTTTGAATTCAGCTTTTCTTTATTTTGGAATAATGAAGTGCTATTTCAAAATACTAAGACCTGCTTTTATTTCAAAATAGCACTTAAATCAAAATTATTATTTTGAAACAAGTCATTCTAAGCCACAGAATAGGCTTATTTTGAAATAATGGCCCTATTCTTTGTCTGCCTTCCCCTATTTCAAATTAGAAAGTCTAGTGAAGACTCTCTACTTTGAAATAATAACTCAACTTATTTCAAATTAGAGAGTCAACCCTGGACTCTGAATAAGAAATAATAAATTTGAAGTAGTGCTAATTTGAAATAATTACTTCAAATTGAAATCAAATTAGTTATTTTGAAATAATTATTTAATCTTGTAAGTGTAGACATAGCCTTAATTGTGAAATAACATACTGTTACTCACAGTCTGTATGGTTGTTTCAGGTCACTTGCATTTTCTTAATTTTTTGCATTCTTCTTGGTATCCTTTTATTTGAATTCCATTCTTTGTCATGTTAAGTTGTTCCTTGACTTGAGATAGGACAACTCATACAGACCACTGCAGAGCTTTTTCAAAAAAGGCTTTTTCGGAAAAAAAAATATTTTGAAATAAATTTGATATAACTATTCCAAAAAAACTTTTTTTAAAAAAAATGTTATTTCAAGAGAGAAGTCCAGGAGGACTCTATCTCGAAATAAAGCAGTGTTTTTCATTTTTTCAAAAAAAGGAAGCCAATTTAAAAGATAAGGAGGCTTTTTCGAAAAAAGCCATTGCCACGTCCAGCAATGCTTTTTTTCGAAAAAGCTATAAAAAGCCTTTTTTCCACCAGGCAATGAAGTTCAGTACTTTTGAGAAAGTGCTCCGGTATATCAAAATACCAGGGTGTTTTTTCTTCAAAAAAGGCTATTTTGAAAAAAGTGCTTTTTTGAAATAAGCCCACTTTAGCTTTTTCAAAAAAATGCTCTGGTGTTTCGATATACCAAAATGATTTTTTTTTGAAAAGGCAAAACGGGCTCCCCAGACATGAAAAAGTTTTTCGGAATAAGGCTACTTATCCCGAAAAACCTTTGCAGTGTAGACGTGTCCAGTGCGAGTAAGGAAGGCAAAATTAGGCTTAATCTTTTGATTGATTTGGGATTATTTTTTTGTTTGTTTGAAACTAATACTTTCATGCATTTTCCCTCAGTATAATTGCATATATATTTTGCTTTTAAAGTTCCTTATTATTGAAAAGAAACAGATAACAAAAAATTAGAACAAAGACAAAGAGGAAAAATAAGGATGTAAAAAAATCCAGTCAGTGTATATTATTTGAATAGTGTACAGTTAGAGCTGTAATATGAATTTCCATGGAAATCTATGGGAATTTAGCAATCTTTATTTTCACTCTAAAATTACTTATCTTTGAACTTTTGCAAACATGTTAAGCATTTATGTGTCTGTTTGGATAATAAATGACTTCATCTCAGGCTGGAAATTATTTCTTACTCAGAAATAAATAGTAAAAGAGGTTAATGAAATCTCTGTGGATGAGCAAAAATGAACTGAAAGTAAGCTACTAAATGATGGTTTCTACAACACTTACTCATGGTGAAGTCAATAGGATTACTCATGTAAGTAAGGCTTTCAGAATTAAACAATTGGATCACGATCACATACTCCATAATGGCCATAATTTCCTGTAATAAAGATAAATTTAGATAAAAATCCCCTAAAATATTGTTGCCTTTGTGATAACATTGTTACATAGTTATTGGCTGTGTTTATATCTTTTCATAATTCTGATTAACTCCATTCTGTAGAACACTAAATGACTAGCCACATATATTTAAGAGCATTTTTAAGTTTTCTAAAAAAAAAAAAAAAACTTTTCCTATCCTATTTATTAATATAGACAAAATTATGAAACTACAACACCAATCAATGGGAATCACATTGCTTTGATTTGTGTGTGTGTGTGTGTGTGTGTATACGCCTTCGGTTTTCTTATCTATTTCTTCAGGAACATGTGCTTTTTGTGACTGACTATCAATTTACTTGTCCCAGCTTTGATCTGTAGATATACATGTTAAATTGCATCTCTCTTTGGGATGATTCTCAGGAGGTCATGTTGCATTATGCTACTCCTAAGAGTTGTTTTTATTGTGGTCAAGTTGATTTGCTCTGAGTGACACTTAACTAAATTAAAACGAATGTGATATGATGCCATTTTAAAAAGAAAATATTTTATAGAGTTCAGTTTCCTTGCACAACATCCAGGTAAAGACAGGGTATGGAGTAATATCATTCCCTCCATGCTTTTAAAAAGGCAGACCCATACTGTTCAGACCCACACATGAGACAGAAAACGAAGATATGAGCTACCTGTTATGACTGAGAAATAATGTCAGAATTGGTTATGAAGAACCTGCATCTCTTCAAACTACAGTTCTTGCTAGGCTAGGAAGGATTAATTTTTTTTTATCAGTAAATGTCAATAAATGTTAATACACTTTATATATATTAACCAATTAAAATATTTCTATCAATAATAGCATTTACTGATAGGCAAAGGAAGAAGGGCTTCTTGAGAACTTATCTGAGCATAAGTTAAGGATGTTTACTTTATGTGTTTTGATATCTGCTGTCAATAGTTTGTGTTTTAATGGTTATAAAACTTTAACTTTTTTGAGCTTCATTGTCTACTGACATTAAATAATCATTTTCTGACCACTCACATAATTTCCCACAACTGTGAAATTTAAATTCATGAAAATAGGAAAAAAGCTTAAACCCCATAATTTTGTGCAACTGTGAAAATTTAAAATTGAAAAAAAAAATTTAATAAAACACTGCTATTATATTGAAATTATAAAAATATTCTAATCTGCATCCCATTGATTTCAATGAAAATAGGAACACATCCAATATGTGGTACAAACTAATCATTCTCATATAATATTCACCGTAACTGTATGACCAATAATGAAACTCTCCTGTTGATTGATTATTTCAACAGCAATAGGAACAGATCTAATATGTGGTGCAGAATAATCACTCATATAATATTCACAATAACTGTATTACTGATAATGAAACTCTTCTGATGATTTCAATGGGCTTTGCATCAGACCTTCTCCATGAAGTAGATCTGCAGTATTAAACATTCACCATAATTTGTTAACTCCTACAAATATTAGTCCCAGTTCTGAAGCCCTTCTTTTGTTTCTACTTATTCTTTACTAAGGTAATATCCTTTTTATTTCTGTGGGCATTGCTCAAAGCAGAATTGAATACAGAACTTGGAATCTGGCCTCTAGAGACTTGCAATTATTTTGGAGCTAGGTTTCGCTCTCACTTTTTCCAGTGCAAATCTAAAATAACTCCTCTGAACTTAATCATATTCTTTTGGATTTATATTGATATAAAGAAGATCAGAATCTGAACTAGATTGTCTAACAGTCTGGGTCAGGTGCCAACCTACTTGATATTAGTATAAATCCAAAGAAATATTATTGACTTCAGAGGAGTTATTTTAGATATACACTGGAGTGAGAGGAAAACTTGGCTCCAAAATAATTTGAAGCTTGGTATGGTTACTTGAAACTCTCTGTTGAAATCCATAGCTGTATATCATATTCTATCTAGCAACCCTGGGAAATGAGCAGCTGTTTCTAAGGCTCAGTGGTTTCTAGCTCCATTGAGTGGGTAAACCATACCGTTTATTCTTTCAGCTGTAAAATGGGGTTTTCCACCTCATTTCGCCATTTAAACTATGAAATACACTGTTTGTATTATTTTGTAATTTATACAAAATCAGTGACATTCACTTGGCACGGGGTATAAAGTCATGGAAAAAAGTATTTATTTGTTTACACCAATTTTTTTCTTTAACTTTATGCCTCATGTATCTCATGATGCTTATATAGGTCTTAAAGTACTAATTTTAAATAACTCAAAGGCACCTGACTTGTGGTGAACTTTTAATGTTTGCTGCCCCTATTTTCTTACCACAAGGTCAGTTAACGTTCCTTGCATTCACTCATGTGAGAAAAGGAGCTGGTGGTGGAAAAGAAGAAAGGAGTCCTATGGCACTTAAAGACTAACAAATTTATTTATTTATTTATTTATTGCATGAGCTTTCGTGGGAGAAAATTTCCACTTTGTCAGACACTTTGAAGATTGGGGAACGTACAGAATGGGAGTAAAATAAATGCAAGGAAGGAAGTGTAAGCCATTGGACATACTGGACAACAAATCAAAGCAGATGGGCAATGCAGCAAGACTTCAAAGAGAAGTAGCAGAACTAGAACTGATATGCAGATTTGATTTTGTGAAAGCAGGATTAAATCACGACTCTGGATTCTTTTCCTATTACAACAAGTGATTTGATCTCACCTTCATCTATAGGGTGTTTCCCAGGGTTTGAATGTTAGCAACTTCTTTGATTTGCTGTTACAGTATGATCTAATCCCATGATTTACACTTCCTTCCCTGCATTTATTTTGCTCCCATTCTGTAAATTCCCCCATCTTCAAAGTATCTGATGCAGTGGGATTTTTTCCCACAGAAACTCATGCAATAAATAAATTTATTAGTCACTAAGTGCCACAGGACTCCTTGCTTGTTTTGCAGAACTAGATTAACACGGCTACCCCTTCATAGTGGAAAGGGGCAGTCTTTTCTTCTCTGCAACAGAATATACTGTAGAGTAGACACTCTGACTACGTCTACACTGTGGGGTGGGGGAGGCCCTGGAAGTTGACTTAACAAGGTTGACTTTAAGTCAACCTTGTTAAGTCGACTTCAGGGTATGTCTGTGTAGACAGAGAACAGACATACCCAGGGTGCCCCTCCTCCTACCCTGCCCCCTAGTCTGGATTGGGTACCCTTAGCCCAATGGGCTCCAGGGCCTGATCCAGATGGGGGCTGATCTGGCTCCTGCCCTCTAAGGAGGAGCTGGGTCCTGCTCCCAGCCCCTCTCTGCTGGGGCCAGTAAAGAGGGGCTAGGAGCCTGACTTGGCTCTTACCCCTCTTTACTGGCAGTGGAGGATTCCAGCTCCTGCCAGCCCTGACAAGTGAGGGGAGCCAAAGTTGCCCCCCCCCCACTTATCAGGGCAGGAGACTCCCCAGCCTGGTCAATTTTACAGGTGTGAAATTGACCAGGCTGCAGAGTGGCTGGACTCTGAAGCCTGGTCAATTTCACTTCTGTGAAAGTAATCAGGTTGCAGAGCTACCTACCAGGGGCACAGGCCCCAACATCGCCCCGGCTGCCTGCAAGCACCCAGTGGCATGGGATCCGACATTGCCCCTGGCTGCCTGCAGGCAGCCAGGGGTGCAGGATCCAACATCGCTCCTAGCTGCCAAGAAGCCAGGGGCAATGTTGGGACCCGCATCCCTGGCTGCTTGCAGTGCAGGGCTGGCAGCCAATCCGGCTCCCTGGTAAGATCAGGCCCCAGCCCGATCATGCCAAGGGGGGAAGGGGAAGGGGCCTGCCCTGTAAATTTGGCTTAAAAGCTTAAGCTGAATTTACGGGGCAGGAGTTATTAAGTCGACCTAAGCACTTGCTTAAGTTGACTTAATGATTTCTAAATACAGTCATGGTTTTATTTAAGTCGACTTAAGATCCCTTAAGTCAACTTAAAGCCCCAGTGTAGACATACTCTCTGTTAGAAACCACAAGAAAGCTTGAGCTCATGGTATTAGACCAGCAATTTACAAAATCTGTATCAGAATAAGAATTTATTATAATGAAACTGATTAAAATTATGAAAGTGTTTGCTAAGCAGTTTTGAGCTTCAGGTGAGGTTTGAGAACTTCTGTATTAGACTATTAATCAGACTATTAGACTACCAAACTGTACCAAAACACATGATGTAGGGCAAATGGAAGACTTTGTGATGGTATAATAATAGTGGGCAATGGAGGCCCCCTCCCCTAAACACATTTCTACTCTGCCAGACTATGTAGTAAATAAGTAGTTATCTAGATGTTAGATTGTAGGATAAAGTTGCTGGGAATCAACACCCCAGCAGACAGTCTGTATGACCAGCAGAGGACTTGATCACCCCTCCCTGTAAGTAATGGGCTATAACAATAGCTTGTTTCCCTGACTTCACTGGACTTCTCCATAGGACCTTGAAGGGTTCCTTGGAGGACATCAATCCCCTGCTGAAGCCCACGGTTGTGAAGTGGGGGTCTCTGACTGCTGATTGGGTTGTAAGCCTGTCTATATTAATTTGTGTTTAACTCTGGGTATATCACTTTGTCTGGGTATTTAGTTAAGTAATCAGTTAGTGAATAAAACACTTATTTCCTGCTATGTGCATCTCGGTGGTTGTTGCTCCTGCAATCCCGGACCTGAAACCCACTTGGTAGTGGGGAACACATGGAGGCATTTTCCTGACTTTCCTTCTTTTCTTCACTTTAAAAACAGCTCAATGTCACTTCTGAGGTTCTATTACCATTGTCAGGTACACGTCTTATTGTGAATTCTAAGGACAGCTGGCTCAGTGAGCAGTGGAAAGAAGAACATTTCTCATGAAGAAAAGAGCATTCAGAACAAATTAAGGAATGGGAGAACAATAAGGTCTGGAGGGGAGTGGAAGGGAAAGAAATAGATCAGGGCCAGAAAGTGAAGGATTTTAATTTTCAAAAAGAATGTAGTAAAAAGTTTATGGTTCCCTCTTGAATTCTAAATCCACATTGAGTAGGTTAATAATTAAATCAAACAAGTTCTCATATCTCAAAGTAAACTGGTATTTTTCCATCTGCTTGTTCATAACTTTTTATGTATTTAAGCAGATTAAATAATTGATTTTCAGTAAAATTCTCATTTTACAACCTACTGAGATTCATTTCTTTAAAAGTTTAATCTAAGTTTGTCTTGAGCAAATTCTTCATTAGTTTTCCAAGGGAAAGTTGACATAAAAGAATTTTATTGCTCGTTATTGCCATGTAATTTTCATTTAGAGAGAAGTACAATGTTCTATTTAACATATTTCATTTATATTATGCCTTTTATTTCTTTGTGAAAAGCATTTGTTTGAAGATGGATGGTAAAGCATAATGGGTATGTCTACATTGGAGCCTTAGGTAGGCTTAACCTTCCTTAAGTCAACCTAAGGAACTCCCTGTCCACACTGGTCTTCTATTAAGTCGACTTAAGCGCTTCCTTAAGTTGACTTAATAACACCACCTCTTCAGGTCGACTTCACGCTTTGTTTGAATTTATTATGTCGACTTAAGCCAGTGCAGCTGGGGAGTGGCCCTTAAGTTGACTTAATAAGGTCAATTTAAATGTTAAGTTGACTAGCACCTGCCAGTGTGGACGTGCACAGTCTACAGGAGTTTTGAATGTGGATGCTCTAAGTCAACTCAACAGGGTCATCTTTAAGTCGACCTAAAGTCAACATTGTTAAATCAACTTAACAAACCCTCCAACGCAGACAACATACCCAATGATTTCAAAGGAGCTGCTGTCTTTCTCATATGGACAGAGAAGCAAAGGCCATATTTGGGGCAAATGGTCAGGAAGATCCCAGTGCTCCAGTGAGAGACAGCATTATCATTTGAAGAACAGTGCTTGTGGTAACAAATCATTGCCTGTAAGTGAAATGAGCTATTGTCTGTTGGTGAAAGATTGAAGTTCTAAAGTGAAATATTTTTTTCCTTGTTTAGCAAAGTACTTAAAGATGCTATAATTTTCTCAGCTCAGCTGATTTCAAAGGAGTTCAGCACACCAGTGAAATGCCTTCCTTTAGCTGGGATTTTGAAGGGAATTGATCTTTATCTGGATTTTAAATAATTAAAAAAAAATCCAAATATCCAAGGCTCTAGGTAACCTCTTATGTCACTAACAGTGCAATTAGATCTCAGCAGCATGAAATGATCAGTTCAACAGTAACTCAGTCAGTCAGAAACCTACAGAAATTCTTTTGCACTCTGTTGTTATGGGAAGCACCTTCTTCAAAAACACCATGGCTGTGTTCAGTCGTGAGTTTTATTTAGAAACAACAACCGTTGTTTCGAAATAAAATTTCTCATGTCCACACGACGTGCCGTTATTTTGAAACGGTTAAACCTGCCTTGACATTGAAATAGCCATTGTTTTGAAATAGCTGTTTCGAAACAACAGCATTTGGACACATTATTTCGAAACGGCCGTTTCAAAACAATCCATCCAAATGGCTGTTTCAAAACAATGGGTCCAAAAACCCGTTGGTTCGAAACAATGCTATTTTGAAAGTGGCTTTAGGTGACCTTCCTGCTCCCAGGGTGCCCAGGGGCAGGAAGTGCCCTGCAGCCTGCTCCCTCATGCTGCCAGCCTCAGCCTGAGCACAGTGAGGATGGCAGAGACCAGCAGAGGTGCTCACGCACTGGGCCGACGCTGGGGGTCCATATGGCCCTCATCAGGATCTGGTCCGGGGAGGACATTAGGGCACGGTTCCGGGCCAGACACCGGAACATCAACGTCTATTCAGACATCGCCCAGGCCCTGGTGCAGGAGGGCTTCGAGCGCACCACCGAGCAGGTGCACTTGAAATTCAAGGGCCTGCATAAGGACTATGCCCTGGTAAGGGATGCGAGGATCCTCCACGGGGCAGCAGCTGCCACCAGCTGCCCTTTCTACGAGGAGCTGGATGCATTCCTGAGCCAGGAGCCAGGCCCCCCCCCCCCCAACATGTGCAGGACTCCAGCGAGCTGTGCACCAGCCCCACATCGCCAGAGCCTGAGCGGACTGCCTCGGAGTACGAGGAACCCCTCAAGGTGGGTGAGACCAGCTGGCCCAGCTCAGCTCCTCCTGCAAGCCTGGAGCTCCTGCCAGAAGTGGAACCCCAGCCCAGCAGCCCTGAGGAGGAAGCAGAGGAGGAGGAGGCAGCTGCTGAGGAGGGGCTATCACTCTGGACATCAGGCATCGCAGTTGGTGAGTGTCCCCCCCTCCTCCCCAGACAGGGAGGCCCAGGAGTGCAGGGACTGGCTCCCAAGGGGGGCAGGGCGCACAGGCTCTCCCATGGATGTAGTTCGCAGAGGGCATGTGGAGACAGGGTCCCATGCCCAAGAAGGATGGGGGTCCCTCAGCACGGGGGTGGGGGAATAGGTAGGCGTGGCAGCATGCAGGGCAGAGAGTCTGCAGCCAGCACTGCTGTCACATGGCCTCAGGAGACTGCTCGGGCCACATGCTGCCAAGGACAGCTCAGAACTGTGGGCCACGAGGCCACATGGCCCCTGAGTGCAGTGTACACAGCACACAACTGGGAATCCTGTTGGTAGTCAGGGCATGGGCTTGCAGCTCACAGGCTGCACACACCAAGGCCAATAGGCTGAAGCTTATCTGTTCTCCCTTCTGCCCTGCAGCTTGTTCACCCACACGCCAGCCTTCTGCCCCAGGCCTGCCAACCACCGCACGGCCCAGGAGAAGAGCCCACCTGAGCCAGGATGACATACTGGCCAGCGTGTTGGAGCTCAGCCAGCAGGCGAACAAGTCAACCCGGGCCTGGCATGTCGAGCAGGCCAGCCGCCAGGTTGCCACTATCCGGCAGCTGCAGCATGCCGGCAACACTGAAGACCGTGTTGTGGCAGCCCTAGCGCAGGAGGCGATGGCACTTGAACAGCAGGCGACCTCGCTTGACCGCCAGGCGACCGCCCTCAACTGGCAAGGAACAGCCCTGGAAAATCTCCAGACTGTGGTCCAGCGCATTGGGGATCACCTTTACTCCCAGCAGGGGATGGACTGTCCTCCCAGGGACCCACGTGCCCCTCATCGCTGGCACCCCCAGACCTGGGGTGGCCTTGGAGAAGGCCGTGGGGCTGTGGGCCCTGCCCCAGGGGTGGCTCCCCCCTAATATGTCCCCCCAGTTGTTCCCAAAATACCACCCCATATCCCCCATCCCAGTTCTGTGCCCCCAGTTGTGCCCCCACTCGACCTTTCCTGGCTGCCCAGCTCCGCCTTCCCCAGCCCCCTTGTTCATGTAAATAAATCCAGTTCACCCATGTTATAAGTTGTGTTGAGTGTTTTACTGGGTTGGATTCAGGTGTGGGTGGGTTGGGTGGCAGCTGGCTGGGCAGAAAGGGGGAGCGGGCAGTGTGGTGGGGCTCACCTGGTGATGTGGGTGGCATCAACTATCCCTCCATACATTGGAAAGCCCAGGGCAGTTTGGCTGGCAATGCTGTCCTGCAGCACTCCCAGGGTGACGAGGCATGGCCGCAGGACCAGCTGATCGCATGGGTGACCTGAAGCGGCAGTTCCCTGATGGCGGATGTCCCAACGCTGACGAGATGGGCAATGGACCTGTGGGACTCGGGAGTGGCCATCTTCCAGAGAGCAATGGCCACGCTCTTGTTCACAGGGATGCTTGCCCTCATCACCATGTGCCCTTGGCGTAGGACTGGAGTGAGCTCAGCGATGAGGGGTGATGGTCTCCCTGCTAACCTGAGGTTCCTCCTCCAGGCTTGTTGCTCCAGGTTCACTGGACAACCCATTCACACCACCCTGTGCTGGTGCCCAGTGCCCAGGAGGGGCTTTGGCACAGAAGGGGGATAGGGAGCTATTGCTGCTGTGAGGGCCACTGAGACGGTGGTCCGGGGCTCAGCCTCGGGCTCAGGGAAGAGTGTGTCCCACAGCAAGGCAGCACCCTGCAGGCTAGCAGCAGGTCTACCAAGTGCTCAAGATGGTATGGGAGTCAGGGAGCATCCCTAGCCATCTCTCTCGCAAGCGCTTGGGAGTCACAATGGACAGGGAGGGATGTCCATTCATGCTTTTATGTGATTGGCTGGCAACCTGGCTGGCAAGATGGCCACCAACATGGGCCAGTGAGCCAGCCATGTTGCCACACCTCCCATCCTGCCCCTCTCCTAAAATCAAAATAGCATGTCCACACACAGGGCATGCTATTTTGATTTGAAGGGCTTCCCTTAATTTGAATTTAAAAACTGTTAATTCGAATTAACTTATTTCAAAATTTTGAAATAAGCTTTTATTTCGAAATAAAAGCTTAGGTGTGAACACAGCCTATGAGACATATCTTTTGTTAAATGACCAGGAGGTCACCAAAATTGGGTTACCCTGGACCAAGAGTGGGTGCCAGGAGCAAGTTGCAATGGACTGTAGCCCTAACATGTAGCTCTTTCCCAGAAACCCTTTCATAATGATCAGGATCCTGCTTGAACATCCCTGTTGATTACAGTTGTAAAAGGATGGCATTGGGACAGAGGTGTATCCTTAGGTAGGTTAACCTATTTAAGATTTTATCACTCATAACCAACACCCGAAACTGCCTCCAGAGACGAATAGGGAAATAATGCAGATCCTGGAGCACTACTCTGTTATACTCCTATTAAGATGTTTTGCTCAATAAGTGAGGTATTTTATTCTGTACCATCTTCAGTCACTGAATGACTTTATATTTACATAAATGACTGATTTTTGAATGATGTGAATTCTATGAAGTAGTGCTTGTTCTCTGTACTGTGTCTTTAAAGCAAAATTCTGCAAATAGGACTGCTAGACCTTTAAAAATAAAAGGGGGTGGGTGGGATTTTATCTGTGGTGTAACTTTATCATGTTTGCCAGAGTTCTGCTAAGGAAGAAAAGCAACACCTGCCTCATTGTTTTTCACTACTTTTGATTTTGTAAGCACTATAAACGGGATGACAGATATCCAAATAGGTCCTTTCAAATAACCACTTATGGTCACACTAATTAGCTGACTAGCATGGAGCTAGAAGAAATAAAAAGGAAAAGGGAAGAAGAGGATTTTTAGATTATTATTATTCCTCATGGAAGCTGGAATTATAGCAGGTTAGACAAGCTCCTGTCAGGGATGGTTTAAGAGGGAACTGTGTCCTGCCAATGAGTGGAGGGGACTGGACTCGATGACCTCTGGTGGTCCAGTTTCTATAAGTCTATGGTTCTATGGTATTTCTTTCAGTTATGTCTTGTCTAGAGACAGCTATTCCTTCATATCATTTTAGATTTGGTTTAGTTCAGATGCATACTTAAAAGCAGGGATGTTGACACTACCTAAAACACTTGAATCTGCAAAACAGGCCAGGACATGTCATGAAAACATGCTCTCATGGGATGTTAGACCCTCATTGTTTCTAATCAAACCAGAAACAACACAAGAACAGACATTTCCGACAGTACTTTAGCATTTCTACATCTAGTTCAAGGAACAAGGGAGTACAGAAATGGAAAGTAATGGGGAAAATGGAAGTGAACTTTTTCAAACCTTACAAAGATTAGTTTCAGTTCTACAGAGGTTCTTAGTTTAGCCAAAATGTTTTTTAATCCACTGTCTCACTTTGTTTGGGACCTGCTTACTTGATAGCTTTCCTTCCCCCCTGTGCAATAGCACAGCAGTTGTGATAGCTGCTATAAAAGGAAGGAGCCACTCTCTATTTTAATAGGTTTTTTAGGGCTTTAAAGTGCTTGCCAGTGCACAGATGCCAGGGATGAGAGGGGCAACCGCTCCAGGCCGCATGGTTCAGTGGGCCTTGCTGCCCCCCCCCCCCACTGTCGTGCTGCTCCCTCCCCTGACCGGCTACTTTTGACAGGAAGCTGAAGGCAGCAGAGCAGGGCAGGAGTGTGGAACTTGGCCTCTGGGCTAGCACGCCCCGGCCCCCCCCCGGGGCAGAACAGCCATCCCAGGGGTAGGACGGGTCAGCCCAGAGGTGGGGCAGGAGAGCAAAGCCCTACCTCTGGGCTGGTCTGCCTTCCCTCCAAGAGTGGAAAGGCCAGCCCAGGAGATGGGAGGGAGCATGGGGCATGGTCTTTGGGCTGTCCCGCCCTGCCCTTAGTGCACTGGGGGGTTATTGGTCCTGGGCCCTGCCCTCCCCCAGGACATCCCTGCCAGTGAAATATCTAAGCATGTTAGCAGGGCATTTTCTCTTAATAAAAATTAATAATATCTAGCAATTATATGGAGCTTTTCATCCATACATCTCAAAGCACTTTACAAAAAAAGTATCATTATATCCATTTTACAGATGGGGAATATGAAGCATACAGAGGGAAGTGACTTGCCCAAAGTCACACAATAGGCCAGCAGAATTGGAACTGCTCATCTTTTCTTTTACTTTTTCTTCTCTCTTTTTTGGGGGGGCTGGGGGTTGGGACTGACAGAAGGATACACATGGTCAAATGTAGAGTGATGAATAGTGAATGGTTTAAGTGTTAATACAGTTATTGAGTTTGATGTTTACATCATATCCTTGAAAGTTTGTAAAACACTTTCAGTAAAGGACAGGTATCTACTGTTCCCCCAAACTGTACCCCAAGTTTGTGTGTGGATTCACCACATGCAGTCAAAGACAATTGAAATACAGATGATTTTTATTGAATGCCAGGATGAATAACCCTAAGCAAGCAAAGCAGAGTAATAAGTGGCAAGAGCTTACATCCCCTCAGCAGCCAGACGACACTGAGGAGGCTCCCGAAGCACCTTGGTCCTAAGTTACTGAAGCAGCCCAGGTCCTTAGTCCTATGGTGAAGTCCACAGATTCCCAGAGGCTATGCTAACATGTAGTATCTCAGGAGAAGGCAGGGTGATCAAACCCATTTTCCTTTCACACGCTCAGGCCAAAGGCCTAGGTCGCTTGAAGGAACAGATAAAAGAAGTACATCACAGCCAAGCTTTGTGAAACAGCATAAACAGCAAAATGCTTTATATCAGGCCCCAGCCGATTCACACAAGAAACTGGCTCCAGCTGGTGTTTTGGGCATGAAGCCCAGCATCAGTTCATGGTTGGGTCACTCATTGGGGGGAGGGGGGGGAGGATGTGTGTGCCGTTACCTGTTTATCACAAAATCTGTCACTTTAGTCCTACATCTACTACTCAAAATCTGAATAAATTAAAACAACAATGAAACTTCTGTTTATAACCATGCTACTTTCCACTGCCCCACATTTTTTCTTCTTTTCCAGCAGAATCAGAAGATCCACCAGTGTCATTGGCTTTATAGGAAATGACTGAAGTACTGCAGACCTGCTCTTCAGTTTTAATTATTAGAAGCAAACAGATGTTTAACTTTCATTGTTAATGAGTTCTTTGTTTCTGCTTTTAATCCCTGACTATTCACTAATGGACTCAAATCACCACAGGGTTCAAGAGGCCACTAAAATCTTTTACACTAAACACAACTGAGAATTCAAGTGTAAGCATTTTGTTCTTTTACTGAAATATATATAGACAATAATCATTTTGAAATCTCATGTTCTAAGAACACTTCTAGACATACTGGTGTTTTTTCCATTGTTATTCCTTTCCTACTTTCATGACTGATTATTGACCGTTCACCTTAGTACACTGTCTGGGACATTCTACTTATTTCCAGACAGAAATTAAACAAAATGATGAGTCAAAATGGAGGATCTAGTAAACATTGGAATATAGAAAGGACAACAGAGTTAAAATGGTGTACATCCAGAGTAACTCAATTGACTTCAGCAGAGTTGCATAGCTTTATATCATTGTAACTAAGAACTATGCTGAGTATAACTTATAACTTCTGCAGCTCATGACTTAGAGGGCGTTCTAGATGTGTGCATAGATGGAGTGAGCTGAGCTCCTCCGACACTCTGGCTGCTGGACAGGCCTCTGTAGTTCATAAAGCACACAGAATGGTCCTGAGGCTGCTTTAAACTCCACAGAGCCAAGATCTTCTGTGACCATGGTTCCTGGAAGGCCTATACTGTGAATGCTTACTCTGGGCAAATTGCAAGACATAGCTACACAATCCCCAAAACTGGTGGTTTATTCTATAATTAGCTCCACCATGCTTGGTGGAGGGTCAAACTTGGAAACCATCTCTTAAGTGGCCAGAGGGTACACCCCCATTGCCTGGGATCAATACCAGTGTGGAGTGACTTTGGAGTGAGTGGTCACCTCACAAAGTGGGTAAGTCAGGGTTCAGGAATAGAGATGGGGTGGGTGACAGAAGTACTTTGGACCAGATTCTGGTAGCAACCTGTCCGAACCCCTATCTGGACAGGCAAGTCTACTATAGTGACTAGTTATTGAAAACTGGATTCACTCTGTTAGGTCCCCTACTCCCAAAGGACCAGGCACTGATCCCTAGGTCAAAATGAGTCTTAGATATTAGTCAGTAATCACACAGTGGCCAAACCTCTTCTAATTAAAGATTTTAAACATTAAAAGGTAGAAAGGAAAAAGACAGTTGCTAGGGTTAAAATATTAATACAAGGGTCAACCACCTTTTCCAGCCCTCACGCCAGCCCCACCCCCCACACTCTCAGCAGGTGCTGGGGTTAGGTCTAGCAGGTGCTGGAGGAAGGGCTCGGGGTGGCAAAAGCTGCGCATGGAGTGGTTCTTGTAGCTTCAGTCCCTGCTGGGCTGGGGGTCAGGAAGGGAGAGCAGCTGAAGGATCAGGAGTGCTGCATGCCACGCTGAATGGGCACGCATGTGCCATGGTTGGCACACATGCCCTAGGTTGCTGACCCCTGGATTAATATATAGATATTTGCAAAGTCCTAAAGTAAGTTTCATAGCAGAGATAGCAAGGTTGCTGATTTGAAAAAGAATTTCTAGAATCAATTTGAAAAGCTATAGTCCAATAGGCAGTCTAAAGTTAGAGTTCCTTCAAATTGTTCCATAAGAATTCCAAGGTAAATCCAGAGTAAACTTGGAGACTTCAGTTTTGTGATATAGACCTTCCCTATCAAAAGAGTAAGCAGACCTGAGATTAAAAGGGATTAGGCCCAAAGCTTTCTTCATAGTTGAAGCAAGATGGGCACTTGCAGGATCTCCACCATATGGGCTTTCATGAAAGAGAGTCAATAGTTTGATCTTTACTCAATGGTTCCTTTCTCAGACAATACAGTCATCAGCAGCCACTCACACTATCAAGACAAACTAGCAAGATAATATTTTACTATATGGATTTACAAGTTTCAAAGAGAAATTAGAACAATAATATTACACACCAAGCCCCATCTAAATGATAATATCCCTTTTTGGTCTTGAATCAATAGAATATAGTAATGAAGCATTATGAGACAGGAACAAGATTTTAGCATCTACAGGTTAATTAGATCACATTGTTAATATACATATTATTAGAAGTTTAACAAAGACAAATTTACCATCTACTCCTAATTCTCTGTAAGTACAAGAAAAACATTTCAAAGAATCCAGTCTCTTTAACGTGGCTTTGATAACTATCTACAAGGCACGGCTATTTACCATGGCAATATCCTTTTGATATCTTCTTAAGGGTTACTTCCATTTCACCTATACTGCTGATTGTTTAACCTTTGCTGGTTCAGTGCTGTACCTTCACAGAACTCGTCAAAGGACCTGTGACCAATAACTGACAACTTTGCAGCAGGGACTGAGGGATAGATAATTTGGCCCAAGTGAATTTATCTGCAGTGCTCCTCTGAGATTGAGAAGTACTTTTATCATCATTTTACAGATGTCAAAACTGAGACACAAAATCATCGAATGACATGTCAAAAGTCATAGAAGACATCCGTGGAAGGACTGAGGTTTGAACCCAGGCCAGAAACTTGAACTCTCTCGCCTCTAGTACATCTGGCTATTCTAATGACTAGTAAGAACATGCCTATTTTCATTACCAGGGACTCATAAAAACTAATAGAGTTGTTAGGCTGTTCTTAAGCATCTCCTCTCCTGCTGTACCAAACCAAATGAGTTATATCTGTTTATAATATGTGGAGCACAGAGTGATGAGATAGCTAGTGTAAAAAAATCAGGATGGGGGTGGGAGTCAAAAGGCACCCATATAAGACAAAGCCCCAAATATTGGGGCTATCCTTGTAAACTTGAGATATCTGGTCACCCTAGTGGGGGAGATGAGATTTTGTAAGAACAAGGCAAGGCAGTGAAAAAATTGATGGAGCTGGAAAGAGAAAGAAGGCTGTGTGTCACAGAGGATTGGGAGGCCTAGTCTGTGCCAGGCCTCAAAGCATTGTTTTCTAAGCAGTTGTTTTGCTGGGGGTTCATATTGATTAAGTAGTCTATCAAATACTGGAAGTAATATTAATGTTAAAATCCAGATGGAGGTCAGGTGCTGGTGACATGCACAAAAGGAAAAGGGAAGAGGAACTTTGTGGGAGCTGTCTTAATCCAATGGCTGATGTAAGCAATGTGAAGCATTTATACAGTCCTGTGTTGCATGAGGGACAACCAAACCTCAGCAGTGGCAGATTCCACCACTGACCACATATTCCCTAAGTGTTGCTCCATAATGGGCACATATACCCTGTTTGGTTGCTCACAGTCAGTCCCTATCCCCCCATGCAGCAACTGCATTGATTGATTCCACTAAAGATGGGCTCCTCTGTGCCCACAAAGGGACTGGATAGGAACCCCAAAATGGGACAGCTTGCTTTGTAGGATGCTGCTAGTGATTAATCAAAAATATTAAGTAGAGCTTCTTTAGGGAGAGGACTGGACATAGAGCAATCCTGCTGCTCCTTGCTCATAGGGCATGTCTATATGGGAGCTGGAGGAGTAATTTCTGCTTTAAGTAGACCTATACATGCTAGCTGTGATCAGGCTAGTATGCTAAACATAAAACATGGAAGTATGCAAGCTAAATTCTGTGAAAGCAGGACTCAATCAAGACTATGGGTTCTTTTCCCATTACAAAAGGTAATTTGACTTCAGGCTTCCCATGGTTTGAGCCTGTAAACTGCTCTGATTTGCTGTTACTGTGTGAGCTGATCATATGTTTTACACCCCCTTGCATTTAGTTTCATTCCTTTCTGTAAGTTCACCCATCTTTGAAGCATCTGAGGAAGTGGGATCTTCTCCCACGAAAGCTCATGCAAAAAATAAATCTGTTAGTCTTCAAGTGCCACACAACTCCTTGTTTTTTTTAGCAGTACAGACTAGCCACCAAAGTACGTACCCGGAACTTGATTGTACTTGGGCAGTTCCCTTCTTATTGCTCATGATGCAGTGGCAACATTTCTGGTTTTAGTGTGGTAACTGGGACTGAGCTTGCTAGCCTGGGCAAGTCTACACATGCTGCAAACAGTGTAGCCCTACTCTTACTGGTTGCAGTGCCTCCTTTTCTTCCACCTGCAAAGCACATGCTGACTGGCCAGGCCTCCTACAAAACTCCTGTGACTCTGAAAGATGACAAGGATGTCTATTGGTGGGGTCTAGGTGGAGGGGCTTTTTCTTGACTCGGTAGGAGGCTCTCTCAACAGCACCTGGCATCCTGTGAGCAGCTGAGTCTGTGTGAAACTGCTGCTGTTCCCTAGTCTCACATGCCATTCCCATATCCTGCTTTCAATCAAGGAGTGACAGGCAATTCTTTTAAACTGAAAAGTCTCTAAGTTCCAAACAGCATACTGGATTTCAACAAAACTAAGACATTGTCTCCTCAGATATGAACTTATTTCTAATAGCTCTTCTAATATGCCCCAGTTAGTGCAGTGGGTGAAATGTGCATCTAATATTTGATTATTCCCACCAGCTTAGTATTACAGGCATCCCATTTTCTTTCATCCTCTGCAAGCTTTTCCTCACCCAGTCAGCTGTGCATTTCTCTATATTCATCAAAACTACAGATCAGGTGACTAACACATTAGTATAGCCCTACATGGGTCAGGTTAAGGAACCTTAGAACAATGTATGTTTATTATTCCAGTGAATTACATTTGGGTTATAATTTCAATACACTTAATGTTGCATCTGAAGAAATAGGATGGAGTCTATGAAAGTTTATGCCTAAAGAAATTTGTTAGTCTTTAAGGTGCCACAGGACTTATGTTTTCAATAATTTTAGTTTATAATCAGGTTTCTTTTAGATTCCCTGTGAATTAAAAGACCAACATGAGCTGAAGAAGCATTTTCCATAAAATGGTCCAAGTAAGATTGAAAAGTTTTTGGGTTTTTCAAAGAATGAAGCTTCTCCCCCTATATTTAAAACTTTGCTAGTGAGGTAACTAAAGAGATTAAAGTTGATAGGGTGCTGCTAAGAATGTACAATCTGAGGTCTACTGAAGGTTATCTCCTCAGTCGGGGTTTGAAGTGGTATTTATTGTTAGAGTGCCTAGCCTGCTGTGGTCTATGACTAGTGAAATAACAGATCTTGGCTGGACTCTGATATAAACACCTTTAATCAATCAGCATCATACTGTTCCTGTAGGTTTGATATTGAAAAATACGGGGCATTTTCTGAATAAAGGCCATTCATGTAATTAAAAAAAATAATTTGCAAATAAAAGCCATTTCAGGAAAGCCACTTAAAAGTTTATTTTCTTCAGCATGTTTCAGGTAATAGGATGGTACAAATTAAATACTTTTTATGCTTAATTGGGTTCATTTGCAGGAATTGATAGTTTATCCTGTATTTTGGTAATATATAAGAAGATTATACATTGCAAAAGGTTTTTTTATTGCTTTGTATCAGTGGGTTCATCTGCATGTGAGAAAAATGTTTTAAACATCTGCTTTAATGATGCTTATTAGAAAGTACAGTTGATTGAATAATGCAAACACAGTTCTAAGATTATTTGCTCAAAAGGTTAAAGGAATTTGCCTTGTCCACAAAAACACTGTTTTGGGGTTCACAAACCTTTAAGTGTTTGAGCTTCCCTGGCAAAAATATTTGTGAGAAGGAATTTCAAAGGCACATGTGAGAATAAGGATGGAAACTGACTTTAAATTTGGATGTGCAAGAATTCATGGTAGAAATACTGGTGTACTGATCTCTTCAGAGGACACCCCAAAAACCATTTGCAGAAAAAACTTAAATAAGAGAAAGTCTAGGAGTGACCATAAGCTACATGAATTCAATATGGTGTTGATCTTTGACCTCTCACCTGAGCTTGGGTGATCAGGTATATAAAGTGTTAGTAAAACATTTAAATTTTATTTTAAAATAGACTTTGCACTTTCAACCTCAATGTTCTTGTTTTGGTGACTGTTCTATGTAAGTCTCATATACAGTTAAGTGGAATCTTTTCATTGATTACAGTGGACTTTAGATAAAGCCTTCTGTGAGTATGCACTGCTGTTTTCTCTCTTTTGGTGTAGAAGATCCAGATCCAGTAAAGATGGTGGTGATAGTAAGTAATAACATTTACAAGGCACTCAGACCCAAAGACTTTCAGAACTTAAGTAAAATAACAAAGCCCAACTCCTTGACCCCACAAGACAAAATGACTCAGTAGTTTAGGACCAAGTAACAACCTTCTTAATATTAAACAAGATAAATTAGTATCTCTTCACTGAATTGAGATACCTTTTACTACAGCTGTTTATGGTTGTCACTTCATTTATAGATGAGTCAATCAACAGGAAGAACAGAATTATGTGGCATAAACCTGCTGTCTGTTATTATGGAAAATCATGTGTTGGCTTCAGTGGGACGTTTGCCTAAATAAAGTCAGCAAGATACAATCAGTAAAAAATAGTTGTAGGCTCTTTATTCCACTAGTTTATTCCAGACTAGTTCATTTGATTTTGTTTATATGGTTTAAAAGTCAAGAATTTTCCATCTTTCACCTTCTTTTGTGCTTCTGCTTTCACATAGATTACTTCTGCTTTAACTTTCATTGAGCATGTGTTCTCTCCCTGTGGCTAACATTGTGTTAGCAGTTAAAATGTCCAAGAAACTTCTCTAACTTCAGGTGTGTGAAACTATTAATTATTGGTTTTGTTTGTGCTTTTTCTTTTTATAATCTCAAATGCCTTTAGGTTGGTTTTGGGTTCCTAAACTTTTCTCTTCCTTGTCCCCATTATCCTTCATGGAAGTACTTAGGGAAGGATAGAAAGGAAAATAAAAATGGACATTCCCCACAATGAGCAATTCATCCAATCAGGATTTGAGCTTCTTAAAGAAACAGGTCAAAATTTAACTGCCTGCATCTCCTGCATCTAAAACCTTGTATCTGTACTCATAAATGGGTAGATATACAATTACCCATTTATGAGCAGAAAAGCAGAATTTATGCCACACACACACACACACACACACACACACACACACACACACAGTATGTACATATTTTGGTGGCCAGAATTGAAAATTTAATTATTTGGGTTTGATTGCTGTTAAAAAAAATAAAAAAAATAAATAAAAAAAAACACACACACACCTGATGTTTGTGAGAATGTAGATAGAACAAACCAGGAACTGACAAAATGGACCAGATCAGTGACTCATCTAATCCACTTATCTGAATGGCCCAGAATGGGTCATTTGGGTTTAATTCTCTTAAAATAACTGAACACCATGATATCTAAATTTTGAAAATGATATGTGAGATCTGAGAATCTAAAACAGGAATTGCCAAATGGATGATCAGTGATAAATTTAAAACCTCTTGCCAGGTAAACTTTTATGACAATATACACATTTAATAATCCTAGCATCCAAGGAACAGGTACAGAACAGTTAGTGGCAAGACAGGTATTCCACCCACCATATGGCTCAATCCTGATCCAGAAGGGGAAAGAGCAGCTCAGTTCCAACTGTCCATTTGGTTTTTGGCCTCTGCATGCCCTGCCAGTAAATGTGCAAGCTAGTGACAAGCGTGATTGTTATTCTGTAATTTGGCCATTGTGCTTTGGAAACTGCAGTGACAGACCAGACTAACAACGTGGGTGTGTCTCTCTATGTGCTTGTGCAGGCACACATGCGTGAAGTTCTTGGGGGTAACAAGGAGAGAGAATTAGATCACCATCACAGAACTATCGCACATGGAACTGAATTCAGACCATGTAATGCTAGGCACCACATTTCTGCTGCTTATGGGTGTAATCATTTGAGCATAGTTAGATTTTATATGATGTCTTACTGAAAAAAGAATGAACATCTACTAATTTTATTGCAGGAATGTAGCAGCAGCAGCAGGCCAGTGATGATGCTGATCTATTCTGACAGTTAGTTAATGTCTTCATTTAGAAGGTACTTTGCTGGAGGCTGTCTGTGTCACCATACTGCTTTGACCTTTCTTGATATAACTTCATATAGCAAATTTTGTTGTCCATTAATGCAAGGATTTTTTTAATCATTGCTACTTTTTCTCTCTCATTGAATATCCATGTTGTGGATCATTTTCCCTACTCCAGAGGTGTTCTAATCTCTCCCTTGGTCTTTGCAACTTATCAGAAAAATGATTGTCAGCAGTATAGCAATATTGTTTGCTAGCTCCTTTTATAATCTAGTAGCCATATTGTCTGGGCTCACTGATTTGCACATGTATGTACTCAGCATACATCCTCTCTCTCACTTTCTAGTGTCATTTCTGAATTACTTTATTTTTCTTGTTGCAGACAGTTTTTTAAAGGAGCTAATCTGTGGCACCAGATCTACTGCTATATTTACAAGGAGGGGAGTTGGAGCAGCAAAACTTTGGGAGTCCTTTGGAGAATGACTGTCTTTCTTGTCTACTTAAATTTCAATATCTTCACAGCAAGTATTGTCTCTCAATATGTGTATGTACAGCACCTAGCACACTGGTGCCCTTCTCTTAACTGGGGCCACTTGTCATGGTGTTCTTGTAATACAGATAATATTAAATTGTAGAACTACACTCACAGATTTCAGAAATGGAAGTGGGTACACTATTTTATATCCACTCCATGCTCCAGCCTCCAGAAAACAAACTTTGACCTCCTCCAGCTAAATTTATGGGTACCAACCAGTTCAATGAATGAGTCAGGTTTTGATACATTAGAAATGCTGCTGTCAGGCATAGCTATTTCATAAATTGTCATCTGAGTCTTAAATCACTAATCCCACTCCAACTGTTTGCTTTTTCACTAGAACAAGATCTAGGAGAACAAAAAGAGTAATGACAGGATATACCCAAAAGCAAGTTTCAAGACAGTGCTGAGATTGTTAGCTTCATGTAACTAAACACCCAGACTCTGAAGGAATGGAAAAGTAGCTTGCACATTTAACAGCTGTGGGTGATAGTGTGTCTAATGCAAAAGATTACCCTCAGGGGCTGCCAGATTACACTACCAAGTACATTAATGATTAATTTTTATATTTGTAATTTCAAATCCATCCTGATTCAGAACTGAAAAATGAAAACAAGAATGAGGGCTTAAATGTAGTAGAGAAATGTCATTAGCCTTAGTTAGCCTTTCCTTCACTATGAAAAAGGTGTATTCTTAACTTGAGTTAGTTAATCTTAGTTAAAAAGCTAGCAAAGACAAGATAGTTGCACTTTTCAAATGAATTAGCAGGCTGAGTTAAACTCCATAATCCCCTGGAGTCTTCACATGTATTAGCAGGTCCATTTAAAGACAGAGACTGCCTTGTCTTGACTAGGACTTTAACCCAAATTCAAATTATTTGATTCTCCTAACAATTGCTTTGAGAAAAGTGACTGGTAATAGCAAAAGAATTTACTCAGATATGTTTTATATGTGTGGTAAGGGATCTGGGTGTCATAGTGGAGGACAAAGTTAAATATGAGTAAGGTTACCATATTTGAACTTTCCAAAAAGAGGACACTCTGGAGAGGGGAAGAGGAGGGTAGGTCTTGAAGGTGAAGTGACTACTCCACCACTTGTGTGGTGGGAGGGGGTGGAACTAGTAAGGGGAGTTTGGTGGGGAGGAAGATGGAGCACTCTCCTTTGAAGAGAGCTCTACCATCTTGGAAGAGAGCTGCCATCTCTGTGGTTGAACATTTTTAATAGCAAGTTAGACAAACTCTGGACTCAATGGCCTCTTATGGTCCCTTCCAGTTTCCATGATTTTATAATATAATTAAAAGTAATTATTGTGAACTGGAATAATGGTTCAGCAAAAAAATACTACGTATGCTGGTGTGTCAAGATCTTTTTGGATATGATGCTGAATGCAGGTGACACAGTTCTCTGATTAACCAAACAGAAATAAAACCATGCAAATCTGCAGATAATGAAGAGACAATAGCAGCAAATTAAGAATCAAAAGCATTCAGCTTGTGTTACACTGCCTAACTTATAAACATGATCCAAATACCCGCTTAAATTAGGCATGAATACAAATTGGGTTTATGTTTTTTTGTGATCCCTGAAAGTGAAAGGAGGGACAGAATTGCCCTTTTGCTATCTCAAAAGCTCTTAAACCTTATTAAGAGAAGAACTGAAACACTCTCTGATTTTACTTGAGCTGTTGAGTTGTACTGAAATAGTATTTTCAACAATCCATGGAGAAAGAGTAATATTACAACCACTTTTTATAACGGTGATACCACCACCAAGAGATCCATGGTGTCCTTAAATAATAGACTTGCAAGAAATTGCACTAAGTGAAAATTCATTTAAATGAAAATGAAAAGCACCTCTAATTTAAATCAATTTACCAAAGGGTATTAGAAATAAATGTGGGCAGTCTAGTTAAAATGAGATGAAAACTATCAAATAGTTAAAGATGCTATATGTCTGTTTACATACACACGAGGTATTGGTGAATTTAATTGTGTGTCCTGGATGTTAATGAGCTCATACGTCCCACAACACAGATAACTGTTTATTAAATCCCTTAATCAAGGGGTTGATTCTGCCAACACTTCTGCATAAGTATACTTCTGACCCCATGTGAATGGACCCAATGCAGTACAATACATTGCATAGCCTCTATAATCTCTCTAGTGACTGGTTCACTGATGTATGGCAGCTTACTATTGCTACCACCTAATGGTGTTACTCTTTTCTCTTAAATGGTAGCATGTCTGTGCTGCAGCACTGAAGGTCCTGGGATTGAACCTTGATGTTTACCCATGTAGGAATTGTTTATAATCAGAAGCTACTTGCATGAGCAAGGGCTGCAGAATGGAGTCCATCTTGTGCTGCATTATGAAAATATTTGTATTCTCCTCCAAAATATTGTTTGCTTATATAGCCTTTGATATTTTCCTCTGTAGCATGGGGCACAGCTCACTCAGTAGTGGATTCTTTGTACTTAAAGTCTTTAAATCATGATTTGAGTACTTTAATAACTCAGTCATAAGTTAGAGGTGTATTACAGGAGTGAGTGAGGTTTTGGGGCCTGTGTTATGCAGGAGGTCAGAGATGATCATATTGGTCCCATCTGACCTTAAAAAATTTATGATCCAAAAGGAGTATCTATGTTAGTCTTGTAAAGCAAAACAAACAAAAGTGTCCTGTGACACTAATAAATTTGATAGTCCTTATGTGAGGTTTTGTGGCAGAAAATCCGACTTCAAAGCATCTGACGAAGTGGGATTTTCTCACATGAAAGCTCATTAGATAAATAAATTCGTTGGTCTTCATGTGCCACAAGATTCCTTTTTATAGTCTTTGAATCTATGAGACTGCAATCAGTTTGCCTTTTCTTTATTTTTCTGTTGGCGGGATAGCCTGTCATTGATTACTGGAGTTGAGTGGAATAAGAGTTCTGGAACTATAAACTTTACTACAGCTTCAAAAGAATCAGTCTCACTCAAAATCTTGGGGCAGGAAGTTCTAGTTTTGGAAGACTTGATTAGCCTGGGTATGGAGTTAACCAAGGAACCTTGTTTAGGCAAAGGCCTGTTCTAGTCTTGAAAAACTAAATTAGTTTGACAGTGGGATGCACCAGCCTGAACATTGTAATTTACCTTTGCCTCTAACTCTTGGAATTTAAAAATTTTAGCTGGGTGCCATGCTATTATAAAGTTGTTACAGGAATTGTTTTTATTTCAGTTCCTTCCGGGCCTAAAATTAAAAGTATATTTTCTCTTCTATTTTCAACATTCCTGAGTTTTTCCTCTTTGCTTTTCTCCTATCCATGAAAATTATATTAATGAACATAGTTTGCACTTGTTAGATTGCTGTGTGACTCACTTTTTTACATATAACCTTGATTTCTTTAAAAAAAACCACCCACAAACAATGAGACCTGAGCAGACAGACAGCTGAGTGCAAATCTCTGTACAATGTGAACCTTCAGTAAAACAAATCATGTTAGGGTGCTTCCTGTATGGATGGCAAATACCAAAAATCTTTTAAGTGCAGCTCACAGAACTGTCTATGATCCATGCCCCATTCTCTGCCTACTACGCTGGGATAGGGGGCATGGACCTTCTGTCCTGAAGTAGAGTTGTGGGGTTAGAGGATTCTGGCCAGGGCAGGGAGAGAGGGGATCTTGGGGATTCAGTAAATTTGGCCACCCCACTATATATTAAGGAATAATGACTAAGACACTCATCCCCACAGTATCTCAGCACTAGTCCTTCTACTCATTGGCCTCACCCACCAGCATGACTGTCCAATAGGTAAATATTTTAATTTGTCATCTTCCCATGGTTTGGTGTTCCCAAAGTGTCAGTTGGAGGATTTCTGGGTAGAAAGCTTATGCAACTGCATTTTCTCTGTACCTGTGTTTTCCCCTGTTCATAAACAGATAATAGCAGAGAAGTTTTCCCTGTGATGTTTTCATCCAGTGTTTTTCCCCATTCACTGATGTTTGAATTAGTAACAAGCTTCCTGCCCTCTAGAACAATGCTTCTCAACCTTTGCCAGGTCCTAACGCACTAGATGGCATATCATGACCCTACAGGACACACCAGCCCTGCCCCCCCTTCCATGCCCTGGTCCAATCCGGCCACCTTGCTGGCTCTGCACTTACTACTGTATGACACCACAGTAATGTGTCCCAACACAGTGGTTGAGAACCATTGCTCTAGAACTTCATGGCTTGGAGCCTACAAATAAAAAACACTTGATGTTACATGTTTCTTGACAAGGTTGAAACTGACAGTGTGTGAATATCTGGACCTAGACCTATAACAAAACACTTAAGTATCTTTCAAAACCTATTACTTTTTTTGGTGATTCATTTATATTTTCAGATACGTAGTCAGATTAATTTTTAAACATGGAATTAGCCAACAAGCAAAACTAAGTGCTAATTGACTACCACTGAAATTTAAATTAGTGTTAAGATAAAATTTGGTTTTGTGCTTTTAATGCCCTTGGAAAATGCTCTTAGTACTGGAAAGAATAAGAAATATTATCAAGAGGATTACAGTATTAGAAAGATATGATAGAGCTAGAAAGCAGTTATTTTAAGGCTAAAAATATACTATGTGCATGGGGTATTCCTATCATGGACTGACTGGCCAAGCACAAGATAAAAAGCATATGATCTTGGTTCACGTTCAGGAATACTGGACCATTAATTTGCTAGTTGAGAGACATTAGCTTTAAATGATCAAACTGAACTTTCTTTATTCACATTTTGCTTTTGTCACATTAAAAGAGAAACTGGAAGAGCATTGATTTTTATGGTTTTATGAGTGAAGATATCATTTAAGTTTGATGACTGAGTTTTCCCTTATTAGACTGTACCTCTTAATGATGTTTCTCACATACATTTTATTCATAGAATCAATTTTGAAGGATTTATACTGCTGTAATTATGACTCATGAATCCATATATTTCAAAGCTTTATACTACATGCATGTGCAAATTTTTGTATGACGAGATCTGGGCATCTGTCTAGTATTAATTTATATGATCAAATAAATGGGCTTGATCATATCATGAATATTTTATCATGCCTTCAGTGTTTAAGCAAAACTCCCTGTTGACTTCTTTGGGGACAGATGCTTAAAAACTCATGGCAGAATATGGCCCAGTAAGAAACTTTGCCATCCCTTGAAATCTAGCATTATCTTATTCTACTTTGCAATTTAAGATCTTCCTGTTGTAATTATCATTTAATATTTTACCAGATGTGATTCACTATGTGTAAAAGAGGAGATGTTTACAAGAACAATGCAAAGCATGCATTCAAAGGACTACATTCTAATGCCTTTCCTCAGGCTGAATAGTCCCTTACCTCTCTAGTAGCCTCATTCATTTCTGTGGCACTAATTCCTGAGTAAGATGCTACATAGTGCGGAAACTGATCAGCAGCAGAGATCGGCACGTTTGGATCTGGAGGTCTGAATCAGGCAAACCTGCCAGGTTTGAAAGGTGCCTGGTGTTTGACCAGAAAGTCTGGTCAAAAGGGGAAGACACTAGAAGTCTGGCCATCATGGCTGGGAGGAGGCACTTGGTTATCATGGGTGTAGTTTGAGGGGACACTACACCCACCCCCAATTTCTGCAAGCATTGAGTAGGGCTTGCTTTGCTTAGCCGGGGGGACGGGACGGGGGATGACAAGAAGAGTTCTGTCTTTCCTTCACTGTACTGGCTTGCTCAGTTCCTCTTCCCACCTGAGTCTGGCAGCTTCACTACACTGCCTCTTTGGTCCTAGTTTCTGTCATCATGAGCTTCCCCATGTGCTGGGTCTTGCTTTTGTATAATGGCGAGAGCCTGTGAGGGAGCAGGACAAGGGCATTGGATCAGGGGGCAGGGGACAAGTGGAGAAGGAAGGGGAATGGGATAGAAAAGGGGGAAGAGAAGCTTGGAGAAGACAGAGAAGTGAGATAGGGTGAGGGGTTGGGGCAGTAGAGGAAGGAAATGGAAGATGAGGCAGGGGTAAGAGAAGAGAATGGGATAGGGTTGACACCCATCTGGTTTTTGGCTCCTATGTCTAGGTGCCATTTAAAATTGTCAGGTGTCTTGGTTTTGGGACCTGGATCCCTAAATGGCATCCAGGTCAAAAGTCCAGTTACTGAAGGGTTGTGGGAGGCACCAGATCATTAACTTGCACCAGCCTCTGCTCAGCCAGGCACAACTCCTGCCTCCAGGCAGGCTCCTTGAAAGGATCCAGCAACTGTGGGGCAGGAGAAGGGGAGGAGAAGAGTAAATGTTGGGGGTGGTTTTGGAGTGAAAGAGACAGAGCAAGGGCAGGGCCTCAAGGTAAGAGGATGGAGCAGGAATGGCCTTGGGCAAGAGGAGGAAGTGGGTCATGTGCCTGGGTTTCAGGTGTCTGCTTACCAGCATTTAAAAAGCTAACAAGCAGTTGTGTGGCACTTTAAGACTGACAGATTTATTTTTTGCATGAGCTTTCGTGGGAGAAGATCCCACTTCCTCAGATGCTTCAAAGATGGGTGAACTTACAGAAAGGAATGAAACTAAATGCAAGGGGGTGCAAAACACAGGATCAGGTCATAAAGTGTTTTACACCCCCTTGCATTTAGTTTCATTCCTTTCTGTAAGTTCACCCATCTTCGAAGCATCTGAGGAAGTGGGATCTTCTCCCACGAAAGCTCATGCAAAAAATAAATCTGTCAGTCTTAAAGTGCCACACAACTGCTTGTTTTTTACTGGACTAGACTAACACGGCTATCCCTTTTGAAATTTAAAAAGGTGCCAACCCTCCATATCTACACAGGTTTCATTAGCTACTGCTACAATTTTAGTACCTTTTGTTTTTCCTGATACATACACAAGTCAGATTGACACTTTACTCTGTGTGAGCAAAAGATGGCAGGAGAAAAGCAACCAAAACCAATTTTGTATGTGTGTAATGTTTGAGAAGAAGCCAAATAGACACTAGTGGCTTCTGTACATAAAGATGAATGTAGCACTTCATCTGTTTATTGAATAGTCTGTAACAACTCCTTCAGAAACACTTCAGAGATGACATTAACTCCTCAAGACTGTCTTTGCAATGCAAGATCAGCAATGAATTTTAATGGCTGTATTATAATCTCCTGAAATAGGAGGTTTATAATGGACTTGGCACCTGACCGTTAACTAGATGTAGTGAAAGGGAGTTCTCATTCCACTTCCAGTTCTTTGAGGAGGAACCAGACAAAGAATTAAAAATTAAATGTTCTGTCTCAAAGGTGATAGTCAACATTGTTCTGGTAACACTGGAAAATACAATGCAAACCCCCACAACATGTGAACCAAAGGACTTTCATTTGCATATAATGCTGGACACTTTAAGGAATAATTGTTCTCCCTGGTGACATATTTTGCCAACTGCTTTTCAATCCTAGGAATGAAAGTAACCAATCTTCCCAGGAATATCTATTTACTTTCTTGGTCTTTTGACTAACTTAAACATAGTAACCTTATCAGTTTAATGTCTGATTTGCCCTCTGTCTGGCAGGGGTTGTACCAGATGACTTAATGGGCCTTTTCTTCTGTCTCCTATGAGTGATTTCTGCAAAGTAAGCTGAATGTACTGTGCTAGTTAAAAATACAGTATTAAAAAAAAAAACAAAAAAAACCCCCACTATCATTCTTACTGCCGCTCATCCCTTCTTTATAAATGAGTTGTTCATCCAGACAAAAAAAAAAAAAAAAGAATTTTGATCACATTTTCTAGCTAACATCAAATTATTTTCAGTCAAATGTTTCTACTATATTATCTTTACAAATCAACTCTGCCTGAAAGAAGAATGCCCCAGAGGGAGAAATTAAGCCCTGAAGTAAGGAAGTTGTACAAGGACTATGTGCATTTTATATCTGACTTAAGCCCTATCCTTTTAAAAAAAAAAAAATAGGTTAAGCAATGCACAGATATTGGGCAAGTTTCTCTGTGTAGCAGATCACAGGCAGTCTTAGTGGGTGGGCAGTTGCCCAGGATGCCACAGAGGAAGGTCCCTTTTGCAGGCTCACAGCAGCAACCTTAAATATCCTGGCATCTGGCCAGGAGCTGCAGAGCCACTGCAAACAGCAGCTGGTAGCCAAGGGGGGTGGGGCTGGGGGAGAGGTACTATCGTCTCTTCCCCCTGCCCCATCACTCTCACCTGACTGGTTCCTGATTACTGACCATGTGTAGAGCTCTGGTGGATACAAAGATGCAACTCTGCATCCAGTCCACCCTTTGCTCAGTGTCAAACTGTATCTGATCCTAGATCTGCATGCTGGGTTTTATGTCCAGCTGCACCGCCCTTGCCTCCACCTCACAGCCAGGGCCTGCTCATTGCCAATCATCTGATTGGATGGTTTGCACTGGGGAAAGATGGGGATAGCTGTCAATCACCAGCTCATTGGTGGAGTGTGGAGACTGGCCATTGGGGGCTTGTAGGCTATATCTACATCTAACTGTTCAATTTGGATTTGCTTAGTTTGAACTAAGAAGTTTAAAAAGTTAGTTTGAACTAACCACTTTTTTTTAGTTCAAACTAAAAAAACATGGTTAGTTCAAACTAGCATGACTACATCATACTTGTTTGAACTAAAGTTCAAAATAAAGTTTGAACTAAGCAGTTAGTGTGGACAGGCAACAATTTAGTCCAGATTAAGCCTCCTTAATCCAGACTAATTTGCTAGTGTAGACATAGTCGCTCACCGGCCTAGTCCCACCTCTGACTGTAAGGCTCTCTCTGATTAGCTAGCAGACGCAAGCAGAGCTGAGCTGGGACTGAATGGAACCTTTCCTTTGTCCTCTGCTCTCTTGTTTGTATTGCTCACTGCTTTCCAGAGCTGCAGCAGAGGCAGCAGCAGCTAATGCATCCTTGGCAGATAAAAAAAACAATCTATACCTGAGCACCAATCCACAACAATGGAACCGCGGATGCAAACACCTGTGGGTGTGAAGCAAATATTCACAGATCTGCAGAACTCTAGTCATGTGGCCTGTGCTTCTCCCTGCCTCCTGCCAGAACCAACATAGGCAGGTCTCTGTTGCTATGGCAGTAGGAGAAGCCATCTAGGGCAGCTCAGGGTAGCCAAAAGAACAGCTGCCAGGGCAGGAATGTGCTGCCTCCTGCAACTGTGGGGGAGCAGTGAGTGAGAACTGAAGCTCTGAGCACAGAAAGAAAAGGTGGTCTGGAGGGAGGTGGCAACTGGTCTCATCCTTGACTTTTGCCCAGGGACCCAAAAACTCTAAGACTGCCCCTGTCTGAAATACACAGAGAGTGGTTAAGGTTCTGTCTTCTACTTTTGGGAGGTGAAGCATAAAACTTGCAGCCAGTAGGCAGGTCAGTTTTCTTTAAGTTGTGTTCATGCATTCTTTATTCTGGCTTGCTCCAGTGTAGTCGCTGGCATAAATAAGGAAGCTATCCTAATATAATGCATCCTTCTCAAGCTATGCTATGGAAAGAAGTAACATCAGGAATGCCTGCAGCAGTGTGCACTATGGATATATCCATTCTTATTTCTGGAGAACAACCCCTCTACACCATAGCTGATGGAAGGAGACTTGTAGGGCATTTTATATAGGATCAAATAAAAAAAACTAACAATGAATTGCAAAATAAGTTAATTGGCATTTTACTTGAATTGTTAAATAAGTATATCAATTTAAATTCATCATGGAAGCATGTCCTTTGGCATGATGGTCCAAGTCTAAGTATTTTGCAATGCTGGCTACAACAGTGCCATGTGAATATCTGCTCTTATTTTCAGACGACACTGTAAAAAAAGGGGGGGGGGCAGAATTATCTTCTGTGTATGTAAACAGTTTTTATTTTAGCGATTGACTGAATGAGAAATAGGACTAAATGGACTTGTAGAATGTAGTATTTTATTTCTCAGTGCTGTCATGTAAGAAAAATTGTTCTACATTGATAAGTTGTACCTAAATCAAAGATTATAGTACAGTACTTTTATGAGGTAAATTGAAAAAATATTTTGTTCATCTTTTTACAGTGTAAATATTTGTAATAAAATAATATAAAGTAAGCACTGTGTGTCATGCTAAACCTGAAAATGCCAAGCCATCTTGTAAAATACATGACCCAAATCTAACCTTTAAAGATATATTGTAGGAAAACACAATGGCATTGTTACAAGTAGGCTAGGACTTTGATGTGCACATGCATTGTTAATAGTTTGCTGGGGCTGTTTACCTCTTATCTTGTTAGAGGTTAGCAAGGTAAATGAACTACTTATTTATTAGGCTTTAAGAGTACCACAAGGATCCTTAGCTACGTCTACACTGCAGGGTTCAGGAAAGTGGACTTAGTAAAGTTGACTTACAGTCGACTTTATTAAGTCAACTTAGTGATACACCATTTGTTGAAGTCAGCTTTTATAAAGTCAACTTAAATGGCTCTAATGCACTAAGTTGACTTCAATGGGCACATTGTGTTAAGTTGACTTAATACAGTCATCTTAACCCTTAAAGTTGACTTTAGTGGTAGGAGTTATTAAATCGACTTAAGCAAGTACTTAAGTCGACCTAAAGAAGTCCATATGTGGCCAGGGAATTGCTTAAGTTAACTTAAGCCTCCTGTGTTGACACAGCCCTCATTTGTTTTGCTGAACTAGACTGTCAAATGCCTACCCCTTTGGAACTTTCTTTCCTATCTTTTACTATTGTTCTGTTTGAAGAGATCAAATGCGAAGATTAACCTCTAGATGGACCTTTGGTGCACTAATGTAAATTGACTATTAATGGTGCTAATGCAGCTAATCACCTGTGGTGCCTGAGATGTGAAGGTTCTATCTCAAAGAACAATATACACCTTACTATTCTCCACTGCAAGAAAGTCATCTGCGAACTAGTTCCAAAGGGGTAGCAATGTTCAGGGTTTAAAGTAAGCCAGAATGCGCTGGAATGCCATTCTGGGGCCCACAAATTTCAGAGGCCAACATTCTGGGGCTCCAAAAACTAGAAAAAAAATCAGGCAGAGCACATCTTCTGCCCTGCTCTGGCCTGGGATCTGTGGCTGGGCTGGGGGAATTTTCAAATGTCCCACTCTGAGTGTGCTCAGGGCAGGAGCAGCTCTGGCTAGGTAAGGGTAGGGCAGGGGGTTAGGGAGTAGACATCTGAGTCAGAAAAGGGGGTTAGGGAGCTGGGGGCAGCCAGGCATATCAGGTAAGGGGGTTGGGAGCTGGTGGGTGTATAGGAAAGGGCCCTGGGAGGGTCATGGAGCCACTGGGCTAGGGAAGAGGGCTGGTGAGCTGGCAGGCAGGGGAAGGGTCCTGGGGGTTGGGGAGTCAATGGGTGGTTTGGGGAGCTGGCAGGCAGGTAGGTCAGGGAATGGCGTTGGGAAAGTCATGGGATCTCTGTGAGTGATTATAGAGGTCAAATGTAGCAAAATTATTTTTTTTGCTTGTGCTTGGGAGGTGAATGACTCATGAAATGATTTTATTTTTCTGGATTTTCTCCCTCTTCTCTTTGTTCCCATTTTTCTGATTTCATACTAACAACAATAATACTGCCCTGGATGGAGACAGCGTCTCCTCCATTAAAGATCCCAGGACTCATGAACATTTCCCAGTTGTTCTAGAGAGTAAAATGTGAATTATTTAAAATGTGTCATAGCATGGTGCATATTTGCCCTGTATGTACATTCCAGACTCACCCACTATTTATAGGAAGCCACTACAAATTTCTTCCTAAAATGTCTAATAAGAGCTTTAAAACTGCTCTCACTTTGGGGATGACCAAGTACAGATATTACTTTTTTTTTTTTGTCCTGATCTTTTTTTTTTTTTTTAAATCTGGTTTGATTTATTAAATGGAGCAATGTGCACAGTGCCCCACTGACAGCAGCTTATATTTTGGAGGCTAAGACAAGATGATTATAGAATGGCAGGACCATGAGAAGTCACTGAGTCCAGTCCTCTGCATTCATGCTAGGACCAAGTACCATCTGAGGGGTGCAGAGGATAGCATGTGAGACCAGGATCAGGGTAGGGGAGTAAGGGGGGCATTATGCAAGGCCAGGATCAGGGCCAAGGGGGAGGTGGAGGCAGAGTGTGAAGTCAGGGAGCTACATGGGGTGGAGAGAGCAGCATGTGAGGCCAGGATTAGGTCCAATATTTTTATAGAACAATTAGTGTCATACAAATAGTGCAGTTAGTGATAAGTGTAGAATAGGTAACTTCAACATATGGAGTATCTGATCAGTAATTTCATGCACCCCCCCCATACTCTAAGGAGTACCCTCCCACAGACACACACTTCCCTTCACACTATCTTTTGTCACTATACCTCAAATTTCTACCTTAATAAACTTTATATCCCCTACTCCATTTGTCATTAAGACCTCCTCCCCTCCCTGATGTTTTTCCACATTCCCCCTCCTCCCCTCTCTCATGTTCCCCTTCCCTCATTTTTGCACATTATCCCACCCCCTGAGTATAAAAGAAGCAATCACGGGTCATGGAATCTTTGGAGCTCAGAGTCCCCAGCCTGCCACTACCAAGCCCTGAGACTTTGAAACTCAGAAGCATAACCTTAAGGAGCTGGAGGTGCAACTTCTGGAACAGTCCAGAGCAATGTCCTGAGCAAAGACTTCATGGGAGTTCCAATAAAGGCAGGTAGAGCGGATCCAAAGGAGGAAAGGATCCCAAAACATCAGTAAGGCACTGGTTTGCTGAGGGTCTAGAACAGGGGTGGCTAAAGTTATGGAACTCAAGAGCCACACAAGTTGATTATTAAACCTCCAAGAGCTGCACTGAGGCACATGGCCATATACTTTTACCTGCTAAATTGATTTATTGATGTTCTTCTGTGAAAAAAAAAAAAAGCCACACAACAACAAGCAGTTGTGTGGCACTTTAAGACTAACACTTTCATTCAAGAGCTACATGTGGCTCCCAAGCCACAGTTTAGCTAGATTGTCTAGACCAGGCATGGCCAACCAAGTCCTACTCCTGTGTCTAGAACCAAAAAGCAATCCAATTGCTATTGATGAAACAGGAATGTGTAAGGCATTGTAACAAGATTGCTTTGAGGTCTGCTTGCCAATGAAGCTGAATAAGAGCTGTACGACTGAGGAGGGCTCTACTGCAGCTGTTCCACAAATGAGTAATCATCATTTGTTGAATGCCGTAGATTAAGGACTTTTGTGGTTTAAAGGTACATGCTATAGATTGCTAAGTAAGTATCAATGTTTATATGGTTTAAGCTGTTGCATCCTAGAAAAGCAGCATTTTGTCTAATTGTCATTTGATGTTATGCTCACTGTGATAAGTAGGAACTAATTTATGTGGTAAAATATTTCCAGTTCTAGAATTCAATTGTATTAATGTAAGAACCAAAAAATGTTAGTGTTTGTTTTCAAATAATTTATTGCTTTTGATCTGTTCTTGATCGAGGGGCTGTAGTTATATTTTCTGGGGTCAATTAACCATTAGGTGACTGGACCACATAGTTGTTGGTCTTTGGACTCTAAAACATGAATGTTCTAAACACAGATGATCAAAGGGCAAAATTGAGATGATGCGTATTTTTTTCTGGTGGATTTGAAACGTTAATGCATTTGATCCTTCTTCAGCTTGTTGTATGCACTATGTTGCAAACCTCTCTAGTAAGACTGTAATCATGTTAAATGGTGATGTTTATGAGCAGTTTAGCTGAAAAAAGTGGGTGTGCTGTGGAATTGTCTCACTGAAGTGTGCTGTGTTACAGAAGAGGTTGGGAACCACTGATCTCTACATCCAGACCCTGAGTCAGGGTGGGCAAATACACACAGACTAAAACCCAGACACTCTTGCCATGCAGGGCAGACAAACAGTCTAGGCCTAGGCTTCCAGGTTAGGTGGGCAGGCAAAGCAGCTTGTAGCCCCGCCCCTTCAAGCAGAGCAGGGCCAGTAACCAGTCTAAGGCAGCAAAGCAGAATAGTCAGCACCAGCCTGTTGAGGCCTAGAAAGGGTAGGGCAAGGGTCTCAAACTTGTGGTCTGTGTGGTGCATGCAGCCCCTAAAGTCATTTCCTGTGGTCTGCAATGACCCTCAGAATTTTTCAAACAGGGATGTCAAACTTACAGCCGGTGGGCTGGATCTGGCCCACCAAGGGTGCTTATCTGGCTTGTGGAGCTGCTGTCTGGGCTGGGCTTGGGAACTGTGCAGCAGAAAGAGCAGCAAACAGCAAAGACGGGCTGCTGGCAGAGCAGGGCAAGGTGCCCTTCTGACTCACTCATATGATCTGAGTCACAGCACAGGGAACAAAGGAAGCTCTTCAGCCAATTCCAGCTCAGCTCTTTTGTGGTTGGTCAGAGTCTCAGTTACAGCAGGCTGCGCTGGACTTTTGGAGAGCCACTGCATGCCCCCTAACCCAACTGTTCAGTCAGTCAATCTGCTAATTTGATCACATTGCATGAATCACAAATAAGAAATGAAAAAGTGGCTGGGGCCCACATGGGAATGAGCCAATCAAAGGCCAGCTGGGACAGAGCCAACCAAAGGCCAGGATGCTGAATGACTGACAGAGTGGCTGGAGAATGGGGGGAAACAGGAACCTAGCCTGCCTGTGGCTGTGACTGAGACTGATTGCCAGTGCTTGCAACCATGCTACAGGGGAAGTGGAAAGGGAGGGGAAGGAGAGGTCCAGGAGTGGCCCAGCAGAAGGGGTAAGGAAAGGTGTCTGAGCCTGCAGGATAAGGGAGGAGAAAGGGAAGGAGAAGGGGGATGAGGGGGCCAGTGTGGGGAAGGTGAGACCACAGGCCAGGGAAGAGAAAAGGGGAGCCCATGCCCTCCAATGTGGCCCCCAACACTGAATGAGTTTGACACCTCTGCTCTGTTGTCTAGTTTCTTGAAGTTAATAAATTGACTTTTAGTGGCATAATATTATACATATATATATTATGTTATTCATGTTTTCATTTTGAATCATTGTATGAAAAGGTTTCAGTGGTGTGACCCTTGAGCTAACATATGTCCCTCATGGTGATTTGAGACCTCTGGAATAGGGAGCAGTCATCCTAGGGTCTGGGTGGCCTGGGGGAGGGGGAAGAGGGATGCAGGCCCACCTGACTCCACTGTGTCCCCTCCCAGGATTTTAGAGGGGCTCCCACCAAAATGTGCTGACAAGTGTCCTGGCATGAGCAGAGCCAGGCCATAGGCTGATTATTTATGAGGCACTTCATCTACCCCTGTCCAGGGGTAAAAGTATAATTTGATGGACCCCAGAACCCTCTTAAATTTCTGGGCCAAATCCACACATCCAGGCCCTGTTTACCCACCCCAGCTACTGCCCCACAACTGCCTTCCCTCATCTGCTAACACTTTCCCTATGTCTGTCTCAGCCCCAATCCCCATTCCCTAAGCTCCCTACCCCCATCCCCACTCCAGCCCTCCTAACCCCCCACCCCCTAGCTCCCATCTTTGCTTCACCTCATTCAGCCCACTAATCCCCTCCATACATTCCCCATTCCACCATCTCAGCCCTTTCTTCCCTCCAACCCTCCCACTGAGCCTCCAGCTGCCTGACCATGCCCAAACCACACCCCCAGAGCCCCTTTACCCACGCTGCTGAGGAGCTGGCCAGGTGGCTGGCAAGAATAGACGTGGCCCTGAGACTGGGTCCAGGCCACATGTGCTGCCCAGGCCCAGCAGGAAGAGGTGGGCCTACTGCAGACTCTAGGGAAAGTGGGACAGGAGTGGCCAGGCTTGATCCAGCCCACAGCCTGTTGAGCAAGCCCTGGGGGAATGCACTGGAACGCTGTGTTCCTGCACTTTTTAAGGGGCCCTAAAAAACTTCCCACTAAAAATAGGGGCCCTGGAACACCATTTGGGGCATTTTGGCTTACTTTAACCCCTGCCCCTGTTTCTGGTTCTCATAGGCCAAGTTACAGTCTGATTCATCAGGGGTAAACAGCAAGAGGCAGCCTCAGCAGGCCCCCAGGGTCTCTAGGATCTAGTGGCTCCTTTACTTCGTTGCTGGCAGGCCGCTCCGGCCAGTCAAAGGTGGTGAGCACTTCCTCCAGATCATTACCAGCAGGCAGTTCTAGCAAATCCCAAGCAGAAGTAGTGGATCCTCGCTGTGGCTGGCAGCACACAGTTATTTCCAGGTGCCAGCCTGCGGCAGCCCTTCCCAGTCACTAGGGCCTGTAGCCCCAGCAGGCCCTTGAGACTCCTATAGACTGATAGCTCTGGCTGCCCTTTAGCAGGCTTGGGGGGGGGGTTTACAGGCCGCAGCCTTGAAGAGGGGCACCCTTCTTCTGCAGTTACCCCCTGACTGAGTTGTCAGACCTGGCTTTTATCCTTCTGCTTCTTGTCTCACTCCTGCACTTCCAGGTTGCAAGTTGTGTCTTAGCTGGGTTTGCATACCAGGTGGCATCAATCAGCCCCTCAGTTGGCCCCTGCAGGAGGACACACTACTTCACTACAGAACGTGGACCTAAAACTTTTAAAAGCAAGGACAATACCAGATCTGAGGGGAAAAAAAAAACAAAAAAAAAAAAAACCACACACCACACTTTAAAATGCAGACTGCCCACATTATACACTGTCTGTACAATATCTACAGCAGCAGCATGAAGGAAATTGTAAAATGTGACAAGTTGGAAAGGGCAACATTTAAGCTAAAAAACCCCCAACATACTAAATTTATTCTTCTAACTTTGTCCTCAAAAGAGTTTTCAAAAGATTTCATTCTGACCAGCACTGAACCATGGTGCTACGGGGCATACAGGACTGCTAATGGGGCCAGGTTTTTGGATGAATCATAGCATGAGACTGCTGCGTATCATGAGACCCCTGTGGCATTCTTTGAAGTATTGGATGAGTTCACTCCTTTGACCTGGCTATATTCCAGCTTGGGTAATTACATTCTACCTACCATACCCTGCCCTGGATTTTTAACAAGGTAACAATTCTCTTTCTTTCAAAAAAATCCCTAAAAACTACTGTTGTGACTATTGCTAGCATGGAAAATGCTTTTAGTTTAATTGTCCAATTTAAGTCAATATGAACATATTCTGACAAAGAAAAAAAAAAAGAGGTCAAGAATAAAAGGAGAAGAGAGAAATAATACATTTAGCTAGATGTATCTGAAAGAGGTCCAAGTGTGGAGCACATTATGCTGTGGTCTTCTATCATTGTCTCACTCTTTTGAGTAGTGTCCTTGGTGGCAGGGCATTGGCCACAGTGGCCTGCAGTGCTGTTATGGTAAGTGTCCCATGCTGTGTACATCTTCCAATTACACTGTTTGGATTAATCCAGCTGTCATTTTCTGTCACTGACTATGATGATTCACCACAGTTCCTGTCAAAAAGTTTAGCAGCCATCTGTGTGTTGGACTAGTTGTGGAGGGATGAACCAATTTTAACAAGGAGGGAACAAAGGAAAAAAACTTTTACGTTAAATGTCTGCAATCCACAGTTTCCTATGGGAAATAAGCCTTGGTGCTTCAGGAAGTACAATAGCCACAGACCAGAGACCAGTAATAAGCTTCTCCAATAGGTAAGAGACAGACTAAGTGCATGCCCCAAATCAAAAATGACAGTAGGAGAGCCAATAGAATATTATCCTGACTAAACAGCAGAATGGGGGAGGGGAAGCATCCTTTAAAATATGAAATTCAAATTCTGAAGAAAATAGGAAGTAGAACAAACTCTGGTAAGTAAGTAAAATAAGGTAGGCAGAGAAAAAATCTTCAGAGAAAAAATTCTTAATTTTTTCTCTGCCTACCTTATTTTACAATTTTATCAGAAGCAGGTACCCTGCCAGACAGACAGTGGGGGCAGTAGATGACAAAAATGTTAAAGGCCATTGCAAAGAAGCTGAATGATTTATTTCCATTAGTCTTCATTGCAGAGGATGGGAGAGAAATAATCCTTATCAGAGCTACTATTTCTGGTGACAAACATGAAATGTAGCCCCATACTGATGTGTACATAGAAAAGGTTTTAGAATGAATACATACATTAAACAGCAATAAGTCAACAGACCAAATGGTATTCACTTAAGAGGTCTGAAAGATCTCAAACATGAGATTGTATAACCACCAACTGTAATATGTGACTTGTCACTGAAATCAGCTTCCATACCAAACAATTGGAAGGCAGCTAGTACAACTGATTTCACAAAACTGAGTGACTAGACAACACAGTTAAGAATAAATTCAACTTTGATAACTGCAAAGTTAAGCACATTGGAAAACAATCCCACCATACATATATAATGCTGGATTCTAAATTAGCTATTGCTACTCAAGAAAGATCTTGGGGTCACCATGGGTAGTCCTCTGAAAACATCTGCTCAATGTATAGCAGTGGTCAGAAAGCCTAATGTTAGGAACTATTATGATAAGGATAGAAAATAAGAGAAAACATAACACCACTGTTTCAGCACCCTTTGCGGTTAGTGATTCTTGGGGCTGGCGCCACAAAATACACCTTCAAAATAGAGCAACTCTACCAAGCTGCTTCGGTGTGCCCAGGACAAAGTCCCATTTGCCCGGCCATAGATATGGGTCTGATGTCACTATATAAATTGATGACATGCCCACACCTTGAATATTGTGTTTGGTTCTTGTCATCCCCCTCTCAAAAAGAATATAGTGGAAGTGGAAAAGGTTCAGTGAAAGGCACCAAAGATGATCAAGGATACAACTTCCATTAAAAAAAAAAAAAAAAAAAAAAAAAAAAAAAAAAA
>ML681992.1:29158489-29200924 GCA_007922195.1 Podocnemis expansa
CAAAACAACCCACACACACTACCCCCCCCCCCCCCTCCTCACCGGGGGGGGGGGGGGACTATGATAGATGCTTATAAAATCATGAATGGTGGGGAAAATGTTACAGTATTAACATTTTAACACAATAGAAAAACAAGGGATTACGTGATGGAATTGACAGACAGCAGGTTTAGTAAAAACAAAAAGGAAGTACTCCCCCCCCCACAATGCACCATTAAGCTGTGGAGCTTATTACCATAGTATGTTTTTGATGGCTTTTTTGAACTAGGTTAAAAAAATTGTGCAAGTTCCTGGAGGATAGGTCCAGGAATTTGGCTATTATTAGCTAAAATGATTAAGGACATAATCCTAAATCTCTGATTATATGAAGTTAGGAAAGGATCACTCTTTATTTGTCCTGTTCTGTATACTGCTCTCAAAAGTGTGATTTTGGACCATTGTTAGAGACTGGCTAATGGGCAAGATGGACAATTGTCTGACCCAGTATAGCAGCTCTTATGAAATAAATTTAAAAACATGAAAACCTAATTGCCCTCTATGAAGTTTCGTGCATCCTCCTGGCTAAATGGAATAAAACAATCAGATGTTAATGTTTTTAAACCTCTTTATAAAAGTTATGGTCAGATTGCACAGATAAGGACTTGCTGCTGCACACAGTTCAAATGCTAGTGAGATAAATGTGTAGACTATCCCATAGGAATATGGTATGCAATTTTTGGGACAGTGTGCACAGGCTAATATAGTCAAAGTCTCTCCTAACTTTTGAGATCCTGGAGCTATTGCTGATATAGAAGTTAGAGCTCCCTGTCTTTCCTCATTTTTACTCTATCCTTTTGAGATTAAACAAAGATTTATCCATAGGTTGGTAAATTTAGTGTTAGAAAGGAAACCGTTACAGAATCACACTCTACTGTGATGTAGAGTGTATTCCACCAAAATCCAAATAGTTCAGAATAGTCATGAGGGAACAAAGGATATGTAAATACACATATGAATTTAAAGTTAAGCTATGCATTTCATTCTGCACTATAATTAAGAATGCAAAGGAATTATGTCAGAATTCCACTATAAAGTTAGAGAAAATGATTGAAATATGTCACATGTTCTGCAAATAAGTCAGTTGGGAGATAAACAAAGATCTGTGAAACTGGCCCTTCAAAATATATATATCACTGGTTTGGACTTCATTCTCTGATCACATAAATGTGATCAAGTTATGATCACTTCTACATAAGAGTTAGAACTCTTTGCTAGTGTGATCTAGTCTATCCTATCATCAAGATGAAATCTGATATAGAATTCCCTCAAGTTAGATGCAGAACTTTTTGAAATCAGAAAATCATCACTTCTAATATTTAGAATTTCCAAGGGTGTTTGAGTGATGGCAACTTGAGACTTCCAGCACATCATTCACATTGAAATAGAAAATATCAATAATACTGTTCAGACATAAGGAGAAAACACTGCAAGCAGATAAAAACAAATGGAAGAATTATATATATAAAAAAAAAAAGACATCCCCAGAAAGCTTTGTATACAGTAAAAACAAGAAAGAATCAGGTTATTGTATTAGAATCAGTTACATAACATGAGCTGCTTTCAAGGCAGTGAGTGACATAGGATACCCTGCTCCGTAATGGCTGTTTCAATGGAAAATATATTTTTGTCTTGAGAGGGTGAAAGAAGAGCATAGAATTATTAAGTCTCAAACATGTAAGTGATAAGGAGTTGTAAAAAACAATTGTCTTATACTCAGTGAAATGGTGTCTTAGGAGATGTTTTAGAAGTAAAAGCCTTTTACATGACTCAATAGAAGTTTTCCAAATTCTAAAAGATTTCTAAATCTTTAGTTTTGTATTTCTTGCTTGTGTGTGTCCAGCAACTGAGTCAAAAATTAAATCATCAGAAACCAGGAGTATGAAAAGAATTCTGAAAGAATCATTGTATACAAATGGTAACAGGATCTGAATGGAGGGAAAGAATGTGCATGGGACTTGGTGAGGATAATGCAGTCTAATTAATGAAATAAATGAGTTTCATACATCGTCAGTTCTCCTTATTCTCTTATCATTCAACTCCTGATGGTATCAGACAGAACAGACACATGATGAGAGGTGGCTACTGACGCAAAAGTAAAGGAATTAAAGAGATACAAGTTACCGGAAATCTCATGTATATTGTCACAGTTATTCTTTGTCAAATACTCATGATTGGTACAACAGAGGACAAACACTGACATTCTAAAAGGAGTTGTTTGTTAATATTTCTTATGCTTGGAGGGACCAGGAACAGGTCCTCTGAAATGTGTATTTCCCTTAGCATGTGTTTTTAGATAGCACAGGAGTCGTGAGGGAATTGGTTTCTAGGAGCACCTACCACTTTTCCACTTCCATGAAAATTGCTGAATTCAAAAACCTGCCCATATCTTTAGTTTTGTGGAAATTTTTTATTTCCTTGAGAAGGGATTGTTCCCTCTAAGAGCCTCTAGCAGCTGAGCAACTCACGTTGCTCACTGCGCAGGGCCCCCCGTGCAGGCCTGATCCTGGCACACTTCCCCCGTGCAAGCCTGATCCTGGCGCACGTGCCCCTCCCTGGAATTCTACCCTGCTGCTGGAGCAGCATGGCCCTGCCACAGCTCCTGGGGCCAGAGAAGCACTAACAGAGTATGCTCAGACATTCTGGGCATGCTCCGTTAGAGCTTCTCTGGGCAGGAGTTTTAATAGCTCCCTGCTCCACAGGAGCTCTGAGCGGGGCCTCTGGCTGCCAGCCCTGCGCGGCCGGCAGCCTTCCCTGCACGGGGGGGCTCTGGCGGGCTGCGCGGCCACGAGCCTGTGCAGCTTAGAGGGAACAGCTCAGTAGTCAGCATGAGGGTAGAAAGAGTCAATGGGTATTTAAAGTTTGGATGGGGATTTTCCTGTAATTTTTGGAATACCCATCTCATGATACGAGTTAGAAGAGCACAGATCCTCAGTTCTAAGAGGAAAACAATATGTTCCTAGTGACTTGTCTACAATCTGGTTCAGTTCATTATTCACCTACATTCATAGTCATTTTAGGAAAAGGCAGCACTGAAATGTATTTTTTCTGTGTAGTCCCCCACTTCCCCAAACCCTGGTGCCATTTGAGAAGACAGAGCTAGAGGGGTGTGTGTGTGTGTGTGTACACACACATATACATACGTATGTATTTTCAGTACAGTTATCTGTGCATTTTTATATTAAGACAGCTGTATATGGATGTTCATTGTGAGCTGTTGGAAATTCACTAGTTTCTGTTTTACCTGAGGTTTTCAATTCACATCTTTTTGAGCTTGATGAGTTTTCAGTTCAAGCAAACAAAACAATGTCACCTAGAGTGAAGGTCAAAGTTGCTTTTTTTTTTTTTTTGGCATGCTTTCCATACCAAGCATCCAACTGACCCAGTTTTTAAAAACCTCTTGATAAACCAGACCTGAGTGTCAGATTTGAAACAAAAACTTGAAAACTGACAAAACCAACCTAAACCAAGGTGAGCATGACCTTGCATGGCAATAGTACCAGACATCTTTTATGCTACTACATATCCTGTTGCTTCTCTAGTGCCTTTTAATTAAGATGCCAGATGTTTTCAATAAGTAGCATTTATTAAATAAGAACCAACACAAGTCATTTTACTAAACATAGGAAATGAGAAATAGTTATTTTTCCATGGCTAACTGCACAGCTGCTGAAAGAAGTCAATGTTCCCAGCAGTTTATGGGTGATAATTCTGAACTTCTGTAATTATTAAATGAAAGTTCTTAATGTTTGTGTTAGGTTAGGGAAACAAAAAAAAGATCCTCTTTACTCTGCTGAATAGGGAAAGCAGAAGAATCCCTGTATTGTTGATTGGTTGGCTTGTATACCAGTCATTAACAGAAATCACCAAAGAAAGGAATAAGCTAACAGTGGCACTCAATCTAGTGCAGAGGCTTTAATGGGTGCTGACCATGCTACTTTTAATAGGAAAGAATTCCGCAGGTAATTCTTCCTCCTAGGTCTGAGTAAGCGTAACACTGACATTATCAAGAAGTACAAATGTATCATGATATTCCCAAATGTAGCTTTTACTTCCCCTATTTTGCTGGCTCTGTGCTTTTAAAGGAACATTCAGTTTGGAACCTTGAAACTATTCCTGTTTGTTACACCTGGCATAACAAGAATCACAAATACACCTATGAGCATAAACCACCATTTGTCATCTAACAATGGTAAAATGTAACTGTAGATAAGATGAATGTTAACTGTAAACAGGAAAGTATCCACCATGTGACCTAAGTGAGGTGAGGATGGCACAGACATGTGGGGTTTGTCTTTTATAAATGCAGCAGACCACTAATAGCTTTAAATCTTTTGAGGCAAAAAATAAAAGGTCAGCAGCACACTACAGGCATTTTTGTACTTTCCATTTGTTTCCAGTCAATAGCTGCAGCCTGATCATAAGGGGTCTCAAAAGCAACTGAGCTGCAGTGACATGGAGACCCAAGTATGAGAGACTAATACACAGATCACCTTGTCACTATATAGTTTTCAATGATCATTTCCATTTGACTCCTGCATTTGTTCTGAAATTTGAGGAAGGATGTTCAGTGGGTGGGGCATGGCACTGGGATTTGAAAGACCTGCTTTTCCATAGATTTCCTGGGTGACTTTGGGCAAGTCATTCAGGGCCTGAACTTCAAAGATCATTAAGAATCAATGGAAATTAGGCACCTCAATTCCTTTATGGATCTCATCACATTTATAAAAAGAGAGGAAAGTGCTTTTGTATTAGGCACCTAAATCCATCATGAAGGTGTCACTGGCATTTTCCAAGTTTCAGCTCAGGCTTGCCTAGCTCCTCTGTGTGCTTATGTTCCCAGTGGTCAGCAGTTTAAGTCATCTCAGCACAGCTGCTGCCTCGTGGCCAACAAGCCACTGAGCGCCCTAGCTCAAGCCAAAGTGTCAGAGACCAAAGCAGGATTTAAGCATAGATAGGGAAATGTGTATCTCCTAGGGAGCCCCTAGATACATCCTGAACTGAACACAGCTAAGCCCTGATAACTGACAGACCACGCAGCAGAAGAACTGAAGGCAGGTCACACATAGGTGGTGTGGACAACAGCGCGGCAAGCTTCAAATAAAAAACCAAGAGTCCTGTGGCACCTTATAGAGTAACATTTCTTCAGGCATAAGCTTTTGTGGGCTGCAACCCACTTTGTCAGATGCATAAGTGGGTTAGAGCTCACAAAAGCTTATGCCTGAAGAAATCTGTTAGTCTAAGGTGTGACAGGACTCTTAGTTTTCGCTGTACACAGACTAACACGGCTACCCCTCAGGAAGCCTCTGATAGGTAGCTGAGGACCCAGGGGCACCAGGATGAGAGGCACCAACTGTGAGCATGAGACAGAGATAGGTTTGTCTAGTCAGGCACAAGCAACCTAAGCCAGGTCAGTCACTAAGGTTCTGACTCCACAAGAGGTTTAACACTAAAGATCCTAAACAATTTGTCACACAAGCATATTAGGCCAGCTCCTTCGATGCCTAAACCCCTTTCTCTAGCATGTTGTTCCCTGTGAGTTTGGGCAGCTTACTGCTCAGCTAGCTGTTTTTTGAAAACCCCCTTGGTTAGGTGCCTAATTATCTCTAGCCTATGAGGTTTATGTGGAACCTGCCTGCCAGAGCCACCTAACCTGGGGTGAAGATATCACTACAGGAATGAGGACATCTCAAGGTTAGGTGTTGCCCTGCTGAGCTGAGCAATGTCTACATTCCCTTTAAAAATCCTGTCTCCTGTACTTCAGTTACAAACTGTAGAATAGGATAACAACACTAAAGTCACAGCTGTGCTGAGAGCATAAATACATTAAAGATGGTTAAACTCTTACATAGGGACCATAAGTGTCTTAGATGGATAGAAGTCTACTTAAAAAAAAAAAAAAAAACAAACACAAAAAAACACTCCCCAAAACTAAGAGGAGAACCTGTACTGACACAAACTACCTCCACAGTTCTACAGCAAAAGCCTCACACACAAAAACAATCTCTTCAATGTTAGGACCTGTACTGAGAAGCACCCCATGAAGTCCTTTGACAGATTTATTGTTAGGGAAGTTTGATATGAAAAGATGCAAGTTAGAAATAAATCTAACTCAAAATCCAGATTCAAACACCTTTGGCTACTTGAGAAGTTTAACACAGTATTTGAACTCCACGACAAAAAGAAAACAAAACCAAAGTAAAAACCAGTATCTTTCAGACTAATGACCCAACAGATAACACCCAACCTGCTCTAAAAACCCTTCACTAAGCTACTCGTTCTTACCTTCTGCCATCCACACAAACACAGGTGGATTAAAATGATGCAATAATATAACAAGACTGCTTAATTCCTGATTAGTCTCAGGTTCCAGCATTGGTTCATTACTTGAAACTTTTACACCTGCTCAGTTCTGGCCTGGAGCCTTGAATAGGTGCCTTGTTAGATGGACTCACAGTAGAGTCTTTGCATCTTGTAATAAGAGATTGGGAGGGAATCACTGTTTATTTCTAAAGATTTTGGGTACCTGAAAATGCAAATAGGCATGTAAGTCTGCCATGTAGAAGCCACTGCTACCAAGCTCTGTAAATATCTAAGTCCCTTAGGTGCATAATTTTCTGCACATCAGCATTTTCAAACCTGCATAAATACTGCTTCCACTGTACAGCCAATAAGCTGCTCAGAACCCTAGATCAGTGTTTTTCAAGGTTTTTTCTTCCTCTCAGGACCCAGTTAAAAGAAATCATGTAAACCCATGACCCAACAATTACATCTTTCAGTAACTTACATGATGACAAGTTCCAAAGGGATAGCCATGTTGATGGAGTAGGATTCTCTCCCATGACAACTTATGTGATAAATTTTAGTCTTTAAAAGTGCTAGCAGACTCCTTGTTTATCTTTCAGCAATGCATTTCAGTCTTGTGGAGGTGGCAGCAGGGGGCACAGTGACTCAGTACCTGAGGGTCTGTGACGCAGTACTGGGTCCTGACATGTGGTTTGAAAACCACTGCCCTAGATCAAGCCAAAAACTTGGAGGACCCAAAACATCATTTTCAAACTAGGAAAGGGGAATGCCTATCTTATCAGTATGGGCAAATCTAATTGGTATGTTCTGAGAACATACCTGCCTGACCTTGCATTGGGAAGGCTGAATGCAGGCCACCTACAGTAGCTGAGAAGCAGAAAAGACACATTTGGTGAGTGTGAATGAGACAGAGACACTTTTTCTGTGAGACAGACAAAGTAGACAGTAGGTGGTAAGTTGGCTGGTAAGGGCTAGGAAATGGTTAGAGGGAGGCAGAATGCAGGCCAGTGACAACAGGAGTAGCCAAATGAGATGGGGAAGGGGACTTGAAGGTTGTCAGGGCTAGATGAATATCCTTGGAGAAAAACAGGGCTAAGGAGTGTGGAGAGTCACCAGTGGTTGGACTTGGGAGATGGGGAGGGAGCTGTGCCAGTGGGCAGAGACAGTGGTGGCTGGAGTACAGACAATATGATCAACATCTTTGTGATTCAGACACTACTACTGTTACAGGAGGAACATGAGGAGTGGAGGGAGAGGACACAGAAGCTCTAGCTCCAAAGTCTGCATTGCTGCCCACACCCCCATGCCCACACCATCCTGCAAGAGTTTCCTGAGGATCCCAGCATGAGTGAGTATCCAGCACCACTGACTCAGCCAGGATGCTACTTGGAACTTGTGTGATATTGCAAGAGAGGCCTCAGCACTGTGACCCACAGGAGACATGTATTACAAGTAGGACCAGATTAAGACATGCTGAAGCCCTAAGCAGAGACCCCATACCATGAAAATAAAGAGAAAAAAAGTGTATTAGATTTTAATAGAAAGGGTAATGAAAAAATAAATGATAAACCTGTATATTTGCACATATACATAGGCAAAGATGCAACAAAAAACAACTAAACAAAACATGCACCTCGCAAAAAGCCTTATTTGCATTATCAATTTCAGTTATGATAAATCTTAGTTATCTCTGACATATTTAGAGGCCCCTCAAAATGTGAGGCTCTCAGCCCATGGCTTACTTGGCTTGTGCCTAAATCTGGCACTGATTACTAGGATCCATCTGGGTCAGTACTTCTGTGGCATCTGAATCATTTTAGAGGGTCATTGGGCTGACCATTGCATCAGCTAGTCCACTGCCACTGGTAAGAACTGGTATTTATGACAATGGATATTTTTATTATGAATGGAACCATTTTTCATCAAATAGCCACATGACCAACAAACAAGAATCACAACATTCATCACATTCTTTTAATCCAGATGCATTTTGTAACCAGAATGACCTGGATCATCAAAATGGCTCTAGGCTATGATGAGGTGAGCTCATAGATGAAGAACATTTGTCTGAAGCTGAACCTAATGTTGAAGCATGCTGCAGTCGTGTCATGGCCCATGCACAAGCAAGAGCACATGTGACCATTGAAACCCACAGAGCTAGCTTAGCCTATTGTTTTACTTACTATCAAATGACCACCAATAAAAGTATTAACCCTTTAAGGATTAGAGTACATAGTTCTGTCCAGGGCATGAACATGTGGATAACATAACCACTAATCAATGTGTTGCTGCAAATAACACAGGCTGCTATGAGCACATTAGACACAGACTTCTCATAAAATAATGGAATCAAATTGAAGGTCTCAGTCCTTCTGTTTAACGGGTTTTATGGCATGGCCCCAGTCTATTCAAAGGTTTGACTAGAAGTCTAAGAAAAAGACTGGGGCTGACAATTATGCTCCTCTGGAACAATGCAACTCTCTACAATCAGGGTAAAGCGCATCTGTTTGGCAGGCTGAAATCTGCCAGGGGCTAGCCCAGGACTGTGGAATGAACTCCCCTAGAAACTAAGGACCATTTCAAACCTCAGCACATTGTGTTCCACGTGGGAGGCACATTTCTTTGGGCTTGCCTACTATACTATAATAAAGAGGCAGGTTTTTAATAGACCCTACCAAATTACTGCACTCTGTTGCATTTACTTCATGCCCTTTGGAGGGGCTCAGAGAAAAGCACATGTGACAGATATAAATCAAGTTTCTTAATTCACTACTGTGGGTATTCAGATACTAATGTGATGAGCTGTATAAGAGTCTGTTCCAGTGGTTCCCAATCTGTGGCCCAGGGGCCGAGAGTGGTCCACAGGGGCTTGACACATGGCCCACAGCTCACCTCCTGCTGGTTGCTGAATGGAGGTCCTGGCGTAGAACCCAGGTGGAGAGCATTTCCATGAAGCTAAAAGACCAGTGCAGGCTCCTTGCTGCAGCCAAGGGGATGGGAGATCAGTGTTCCCTCTCCCTGGCTGTAGCTGGGAGCATGGCAAAGTGCTCTACCTAGGTCCCTAGATGTTGGGGTCTTTGTTGGAGCTAGAGGGAGGGGAACATTGATCTTCCATCCCTCTGGTTGCAGAAGGGATCCACTGCCTAGCAATCCAGGTGGAGTGCACTGGCTACAGGATGCATGCAGTTTCTCTGCTGCAGCCAGGGAAACTGGAGATCAGCGAGGAGCCAGTCTCGTCATTGAACTCCTTCCATCTGGCTGCAGTGGGGTGGTGGTCTGGTGACTTCTCAGCATTGTAAAAATGATATCTGTGGCCCTTGAGTCAAAAAAGTTGGAAACCACTGGTCTATTCTATATAGGTTCTTTCTTTTAGAAGCATAGAGTTTGCAGGAGAAGGTAAAAGGTTACTCGCAGAAATTGGCGAGAAGTAAGCTGCAGCTGCAGTAAGAGTGGAAAATGACCTTGAAGGTGTCCAGCTGGCCTAGTGCCAAGGAGATAGGAAGAGATGCTGTGAACTATCCGTGAACTCTCCAGCAAGGTTACCCATAATTGCAGAACGACAGCCTGATGGATGGAGATGTTTAGTGATGTGTGGACCTATCAGATTAATGGGCAGCTCTAAAAAAGGGATACCTGGAACAATCAACGTCAATTCAGACCACAAAGAGGGCTAAATCTATAGGTCTGAGCAGGACATAAAAGCAGGAGCCCAAAAGCAGAGATTTTGTGTAGCTGAGAAGGTGATGGAGAATCCTGCCATCAGCTGAGCTGTTTTGTTGCATTTTGTTGCATCTGATGAACTGGGCTGGAGCCCACAAAAGCTTATGCCAAAAGAAATCTGTTAGTCTACAGGGGTGGCCAAACTTATGGAATTCAAGAGCCACACCAGTTGATTATTAAACATTCAAGAGCCACACTGAAGCATATAATCATATACTTTTACCTACTAAATTGATTTGCTGACATTCTTCCGCGAGCCAGCCTTTTTCATTCAAGAGCCACAAATGGCTCCCGAACTACAGTTTGGCCACCCCTGGAAGGTGCTGCAGGACTCTCACTCCTTTTGTTGAATTGAGAGCATGAATGCTGCCAGCAGATCTGTTGCTTCCCATTTTGCTACATTGCAGTAAAGCCTAGCCTGGCATCTTCATTTCTACAAAGATTTGCGGTTGTGTTGGTTTCTTTGATTGTGAGTGATACCTTAGTTTGCCTCTTTAACACAGGGTATGCCTAGGTGCCAAATCACAGAGCAAAGTAAGTCCTCACTAGAGTTTTGAGCCAAAGATAATCCAAAGTATTAACCAAAGGAACACCTTGCGTTCCTGCTAAAGATCCAAGCCAGGCTCTCGATCATTGGGCTAACTGAATCCCCAATAGATATCTGAGCCAGGGGTGATCCTGAGGAAGCACATACACAGAGACTCATGCACGCAGCCAAACAGACAACTATGCCACATGCAAAACAACACAGACATAAGAACTCCTCTCATCCAGTATATCAGAGAGTTCACTACCAAAATAGGTTTAGTTTGCAATAGGTGGGTATGAGAAAGAATGTAGCTGAAAGATACATGAAATCATTTAAGTGAAAAGAGATTCTCAAATATATTTATTATATGGAAGGGGAGAGAATTGTATTATGATAAATATTATTAAACAGAAAAATCCCACATTCCATTTTGTGGTCCTTGATGCTAGTAATGTCAATGAAAACTTTATTTTATAGGAAGGTAGATCAGCTATACATACATAATCACCTCTTTGTGATCGCAGTAAGATTCAAATAAGGTAACTGAAGGGTAGTATAAAATGTATAACACAAAACTAAAGCAAAGCAAGGTTCAGGAATATTTCAAAACTTCAAATTAATGCTCTCCAGGCTTGACAATATCAGAAGTGCAGCTTTGAAAAGAAAATGTTAGGTTTTAATATAGTGTTGTAGTGCTCTCTGGTGGTAACATAGTGAAATCTTGGTTCATCTGTCAAAATATAATCAACAGCTGGCCCAGATTCAGCTCTTTGTTTCTAAGTCACATATGCTATACAGTTACAATGTAAGCTACTCTCTGGAAAATGTGCTGAGTACAGAATTACTAGCTACACCGTATTGTTGATAATGGGAGGATGCTCAAGGTAGAGGTCAATAAAATTCAACTTTTTTAAACGTAGTGCTTTTAAAAAACAATGAATTGTATTGACCTCTAATTTGAGCATCCTCTTGTTTTAAATGGATAACTTATTTTTTGGGAAGTCAGGTCAGATAGAATTTATACTAGCAAACCTATTTAAATATTTCAAAGCTTCTGAATAAAAAGATTAATCTTTGCAAAGACCAGGACACTGTATCAACTTATAGTGATAAGAGAAGAAATTTTAGATTATTGTTTGTAGAACAGTAGCGGCTACAGGTTACAGCAAAGATCAAGACCCTCCATTTATGTTAATCTTTATCTCAATAGAAAGTAACAAATGTTCCTTTCCCCAAAGCGCTATCTGACAAAATAAACAAGACTGAAGGAAAACAAGAGTGGAGAAGTTTTACTATTATCCACATTTGACAGTTCACTAGTTTTACTATTATCCTCATTTGACAGCTGTGCAACTGAAATACAGAGGTCCCAGTTCAGCAAAGCACCTGAGCACATATTACTTCCATTGCTATACAGGGAAAGCACCTTCTTACATGTTTTTCTGAATAGAGATGGCATCAAGTTTGTGTTTAATTGAATCAGGGCTACATGACTTGGCGGTTCTCACATAAAAAGTCTGCAATAAATCTGGGAACTGGATCTGATTCCAAGTCCAGTGTTACAATTAAAGGATTTGAAAATTCTAATCTAAGAAAAATTAGTTATTCTGGGACAAAAGCTCCACTCCTCTATACAGCATAAATTGAACTAGAGACTAAAATAACTAAAGTGGGTGTGGGGAAGCCACCCACAAGGAAACACAGCAATATGTTGCATTTCACCAAAACTGCTTTTCTAGAGCACAGCATGAATAAACGGAGTTGGTGTTCAGAAGGGGAAATTGTCAAGTCAGCCTTGCTACCTGATACATGTTCCTCTGCCAGACGGCAATTATTTGAGTCAATATTTGCAGGAAAAGTTAATGCTGTCTCAGGATTAACTTGAAATAAATGTCTCACATGGTGATGTCTGCCAATATTTAACAAGGGACAAATACAAATATTTTCCTCTTAGCCCCTCATTAACCCCATGTATTTTGCTGACAGGATGGGTGAATGAATGAAGTACTTGTTCATTTGGTTTCTCATTTTCTCATCACCAAGTAGAGGGGCAATAAAAACTTACATTAATCGTATTTTACAGAAAGAAGAAGTTACACTTGGAGGAAGAAGGTCAAAAAGCATTAATTTAAGCTAACGGTTACTTTGAATTAACATGGCTACTCTAGGTTAATTCGAACTAATAAGTTTGAATTAACCCTTACTTTGAAGTTTTTATAATGAACGCTTAGAAGTAAGCGTTCATTAATTCAAGCTAAGGAATTCCTCAGGTCTAATTAATGAAAGCTAGTGTAGCCATGCATTAATTTAATTTGAATTAATCCTCATTAATTCAAATTAAATTGTAAGTGTAGACTTACCCTTAAAGACTAACAAATTGATTTATTGCATGAGCTTTCATGGGAGAAAAATCCCACTTCATCAGATGTTTCAAGTGTTTCTCACAAAAGTTCATGAAATAAATCAATTTGTTAGTCTTTAGGTGCCACATGACTTTTTGTTTGTTTTGATGAACTAGACTAACTTGGCTTAGACACCTTTGGAACTTGTCAGAGGCAGGGGCATCACAATTTTAACAAGGAACTCTGAGAAATCCTCTACAGCATATAACTAGATTAATGAAACTGAAGCAGTCACGTGTTCAGTCACTGGCGAAGAACTATGGGAGCAAGGCAAGGAAACCAGCCATTATATAACTTAAGAGAAGCTAGAGCCATAATGTGGTGTTTTGCTGCCCGGGGCACGTTCCGATTGGAATGAGCCCCTTCCCATTAGTGGTGCTTAGAGCTGCCCCCCTTAATAGCATGGCTCTATTGAGCTGCTTTGGGCCGCCTGGGGCTTTGCCTCATCGGCTCCGCCATAGTTACAGCTCTGAGAGAAGCTGCACAGATCATAGGACTGACCAAGACAGTAAGGCTTAGACCATTAGAATTCTTGACTCTGACTCTGTATGGCCATGGGGAAGCCACTCAAACTTTTTCTGCATTCTTTCATTGGTAAAACAGTGATAATATTTACATGCCTGCCAACAAAGGCACTTTGAGGATTAATTTTTAACTGATAAGTTTGAAGGAACTGCATCTTCTTGACCAGTCAATTGTTGCTCTCCATGCCTCTGTGCATGGCTAAATGTTTTTACTTTTAGTCTAAGAATTAGAGTTTGGACATTAATTCACATTTCTCCCCTCCAGTGCTCTTGCATTAGTATCACTGCAGAATTTTTTCAGTTAGGATCTTGTGTTTCTTTGTGAACTAATTAAAATCTGGATGCAAAGGTCACACTTCCATATTGTGAACCACCCTTTCCAGTGGAGCTATGGTGATTTATATTGGCTTATGATCTGACGTTGTGAATTTGAGAGGAAAGTATTCAGGGCATAGCCTGAACAACATGAATGTATTATCTTATTTCTTTCAATCACCCAAAAGTTATAGGAAGAACCAACATGAAGTGAGGTTTCACTTTTCTTTCCACTACCACAGGGTGGCCACATAACCACACTAATCTTTGTTGTTATTATCAGATTGCCAAATCTTTTTACTCATTTGAATACTTTTCTGTTCTTTTCATCTTAGATGAACGCTACTAATCTACTTTAAATCTTTTCTTCTAAAGTATTTGCTTTTATACAATTCTGCAGCAATATCAAGATATTTAGATAATTCCACAAAATTATTCATATTAATTACCTGTATATGTCCCTACTGTAGCTTTATTAAAAAGTCACTGTAAATGAGGAGATGAAACATGAATGAAAATGGAAAAATATCGATGAAAATCTCATATATATCCTACAATTCCAGGCATTATCTTCCCTTAAAAAATGACCAAATCTACTTTAGATTATTCATATTTTGTCAGTGATTGGTATAAATGCATCTCCTTAATTAGACTTGCTATTGGTTACTAAAACTAGTCTGTATGAAAAGAAATATGATGTCTGGTTAAAACAAACAAGGAGCCTAGTGGCATTTTTAAAGACTAACAAATTTATTTATTGCATGAGCTTTCATGGGAGAGAATCCCACTTTGTCAGACGTTTGAAGATGAAGTAATTCTGATGTGCCGTTTAGTTAATTTCACTTGCTTCATTGGTTGGGCTGAGTTGTTTGGGACAAGACAAACATGGACTCATTTTTATTTCTCCTTTGAGAATGTCCACAATGCTGCCCCTTTGGAAAATGACACAATGCATAAGCCTAGGTGGGCTCTGACTCAGGTGTCAGCTTAAGTGTCCCTTCTGCCTACACACAAACCTGTCTGACTTGTGTCAGGAAGCACCTGCTGTGAATTAGGTCCAAGCATTATAATTATGCACAGTGGTTGTAGGTTATGCCACAGACCTAAGCTGAGTTTGTCAGTGCAGTATCGATGCAGTAGTATGGCTGTGAGACCTAAGTAGAATGGCTACAAAACCAGAATTACAATGCAGTGTGGATGATCAAGTGTGGGTCCCACAGACACAGGTTTAGTGTGCAGTGTAGGCATAACTCTTGTGATTTCCAAGTCCTGGGATCAGTTCACCACCCAGCACACATCCTAGTCTCTGTGGGGCCCCTTCAGCAGCCAGGGATTATTAGAGCACAGTGGCATTCCAAAAATGCCATCCCGTGATCAGGGCCTAAACAACAGGGGACCAGAAGGTGGTGTAAAGTTGAACCACCAGCTCCATCAACACCTGAGAGGCAGCACACTATGGGAATTTCTGCATCTCTTGATGTACCATAGTTAGAGGACCATATACCCCATTTTTAACAGGACAACCCTATATTTAAGACCACTTGTAGATGTCCTGACCTTTTCTTTAAAATTGGGAAATTGTTCTGTATTTTCTGCCTTCTGAAGTTCATAATAGTGCCAAAGAACAGGACCCACACTCAGAAGGATCCCATAAAGATATGGCTGTAGCCATGGTGCTATGGCAGGTCCTGTTTAATGGATCCCTGATTGCTAGCCACTCGCCCATCAAAGGTGAGTGGTACTGGAGGGAGGGGTCCAGTGGCCAATGGGAGTGTGTGTGCAAGGCTGGTAGTGGGTAGTGAGGCTGCAGTGCCCAGGTCTGGGTTACTTCCCCTGCCAGTCTGTCAGCACAATGACTACTCCCTGTTGCAGAAGGTTCCAGGGATGACTCTGGCTTATCTTGCAGGGCGGCCTGCTCTGGCTGTACACAGTGACCGGTAGCAGCTGGTGAGTGCAGGCAACTGGTGGCCTCAGACCAGGATGAGAGGTGGGAAGATGTGGCACCTGATGTTGGGAGAGGCAAGCTCATCCTCAGAGCCAGGTGGGCATGGAAGGTGGAGAGCTCCAAGCCGGGAGGGTTTGTCAGTCAGTCACCCCTTCTGTGTGAGAAAGGATGTGTATGTGTGTTTGTGTGTGTGCGCATGTGAGGGGTAGGAATGTATTACTCCTCCATGGTTAGGGAGGGTAAGGATATGTGTGTCACCCATTGTGTGTGTGATTCAACACAGGGAAACGTGGTCACCCTACCTACCCATTGTGCATCATAAGATATATAATCTGGCCTGGGAGTTTGACCCATAAAAAAGGAGGAGGACATAAGGCAACTAAACTACAACTCCCATAAGGCACTATGGTGGCATTGCTAAATTGAAATATTTCAGGTTTCAGAAAAAAACAAAATCTTTTTATTCATTTCTTTGTAAAGAACTTTTTCCATGAAAAGCAAATCCTTTTCACAAAACATTTGGTATAGTTAGAAATTCAGTTTTCCATTGAAAACCAGTTTCAGTGAAATGTTTTCAGCTTTAGTTATCATAGAATCATAGAATCATAGGGTTGGAAGGGACCTCATAGATCATCTAGTCCAACCCCCTACCAGAGGCAGGACCACTCCCCACTAAACCATCCCAGTCATGGTTTTGTCCAGCCGGGCCTTAAACACCTCCAAAGATGGAGATTTCACCACCTCCCTAGGCAGCTCATTCCAATGCTTCACCGCTCACCTAATGAGCTTTGTAGAATCAATTCAGATAGATAAATATACAGAATTTGGGTACTAAACACAAACTCTGAACTGACTGAGACCCTGTGGACTGTGACAATGCACTGACACTGTCATTAGAATGAGCTTTCTGAAAAGGTTATGGTATTTCTGCTAACATGCCCTTCACAATGGCATCTAACTGCCTTTCAAGGGCCTGTTTGTCACAAATTCACCAAGTAAGTCCTATTTATTATCTAGAGGTCATGTCTGAAAAACTCAAATGACAGCTGTCAAGAGAAAAGATAATCATTCAAAAACATAACTCCATGGACTGGAATATTTACTAAAAGAGAAAGGGATAGAAAAATGGGATTCTAAAGAAGTGGTATTATTGGGAAAAGATGGGTTTTAAGAAAATGCTATTGTTGCTTCAAGTTGCCCCATTGTGTATTCTTCAAATCGTCAAAGAGAACTTGACTATAATTTATCCAGGGTGTGGGCAGAACAGAACATTTCTCCCATAGGAATGATAATCCCCCTAACATGTGTGGTCTAGTTTTAAAACTTTTTTCTTGGGAGTCAGTTTAAAAAAAATCATTATGCCCATGACCCAACAATTACATCTTTCAGCAATGCTTTCCAGTCTTTACGTGGTGGCAGTAGGTGGTGCCGTAACCTAGTACCTGAAGGTTTGTGACTTGATGCTGGGTCCAGACCCATGGTTTGAAAACCACTAGTCTAGAGAAGGCAGGTTTAATCACACTTGGAGAGTAACAGTTATAATGTAACTAAACTTACTATGCTATCTAACAGACCCCCTTTTTGGGAGCAGTGGTGCATTTACAGCTCTAATCAATATTTTATATGTATGTTTTCTATATAGCCTAATGTGGCATCAACAGCCTGATCTTCACAAAATGAGACCCAAGGACAGCATCCATTTTTCCATGTGTACTTACCATATGTCAGCTATGCGTGTATAAATCACACATACATCAAAAGCATGCTGACTATGTGCCTGTGCAAATCCCCCATTAGTACCCACACATGTTTAAGGCTTCACACAATAGTGGTTAATTTGCTTTAGAAAAAGGTGTTATGGATTTAGAGATAATTTTATCCCTTGCTTATTGCCAGAGGCAGGTAAAACATCTGTGAAGTACAGGGTTGGTGCTGATTGCGCAGTGAAAATGAACTGTCATCTGAACTCTTATTAAGGTTCAACTGGTAATGTGACAATGCTGAAAAAATAAAACAAACTTCTCAGAAGTAGTTACTTTATTTATCCAACTGAAGGCCAAAGTCAACCCTTAAATAGATCTGTAAGAATTTGTTGACCTATACTCCATCTATGTTGATTTGACCAAGGCGTTTGACACAGTCAGCTAGGATGGCCTATGGAGGATCATGGCAAAATACGGATGTCCCAGAAAATTTATTGCCATTGTACGACAGCTACACAATGGCATGTTGGCCAGAGTATATGATAACGGAGAGACATCCGAACCATTCTCTGTCTCAAACGGAGTGAAGCAGGGCTGTGTTCTTGCTCCCACTCTATTCAGTCTCATGTTTTCTGCCGTGTTGATAGATGCCTTCAGAGACGTGAAAATAGGCATCGGCATCAGATATCATACTGATGGCTCACTCTTCACCCTCAGGAGGCTTCAAGCTAAAACTAAGATCATGACAGACACAGTTGTTGACTTCTTATTTGCCGACGACTGTGCCCTTAACACTGCCTCCGAAGCTGACATGCAATACGTCGCTGGCAGGTTTTCTGCGGCCTGCACAAACTTCGGCTTTACTGTCAATACAAAAAAGACCAAAGTAATGTATCAGCGTGCTCCAGGAAAGCATTACGTTGAACCCAACATCACTATCAATGGACAGCGTCTGAACGCGGTGGACAAGTTCACCTACCTTGGAAGCACACTATCCAGAAACGTTGTCATCTATGACGAGGTGAATGCCAGACTCGCCAAAGCTAGTGCTGCCTTTGGCAGACTCCACAAGAATGTGTGGAATAGGAGAGGCATCACCCCAGTGACAAAGATCAAGGTGTACTGTGCCATAGTTCTTTCCACATTGCTCTATGGCTGTGAGATGTGGACAGTCTACCAACGCCATGCAAGAAAACTAAATCATTTCCATGTCACCTGCCTTAGAAAAATTCTTGTCATTAAATGGCAAGACAGGATCCCAGATACTGAGGTCCTTGTTCGTGCTGGCCTGCCCAGCATCTACACCATCTTGATGCAAGTACAACTTCGTTGGGCAGGTCATGTGGCTCGCATGCCAGATCATTGGCTACCAAAGAAACTGCTATATGGCGAACTCCAACAAAACAAACACTCCCAAGGGGGCCAGAAAAAGTGCTTCAAGGACACTTTAAAAGTGTCACTAAAGGCCTTCAGTATCAGCCACTTTACATGGGAGCTGATACCCCAGGACAGAGGAGAGTGGCATTCAGCTGTCCATCGGGGCATGGAAACATGCGAAGCCAACTGGATTGATGCAGCTGAGCAACACAGACGAGCCAGGAAAGATAATGCCAGCAATCCACCATCAGCCACCACCATTCCCTGTCTGCATTGTCAAAGAACTTTCTGGGCACGGATTGGTCTGATTAGTCATTTGCGCACCCACGGACCCCTACCCTAATCCCTGGATGACTAGATGGTCTTCGTTGTTACCAACGGACGAATATGACGAAGAATTCCATTGTCTTATAGGACCTGTAAATATCACAAGTTCAGCTTCAATTTGAATACCCGAGCACCTTTGCTAAATTCTTCAAAAGATCAGTGATTCTAAAGAGTAACAGACGCTCCATGGTATACAACAATATGAAATTAAGAAAGTCAGAAAACTTGTATAGAAGGGTGGAAAACAAGTTTGAAGATTTTATTTAAATCACAGTGGGTAGGTAAGTTCCAAGGCCTATGTCTACAGCTAACTGCTTACTTTGGACTTGCTTAGTCTGCACTAAGCAGTTCAAAGATAGTTCAAATTAAAAGTTTGGTTTTTTTTTTAGTTTGAACTAACCTTTTAGTTCAAACTCAAAAAGCACAGCTCATTCGAACTAAAAGTTAGTTTGAACTAAAAATATGCGGTTAGTTCAAACTAACCACTAGTTCAAACTTATTTAGTTTGAACTAGCATGACTACATAGTGCTAGTTTGAACAAAAGTTTGAACTAAGCAGTTAGTTCGAGCTTACCATTTGAACTAAAAATTTTTTTAGTTCGAACTAGGCAAAGCCTAGTGTAGCCAGGGAGAAGATTAGTTTGAATTCAGGCTCCTTAATTCAAACTAATTTGCTAATGTAGACATAACCAAGTAGAACAGGGGTAGTGCAAGAAAAATAGCAATGCTATAATGTCATGGGTCATCTTGAGCGGTGTACAGCAAACGGTGCTTCTCGAATCATCCATAATTCTCATGAAGGGAAGAGATCTTAATGTTCTTAAATTGGACAGAATGGGATTCTCTATGGCATGAAGTCTACCGCTGCTTAATTGTCAGCATGAGGGGGTCCATTGCCACAAGATGTTATCAAGGAAAGTAGCTCAAATACTTTCAAATGAGGATTATACATTTCTATGAAGAAAAATATCATCTGAAGTTGCATTATCCAAAGGTGTAGGGCACAAAGTGGTCACCCAGCAGGCTTCAGGAAGTAATTTCTTCATGTGGTGTATCATTAATATGGTGAGTTATGTTGTTTTCATGTTAAAAAAAATCACCAGCCTCCCACCCCCAACTTGCTATCAGAGTGGCCTTTCAATTTAATAGGAGACCAAAAGAATAAAAAATGAATATGGAATTGAATGTTTACACTCTGAGTGCCAACACTGGCACAAGAAGGATGGAATACATCTACACTGCCAAATTACTCTGGACTAGGAAAGTTTAGTCTGGACTGTTTTGGTCCATGGCCACACTAAGCTTTGCTTAGTCTGAACTAAGAAATTTCTTAGTTTGTACTAGGCAAAGCTCAGTCTGAACAAGTAAGACCCAGTAGTTTGAACGTAAAAAGTTTGAACTAAGGCATTAGTTCGAATTACCCATGTGTTCTAGTTCAAAATAAATGTTAGTTCTAACTAGAAAGTGTGGCTAGTTCGAACTAAAAGTCCAGGTTAGTTTGAACTAGCCTGAGGTTAGTTTTGACTAACCTCGGACTTATTTAGTTTGGACTTGCAAGGCTGAACTAAAATTTTAGATGTAGACATAGCCAAAGGATCAGGAGTTTTGTCTGTTCCACTATTGCACCATGAAAGAAGGATGAGGCTCATTCCTGCAGGATGTTACTGAGGCCAGGATTCACATAAGGAATAGACATTAATATGGGTATCAGGACTATCCAGCTGTACTAATTAAAATTAACAAAAAGGAAACCAACTACTAGTCTCTATCAGGAATTAAAGAATGCAACCTTCATGGTGGGCAGATTCTGCTGTTTCTTATGCCTTCATTGGAAACATCTGGTGTTGGACACTCTTGAAGACAGGGTATGGAACTAGATGGATCACTGGTCTGATCCAGTATATCAATTCCTGTGACTGTATACCAACTTCCAATAAGTCTTTTCATGGCATAGGGCAGGGAGTTAGTATGAAATCAGGTGGTCCCCTGAAAATGGTTATTGGAAGGAATGGCAGCCTGGCATGCAGGCAAGGGTGAAGGCACCCAACTTTGTAGTGAAGCAGGAGGAGTGGGGGATTGCAGGTCATTGGACTATTCCTAAACAAGTATGTAGAAAGCAATACATTGTGTTTTGTAAGAAAATCCAGGGTTTTATCAAAGAAGGATGATGGGGTCCCCTAAAAGATGGGTCCAGAAAATATGAAGGGAGTCTTAAGGGTTAGAAGACTTGGCAGCAAAATATCTGGAGGCCCAAACTTTTCTATTACTGAAGAAGGAATCATACATTATTAATGTCATTCAAGGTAATTTTGAACAGGTTGCACGTGCTTAGTTACTGTTTTAAAATTTTGTAGAGATATTTATTGTTCATGTTGCTTAAGAAAAGTCAGGTCTGGAAAAACAATGTTTTTAACTCTGGAATCTAGAACAAGAACCTTTATAAAATTAGCATTGCTCATTTAAATTCAAGCTCAGGAAGGAGATGTTTCCTTTTCTCTATAATCAGTGCTTTCTGCTTCCGTGGCTATGTCTACACTGCCAAAGATATTTCAAAATAGTTATTTAGAAATAACTATTTCAAATTTATTTCAAAATAATATATTCAGAATAGCATTATTTTAAATTTATTATTTCAAAACAGGAGTTTAGTGAAGGCCCTCTATTTTGAAATAAAGTAGGAATTATTATTTTAAAATAGAGAGTCTTCACTGGACTCTCTATTTCAAAATAGGGGAAAGCAGGGAAAAGTATAGGACCATTATTTTGAAAAAAGCCCATTCTGAAACTTGGAAGGGCTTTTTTTGAAATAATTATTTTGAAAGAATTGCTTTTTTGAAATAAAAGCAGATTTAGTTATTTCAAAATTGTGCTTTTTTTTTGGAAATAACGAAGTGCTTATTTTGAAATAACAACATGTCTGCATGGACAGGTAAAAAGTTTTTTCAAAATAAGCCTCCTTATTTAAAAAAAAATTCTCAGTGTAGACATACACTGTGATATTTAATCCATGAGGCCATAAAAGTTATATGAGGTTTATGTTTATGTACTTTGCAAAGTTTTATACACCATCCTACAGCTGTTACACACAAATAAGTGACTTAGTAAGTAGATAAGGCTAAATAAATGAACTTAGAAACATAAACCAAAATGCTTAGCCTGAAGTATTGTTTATTTTTAATCTTGCCTAGTTTTTGGAACTAGTGTATAGAATTCTTTGTGAGAGATCTGAAGCTGCTGAAGATCCCTTCAAAGAAAAATCAGTTATAGAAAACTGTTATCCCCAAAGATCATGTGATTACTTAATGTTCTTTTGAGTCACACAAACAGGTAATCCACAGGGCTGCAGTCCAGACAGTTAAGTGGCTTTAACATAAACTCCTATTGCAGAGGGCTAGAAAGCAGATAAAAGCGTCATTTGTCTTCTGAGCACTTGCTGAAAATCTACCCATTATAGAATGCAGACCTGTATGAAGGCTGCTGGTGCCTTTTTGATGTGGGAGAATGCCCTTCTTTCTGTGAAGAGTCAATGACCCAGCTTTGGCAGAATGTGGGTATTCACTCACTAAACATTCCAACACTCTGATAGATAGCCGCACTGAACTTGGCCTGCACTGAGCTGTGGGATCAAAACTTGGACAGATCCTTTGTTCTGTCGCATGGTGTCAGCAAGTTGCAGTAGCTAGTCTGTCAACTAAGAAGCATTTCAATGGGAGGACAGATCTGTGAGTTCACAGATAGCGCAACAAAGGTTTACTTATGATTTAGTTGCCTCCCGTGAAAAATAGTTTTTTTGTGTAAGCATATTTATCATCTACTCTTGTCATCGTTTCTCAGTTTATGGTGACAGTCATACCATGGATGAAGTACAGAGTCTTTTATCTGTAAATGTGAACATTTCTTTGAAGACTACGCATGAAGTATATTACAAGTTCAGTGATAGAAGAACTGGAAAGACTTCCTAAGAAGAGAGGACCATGGAAACAGATGAAGTAGTTTGTGGCCTATTTAGAAAATAGAGCTGTGTTCAAAAGCAGGAAGTCAAACAAACACAGTGTTTGCTTTAAGGTCCTATACTCACTGGGTCTCTATCCTGCTCTGAGTCAAGTAAGCAGCAATCTCCATTGATTTCAGTGAGAATTTCACCTGACCTCTCACCAATATTAAATTCATACAACTAAACTGTTTATATCTGTCACCAACATAAAAGGCTTTTTTTTGATTGACTTGGCATATTATTACAGCACATTTCTATTATGTGCCTAGCCACGAGTCAGATGTGTACAAAAGAGAAATAAAACAGCTACCTAAAGTTAGGCATTTGGAGAATTGGATAGTTGTATGTCCTCCCTTTTAAACTCTGTGTCAGACCCTCAAATGGTGTAAATTGCTGCAAATCCCTTGTCTTCAATTGAATGGGTGTTTTTCATCTTCTCTTCACTATTAGAATGAAGGTTTACATCTCACAACTACAATTCTGTACATTTCAGTGACATTTCTTGTTTCACTGCACATGAACATTGCTGTTTAATACATTTAAGAAAATTATGAATGGACAAATAAATAACAGCATTTGAACCTCCTTTCGGTATGCATTTAGTAGAATTTTGTAACCAGCCAATTTGCAAATTTGCAGTAGTGACACATACAGTCTATGGAACTGAAATCATGACCACGTGATTCTTATGGATCTAAATAAATTATGGTTGTCAGTGGAGAACACTATATTCACAATCTGAGTTCTGGAAATACCTTAAGTTTCTCTTCCACTATAGATATTGGTTAATTTTATGCTGTCATGCTGCTGATGACACAAAAGTGTCAAAAATACATTTCTCAATGAAGTTAATTAATCATTTTGCAACTCAGAGGCAGCTAGTGGAAGCAAAGCACCATATGCTGCAGTGGGCTACATGCCATTGAAATACACTACACAAGCACTAGATTTTAGAAGCCTTAATAATCTTTTTTATGTGCTTGCAGAGACAGCTCACCCAGCATATAAAGGCATGAAAATGATTTTAACAGAGTATTGTGCTGCCCAAGGTGTCCAGTGTTAAATTATCCAAAAAGATGTAGACAAGCTATTCCCTATGATAAAATAAATATATTAGGTTAAAGATGAACAGAAGTGAAAAATGTTATTTATAGCCTGAAATACCATTAATAGTACTATTTTTTTACTTAATCATTATTTTTCTAAGTACCCACACTGGTAAACACCTAACACACAACAGGATGTGGCTTCAATTTAAATTAGCAGATGGTATCATTTCTGTTTGTTAATTATGGATTTTGTTCGCCAATGAAAACAGTTGACGGATCAGCATGCGTGAGCTACTGAACCTCAGCAAAAAACCCATACTAATGAGACAGAGGCAAAAATGTAACCGCTTCAGGTCACAGTCTGCAGATGGGAACTGACCAGATGTCTGTCTGGGGCAATGAAAGTGCACCATATGCTTATAGATGTTTTTATGCTGTAGCAACCACTGAAGAGTTCAAATTCTTGTAGTAACCAAAGCAGTGGTTCTGAGGTTTCCCTTGGCAGTTGGGAAAAATTAAAAACATACAAATTTAAATTTGAAACTTAAAGTATCATTTGGCACTTACATAGTCATAAAATGTGCTTTGAAACACAAAAAGAGGATTTAAAATAAGTTATAAACTAGGTGAAAGCTGTATTGTGTGATTTTGGCAACAGTAGATACCACCTGTTAGCACATGAAAATAAAATGGTCTTTTAATTTTCACTTAGTTTTTATTAAGCAAGACATGCAGTAAAATTCAATATGTCTAAACAATACTTACAAATAGAATGTGTAACTCACGTAAACAAGACAAGAACATTAACTAAAAACATGAAATCATGCCATTTCTAATAATAGATTAAGTTATGTAGTTATGTATTAAAAGCTAAACAAGCTAATGTCTCAAATATTTAGGCAATAAATGTATACCTTGTTGAAAGTGTCAGAATCATTTAATCGTGTCACTGCAAAATTGCACATACTATACGTCTCAGAAAAATAAAAGAGTGAGAAATGGTCATTTTTCTCTTAAAAACTTCATTATGGCCTATATAGTCTACAAGCTACTTAAGCATCTACTTAACTTGAAGTACAAGCGTGATTCAATTGACTTATGGTCTATTTATTTGCTTAAATGTATACATGTGCTTAAATACCTTGCTGAACTGGGGCCTATAAGCGGAAATTCCCTATAACCAGACACGTAATTTGCTCTTGAATTGAGACTGTGTTTCCCTGTGTCCAAGTTCAAAGCAAAAACATGTTGCCATAAAGACCTAATTCAGCCTTCACTGGAGTCCTTCCACTCATTTCAGCATGGTTTAGATTTGTCCCCAAATATTTAGAAGGCCATCAATACAAGCTCTGTGTTTTACAATGTCAGTGTATTTTCACTGGGATGTGAACTCATAACTTGCCATTGCATTCAGGGAACCTTTGTAACTTGTTTCTAAAATGATTAAGCTCAAGAAGGAAACTGCTATAAGGAAAACAATTGTATTTTATTCATATCTTATTACAAGAAAAATCCAGAGGAAACTATGGGTGCAGACAACTTTGGGTGCACCAGCATCAGTGAATACTGCTACATGTGTCCTCTGAAGACTATTAATTAAAAGTGACTCCCTGTGGATCAGTTCATGGGCTGTTCAGGGAAAGAAGGAATATATTTCTACCACACACAGCTGTACATAGAGAGTGAGTGAGAGAGAGCAGAGAAGACTGTCTACAATACCATGACACGGGATTACTTCATTCTCCTTCCCCTTGTGTATTATCTCTCTAGAGCACATCTTGGTTACATAGGAGATAGACCATGGGTAGGGTTTGGGCCTACATGTTGTGTTTCAGAGAAATTTCAAAACATTCAATTAGGTCCTATTACGCCTATCCTTGCAATGCTCTCAATACAGTATTATGTCTAGAATGTCCGCAGCTCACTCCTTAAAGTGTTGGAAGGAAAGCTGGAGGTTATTTGAGCTTAGACCACAAGAGAACTCCTGTTCCACAGTCTGAGCGAACAACAATAGAAATCTGCACCTGTACAGGTTTCTGCCAAAACTGATCTCACACAACTGTTGATCTTGATTAAATTCATTAGTCAGGGAAAGATGGATTTCTATACATCTCATTGTACTTATTTTATAGCGTATGCTCCCAGGTGGAATATAAGGTAGTTTGTGCAGGAGACAGGAGGAAAATCATGCTGAGACCCAGACCTGTTTTAGAATGCAACAGATTCAGCAAAAACTTTGGCCAGGACTTATTCTGGACTTCAGTAAAACTCTATTATGGAAGTTTCCGTAGGTTTAAAGGAACTGTCTGAGAGTCTGTGTACATTATAAATCCCATTTTGAACAGATTTTGCCTGCAGTAGTGAAGCAGCAGCAATTCTGGCTTAAGTCATAAAGCTCTGTCCTGGAACGATGAAATTAGAAAAATATTTTACAAAACTAGAATGTGAGTCACATATTTGCAGTCTCTTTCCCTAGCATTAGCCCTTTGGTGAAAGGAGTTTTATGTCCCAGCTGCAAAGCTCATACTGGTTAAATTCAAAATATGGAAAATACATCACAGTTTTGCCACAGACTTGGTAACATAAGGAAAAACCAAGGCAGTTTCCATGTTGATATGAACGAACACACACACACACACACACACACACACACACATTTAGCTTTGATTTATCATTTTGCAAAGTGTCTAAAGCCTAATTGTGAGGAACTCCTTACCTGGCTGGTGACTAATTAAGGTCACAAATAGGTCCCCTAATAGTGAGTAGGGGCACAAAAAAGTTCTCCTAGTTAGTGGGACTACTTGGGTATGTAACTGCTCATTAGGGGGAATAGGGAGCTCCTAACCTGACTCAAGGGCCAAATTTACTATTGCCTTTCACCATGGGTCATCATTTGTACCAAGATAAATTATGACAACTAGTGATTTGATTGTGTTTTGCATTCACTGTGCACAGGCATATATGACTGCACAAATTTCAGGTCAATGGTGAATCAGGTCCAAAACAGGTAATAAGGTGAAACTAAAAGGACATAGTACATAAGGTATTTATTATCTGGTATTTTTTACATGAAGTGAGAAAGTAGTCTCAGCCTGTGCCCAGGGATCAGAACGTCTGCATCACCACATTGCCACAGATGGTAGCACATTGGTTGTCAGAAGTAACAGAGTGTTTGAGGATTGATGACACTGGAAAGATCTCTCCTCTCATACCTAGGATTTGTTCATTAAAGTAACAGGGAAGATGCATTGGGTTGCTTTTCATTGTTGCTTCTTATGGAAGTTTATTTTATGGATAAACAGAGGACTTTACTCTCTAGTGCTGTCAAATTGACACTGTGGACCCATGGGATTATTATATTGTTATATATAAAAATGTCTTTGCAACATTTCACCAGGAACAACCCAAAGCACATAAACAACTGCTATGAAAGATGACTATATAGGGGTTAGTTCATTTATCACTGAAATGCAGCCACCTCCGACATAAAACATGGTAACTTTTCAACAATGCACAACACCGTTATATGATACTCTATATCAAGAAAAGAAGAATATCTCATCCAGATGACATAAACAAACATTTTTAAAGCATGGGCATGAGATTACACAAACTGAAATTTGGCCAGGGCAGAGTGGGTCTTGTGAAAACTGAAATGGGATCTCATTACCATGGCGTCACTTAGATGAGATTAAAAATATATTGCCAGGATCTTGTTTTGGCACACTTGTACAAAACTACTGAAAAATTGTTTACACAGACCTGTTTTGAGATAACGTTTCTTTCCAACTGGTTTGGTGTTCATAAAGTATAACAAAAGTTTTGGAGAGAAAGGAACTTAAAAAAGGTATGTTTGGAAAACTAAAACTAGTTTTGTTTCTCATCCAGAACTAAGCCTCTTAATATTTCCCCAGATTATCCCAAGATGCTGATTCATTATAAGTAGAGTGCTGCCTAAGGCTGAATAATGGCTTCTTGCAGGACAATCATTTTTGGCTGGAGAGTTATTATCCAACTGAAAAGACTTTGTGGCCTCACTTCAAGCGAGTGGTATGAATTGCTCCTAGGCCAAGGTGGTATTGCTGCATATCTAAGATAAATCACTATCCACACAGATGATACATTCTTTATAACATGATTTTGCTGAGTTTTGCTTTACAGAATTTATGTCAAATAAGTTGAATTTCTAGAAAACAAACTGCAGATTTCTTTGATTTTCCAGAAAACAAAGTGCAGATTTCTCTTAAAGGGCAATTATCTATTGCTGGCTTTCCATGTCAGCTGAATTTTTATGAGATCCATAGCTCAGAAGGGAAACCTGTACTTTGCTCTCAGACCACCAACAACTTATCTTCTCTTTCTCAGCTATTGCCATATCATATTGCCCAGCATCTTTCATAAAAAGTAATGGAGTTAATGTCTCTTTAAAATAGTGCAGTAAACTAGACTGAAGTCCTGATTCTGTCACTCACATTGGGTAGTATCTTACATCATGAGACGTTCTGTTGATATGAAGTTGATGATATCCAAAAGATGGCAGAATCGGGCCCTGTACAAATCAGAATACATTAAGGTCATAGGTTTAGGTTGGAATCTAGTGACTTTAAACCAGTTTTAGGCACCTCTGATTCTGGGGCTGCCAGGCGCCAATCCAGTTCAGCACAGTCCAGTCCTGCCACTTATAGAAGCCTATGGTCAAGCAGAATTTGACTACAAGTGTTATTTAGAATAAAGAAGTACCAAGTTACTCATTTTAAGTTCTTTATAGAGTTGCTCCTGACTTCCAATGCAGCTGTTTTGTACCACTCGGATAATTGAGGATTGCCCCTCGGTGGCATAGGGAACTGGGGAGGAGTCTCATCCAGCTTATTCTAATCAATGATCCAACCCAATGCAGACACATTTGAGAGGCACTTGATTGGATTCTCAGGGCTGGGTACAATGCAGCTGTGAAATAGAATGTCTCCAGCATTCTGAAAGGACTCCAGCCATATATTCTCCCTGGCTCTGGTCCCTAATCTTTACATTGAGTAGGTGGGGAGAAAGTACAAAACTCAGCAACAAGTAGAATGAAATCCTTACCCCATTGAAGACAATGACAGAGCTCCCAATTACCTGAATGGATCAGGATTTCAACCCATGCCATCCAGGTTAAAATCCTGGTTGACAAGGGGCAAAGGAAATCAAACACATAACGACAGTTTGAGAGTTATCCCACTGTTACCCTTTCCAAAGTCTGCTCACTTGCACCATACACTGAACTTCCATTTATGTCCATGGGAGCTCCTCATGCAGAACAGCTATATACAGAAAAATATGCCAAGAACTGTTAAATATTTTAAAAGATAAAACATCCTTTAGAGAAGGATTTAAGTGTGTAATTCTAAACAGACTTCATTCAGAGCACTAGCCCACACAAATCGTGTGATTTTATTTTCATAAAATTTGTCATGCAGAATTATTAATACGCAGTCAGCAAATCAAAGCAGTTAATTCTGCTGATATCCAGCTCCACTGAAACGAACACAAGAATGACACTAATATTAAAGGAGGAATATTTTGGCCAGCGCGTCCAAGAAGTAACGTGATGCCCTGTGTCTTGTACCCGTGACCTGGAGGACTCCGTCAAGTCTCATTACATGCCAAACACAGCAAAAGACTCTGAGATGAGCACAAATCTCACCACTTTCTGATCTGAATACATACTCCATTTCTTTGATATACCCACCCCACAATAACTGCCTTTATTTTAAAAAAAAAATCCCTAAAAAAGAATATAAGTAATTATACTGCTCTATGGGAAGGAAGAAGAGAAATATTCAGTGTTTCATTTTCAAATCATATGAGGTGTTCAGATATTATTGTGATGCATACAGCATAAGAGCTCAGGTAGGCATGTAGTTATTGTAATATATTTTCCTCTCTATTGCAGTGGTTCCTCGTCTTGGCACACCTTGATATCTTTACTTTATTTGAGTATACCACTATATAGTCTCCAAACAAACTCATGAATATTCATGAGCTACTCCAGAAGTCTGAATCATTTTTCAAAAAATTCTGTGGCACGCCTGCTCAGTTCCGAGGGCACACTTGTGTGGCACGGCACGCTGGTTGGGAAACACTGCTCTATTGGATAAAACTTAGATATACAACATACAATATTGACCAATCCTACACTCACAGCAGCTCCCTCTTTTCCTGAATGCACTTCACAAGGCCACAAAGTCACCTCTCACAGCAGGGTATAAAAATCTTTTGTTTGCTATACATGTCAACTATTAATTGGAGATGTCGATGATACTTTGAATGTTTTTGTATTCCATGTTGCAAAGGTTGGTGTTCTAATCTTTCTTCCTCATTTAGGAATTTGCTTCCTTCCCATAAAACTTACTAGGAATGTACAACATCTTTCCTCAGAATGCTAGGGAAGGATCCTTGTTGAGGAGCTTTTAAAGAAATCATGATAACTAATGTATTACGTGTCAGAAATTTGTTATCTTGGAGCAGTACCAAAACTGGTTATAAAATATTGTCTTTTCTGGAAGTCATTATAGACTCCAGGAGGACATAAAGTTCCTTACTAAATAAGGAGTGACATAAAAGTCTTTGCTGCTGTCTCTCTTCTGCTGGAGCTATTCATTCCATATAGCTAATAAAAAATTCATTGAGTCATCGGCTCTCTTGTTCTAGTCCAGTGAGTATTTAATTATTTATACAAAATGGAACAGTCCCAGCCACAGAGATTGACACTATAGCTTGGTCTAAATCTAGGGGTAGGTGCCTAAATCATTCTTTGGAGCTAGGTTTTAGGGTCAAATTGTGCCACTCTACCTCTATGTTTTTAAAATACTTCATGTTGTCAATCAGTAAAATAATAGCACACTGCACAGAAACATCAGAAACCATAAAAACATTCTTGAAATGTTTGAGTGGGCCCATCATGGCAATTATTTATTCAACAATCCAATCTCCTGCCATATAACCAACAATAGGAGCATCAAAGTTACCAGTTGCAGCAGGCTCCTTTACAAAAGACCTCTTCCAAATGTCAGCTTGTCACTTCCCAGTGGAAAAGGGTAAAAAGAAATTCAAGAAGAGAAAAGCTGATATGGGGAAAGCTACAGTTATGCACCTTAGGAGCCCTATTATAGTATATAGCTTTATCATGTATCATTTTAGTGTGTGTGTGTGTGTGTGTGTGTGTGTGTGTGTGTGTGTGTGTGTGTTTAAAATATATCATGAGACAGTTTTTTGCATTGCACTAGTTGTCCTTAAAAAACTTTACAGATTTGCCTTTTCAATGAGATAAAATTAAGATGGTTGTTGCAGTATTCACTCTATTTATAGTCAGTGTAGGGGACACCACAAATTCTAAAGGAACATAATTTATTAATAAAGGAAGTTGAAAAAATATTCCAAGGTGGTAACCATATGTGTGCCCTGGAATTGTGTGTCCCTTAACAGTCTATGTCCAATAGAGATGGATGAAGATGCACAATTCAAATATGGAACCAGAGTTGCACAAAGTTTTTTAGGTGTTCAGGATCTAGGCTTTTAGTTCTGATCCAATCCTCTTTCCTATATTCAGAAAGATAACATTCTGCTGCTAAGCTTTAATATGCTGTATACTCTGCACTGTCGAGTGTGTGTGTGTGTGAGAGAGAGAGAGAATATAAAATCACCCCTATTGGCTCCCACTTTATGTGACAGCAAAGGAGCTTTGAGTAATTACAATTTTATCAACCTGAAGACTTTACGTTACAACCATCACAGTCTGCCTGTGGAATTTCAGTTACACAAGCCAGGCCAGTGTTATGAGAGGTTAGCAGGGATGGCCCAAGGTTTTGTGGTGCCCTAGGTGCCTGTGATTTTGGCACTCCTTCCCCTTGGTGTCCCCCTTTGGGTGCCCCCCTGGCCTGGCCAAGTGACAGGCGGGTGCCGCATGGGCTGCTGGGCCAAATCACAGCGGCAGCACTGCTCCCCTTGCTGGGGCTGGCTCCCTACCCCAGCCCAATGCTGTTGGTGGCAGCACCGCTCCCCTGGCTGGGGCCGGCTCCCCACTCACGGCCCGATGCTGACAGAGCACTTCAGGAGGCTTGCTAGCCCCAGCCCTAGCCCCGTCGAGCCCGGCCCAGCCCTTGGCGCCCCCTTCCGGTTGGTACCATCTTCAACTTTAGTTTCATTTTCTAAGGCTAGTCAACATTTCAAATGTCAAAATCTAGAGGAATTTCAAAACCTGAAATTTGAAAATAAATTGTGAAATTTTAAACATTTTGGTGAAATGTTCCTTATGGTCAATACTGGTTGAGATTTTTCAAACATTTGAATGTTGTAAGATGTATTCTTTCCCATTCCTTCCACACACCTTTTCCTTTCTTCTTCCCCTGTAGAGAGTGATAGTCAGTAAAGGCCTGTGATTATTATTTTTCTTTTTAAAGCCTCTGCCAAGTGCCTCATAGCTTCTATATGCAGTCATAAATGTAAGCCACAAAACAGAAAAAGAAAAGAAAGAGGCATGAAAGAGGAGCCTTTCCTTTTCTCTTCTCACATGAGCTATGGCAGATACCATGCTTTGAGAGTCTAGCAACCTGGCTGCTGAGTCCTTTTATGTACACACAGACATATACACTCTTCACTGATATTCATGCACTTTCCCCACTTCAATTCTCATGAACCAAATTTCATTGCACTCCTCTCACCCAAACACTGACTTTACATAAATGAAAGTAAGTTTATGGTACTATTAATTTTTTTTGACCATTTGTGAATGATTATGATTAGTAAAATGAAAACTATGGCCCAGAGAATAAGCAGACAAAAACTGTGGAATTAGATGAAACAACTGCAGCCAGGAAAGTCAAATAAACCCAGCAGTCAAAGCTGCAGCAATAAAAAATGAATGCTCTCCGTACGCCTGTGATTTTCCCGGTGCTCGCATGCTCTGTCTCTCTTAAACACACATACACAAAGCCTTCTCGTATTAAGAGCTGAATAGAAATACTTGTTGCATTGTCTTAGATTTATTCAGAAACAATATCTTCCTTGTCTGTTCAGGTTAGCACTTCTCCACGCTACCTACATTTCCTGAACTAACTAGATAAATACTCTTTTCACCACTTAGTCAGTGATGACTTCTCCAGTGGACCTGAGTCTTCACATCAAGGCCTAAAACTAACTGACAGGTATCTATAACATGGTAAAGTCTCTAGTCACCATTAACATGGTGTTGAAAATATGTCAGAAATTTAAATTAATCAATTTTCTGGTCGATTAGTAAATTAAATTTACACTAATATCTGAGATTATGCTAAAAATGCAATACCATTTAAATAAATATCTATTATCACTAAACTGTTTTGGCACCAAATTTCAATTTATAGAAGTATTTTTTTATAACCAGCAAACAACCCCAAGTCATGTTAGACTACAAAGGTCAGAATATTAAATGAACCTAGAAAATAACTCTCCTGTCATGAATTCAATGCCTCAGTCTTTCGTTAATGCGGTATTGAGCTATTTACCTATTGGTCACTAAATCACATCTAATATGGGAGTGACTGTGATGTTTATATAGTGTCATGTTAAATGAGCTGGTGAGCTCAGTCTTGTTCCTCACAATAATAATGGCAATGCTTCTTGTCACTTCTATAGGCCTTTTCATCAGAGTCTCAAAATGCTTTACAAACATTGAATGAAACCTCAAAATATGCTGCTTCCAATATTAGGTTTAAACTTATTTTACAGTTATTCTACAACTCAAAGCACACAGTAGTTAGGCCCAAATTTTTCAAATTTGAGCCGTTAAAAGCTAGGGTCTCAAATCAATGTTGCAGCATTTAAAATAAGTTGCAGCTGATCAGCACCTCTGTAAACCAGGTCTCTAGATTAAGAGTCTACAACTGTGCTGTGCTGGCCAGTGTATTGGTGGGGGGAGGGGACAGAGTAAAGGATCTATCCATTCCTGCCAGTTCCTGACAAACAGCTCAGCTGGGAAATAAACAGGCAGGAAACACCAACTGGCTATGTCTACAATACAAAAGCTAAGTCAACTTTATTAAGTCAACTTAATAAAGTCTTCTTAACGTTGATCTTAAGTAGACCTTATTAAGTCATCTTAGTGAGGCCACATTGCATTAAGTTGACTTTGTAAAGTTGACTTAAGGCAAGGGGACCCATTTAAAATCAACTTAATAAAGTAATTTTAAATGGGTCCCCTGGCTTAAGTTGACTTTATAAAGTCAGCTTAAATGGCCCCACTGCATTAAGTAGACTGTATCAAGTCAACTTTAATGGCCACATTGTGTTACGTTGACTTAATAAAGTTGACTTAACCCTTAAAGTCGACTTTAAGGGCAGGAGTTATTAAGTAGACTTGAGGAAGTCCTTAAGTCGACTTAAAGAAATCCAAATGTGCTCAGGGATTTGCTTATGTCGACTTAAACCCATAATGTAGACATACCCATAGACTCCTGCACACTAAAATCCAAGGTCTGGGTAGCCTGCTCCAGGCCATGAGGGGGGTTCTTACTCTCTGTCATTCCCCTGAAGAGACATGTCAGAGAAGCCTGGCAGTTGTTGTTGTTCCCCTCCCCGCCATTGAATAAAGGCTTGGTGTGTTCGCTTTATCCATTTACAGGGCTTTTGACAATCAAGGGGCTGTGCACTTAGAATGAGAGATTTTGCAATCCTGTAATATTCCTAAGAAGGTAAATCAATCTGGGCAATGGAATTGGTGTACTTCAACTGCACAAGAATAAAGGGAGATGAGAAGGATTGCATCCTCAGTAGCTTGTGGTATTCAGCTGCAAAAATGTGGGCCAGGATGGCATGAGCAGGGTGAATGCTGAAAGATCTGCTGCTGTATGGATACTCCTGTCCTCATATACAACAGAACCTATTTGTTCTTGGGATGAAGGAACCTCAGGATAGTGGCTTTGGCCACAGAGTGACTCTAGAGCTCTCATGCATGGAGTTGGGGAGATTTTCTTCCCTCTAATTCCATATTTTGCCCCATGTTGCTATCTACTATTGATTATGCATATTCTGGTAATTCTTAGGGTCCCCAGTCAGGAATGAGAACCTCATTGTTTTAGGAACTGGCTAGGTGCACAACAAAAGGATGGTTCCCCATGTTGAAGTATGTAACAAGTAACTATCTAGTCAGGGTTGTGTACATAATGTGTCTTGACTTTAATATCAGTCTTTCACAAGTTCAGTGTTTGTGCCCAATCTACGGGCAATTCATCTGCTTGTAGAACATAAAGTGGAAACTTTGTGATCATTTTCAAAATGTTCTAGTAACTGAATTGTAGATTTCTGCTGTACCATGTGGTGGAGCTGGTGGACAGCTGTTCAAAAGTCTTCACTGTTTTCATCCCTACTCTTGTTGCTAGGGTTGGGACTTTTTTTCCCTTAAACACAGTTTTGACAACTCTGTTTAGTCTGGTAAACTACCTTTAAAACCTAATCTTTGCTTTTGAATTCATGTTTAAAAGCCCCAGTACTGATGGAAATTCTCAAGGCTTAATTTGTAGAGTGAGAGCTGCCAAAATTGACAGCAGTCTTTCCACATAGATGACTAATCTTTTGTTCCATGAAGAGCACTGCCTTTGAAGTGGTCTAGAGTCTTAATTCTTCAGTTTGCAGACAGCAGAGGCCCCCTGCACTGCAGAAGATGATCATCAAGAATAGTGCAGAACAACTATATGGTTTTACATAGGGGTGGAGTGGTAATTCAGAAATAAAAGTGTCTATTGCTTCATTCTGACAAAGCACTTAACCATGTACACAGTTGTAAGAATGTGAGAAGTTCCACTGATTTCACATGTAGTTCTCATGTGCTCAGAGTTACATGTATGCTCAGCTGAAATGGAGCTAAGGACCAAGTAGTTAAAAGACTGTCCTGCTAAGTGTTGAAAGGCCTCAGTGACTCAGATGACTTAATGTGCTTTCCAAAAGTGACTTAGGCACATGGGAACAGATTTTTAAAAGTCTATGCATTCAGCTCCCATGGAAGTTAGACACTTAGGCACTTTCAAATCTCCCATTAGGTGCCTATCTGTATCGATAGGTATCTTTTAAAATATCTTTTAAAACCTGGGTCTATGTGAAAAATAGCACCAAAAATGAGTGCTGCCTTGTGATTAAAATAACACACTGTACTTTGGCATTGCTGAGTTTCATTCCCCGTTCTGCCATTAACTTGCTTTGTCATCAAGGGCAAATTGTGTAACTTTTCTGTATCTTAGTTTACCTCTCTATAAACAACAACAATACACTTAGATGGCAGAAGTCTTGTGGTGCCGAATGTCTATGACCACTGCTTTATTAAAGGCTTCTAAGAGCTCCTCAGTATTATTATTGATCCAATGCAGCCAGGATAATGGGGAATGACTATGTGACCACTGCCAATCTGTGAACCCTCCTGACCTCAGGACTGATCTTCAGAGCTCTATCTGTGGAAACTTCAATCCTGAGGCAAACAACATGACCAAAAAGGGCCAGCTGGCAGTGACCAATGATTTCTTCAGTCTCCTCAAAGCCAGAAAAGGTCGCCCAGAGTACTTCTGTCCTCCACAAAATATTGACCTCTAGAACAGTGGTTTTCAAACTTTTTTCACAGGACCCAGTTAAAAAAAAAATTTATGCTCACAACCCAACAATTACATCTTTGAGCAATGCATTCCAGGCTTTCAGTGACAGCAGTAGAGGGCACCACAACCCAGTACCTGAAAGGGTCCTGACCCGAGATTTGAAAACCGCTGCTCTAGAAAACAAGGATTATATCTACTTGTCTCATAGAAGTATCAGGGCAAACGTTCCTTTTAAACCCTTGAATGAAAGGTTCTTTGAAATGATAAAGTATTATTATTATTATTTTGGCTCAGACACCCACAGCATATTATTTTCCATACTACTTATTACTCTACCTCATTCTTCAATTGTCAGTACAACAGTTTCCAAAGGGATAGCCGTGTTAGTCTAGTCCAGCAAAAAAAAAAAAAAAAAAAAGGGAGTACTGCGGCACTTAAAAACTAACAGATTTATTTTTCACATAAGCTTTCGTGGGAGAAAATCCTACTTCATCAGATTCTCACGCATCTGTTAGTTTTTAAGTCCCGCATGACTCCTTGTTTTTTGTAGTACAACAGTTAACTGTGTCATACTCAGCATGCTAGGTGTTAGAATATTTCTTATCGGTGTTGACCTGGCTGTCCTGGCCAAATTCCAATGTGAGTAATTACGTTTAAGCTTGCTGATATTCTCCCTGTAGTTTAAACTGGATTATGTATTTTTCACTTCTCCTGAATTGTGGTATGGTATTGCTTCAACAGTTCTTGCATTTCATTCCTGAAGAGACCAAATGTATATTTCAGTTTGTTTGGTCTGTAAAGTACCTTGAGTTCTTTGGGGAATGCAAGATTATCTTAATAATTTTAATGGTGTTTATAAAATAATTGTTTGTTTGAAACCACATTTGTGAACTACTGTTTTGTTTCAGATTTCCCACAGGTTGAGCTCTTATATGTCATTTGAAGACTTTCATAATATCGGATTTAATGTTCACATTTGTAAATTATGGGAGGGAAATCAAACAGAAGTTTATAATTTCTAATGCTTTTCTGTGTTCCTTTAAGTTGAAAGTGGCTTCACTTGTTAAAAATGATATTTTGTGTAGTGTTAGGTCATTATGCTGGAATTAAACAATGAAAATTGATTGATCTTGTGATTTGATTGGAATATTACAAAGCAGTCTCTCTTTAGACTGGCACACAAAACTAAGCTAACTCTCAATGCATCTATTAAGATGTTGTGTACAGAGAAGGCAAGGGCACTTAAATTAAAAATCCTTCAGACCAAATTATACAACAAAAAGACTGCAGCTCTGTACACCATTGTATGTGATTAATTACAAGACAAATTCATGAGAACAAAGCAAATTCAGAATTAAGATTGAATTTTGATTCTGAACTACCATGTTATGCACAGCTACTGAATTTGGTTCTTTAAATACTGAATGATCTCGTATAACAGTTGCAATAGCATACCAAAAATTAGCAGCTTAAAGACTGAAGTCTGGATCCTTAGTTGCTGCAATTTAAGCCAGCTACACTAAAGCTAATAGAACCATGCTGATATTTACCAGCTGAAAATATCAGTCACAATGAAAAATATTTTTGAATTCATTGCTTAAAACAAAATGTTTATGTTATTCACATATATTTTTGTGGCTTCAATAATAATACAATGTCTGAAATAATCACTAGAGCGAGCCTTCAGTTTCAGCCTTGATTTTTCTTACTGCATATAAATACTGCTTATATGAAATCAAGGGAAATTCTTCTTGTATAAAATCAACTTGTAGCAAGCTTTTAATTTCTATGTATCCCACTGGTACATATTTAAATGGCTTGATCCCAATATGACCTACAAAGGTATCATGACAGGATTTGACCTTTTATTTACTTTAAAAACCTTTTTTTCTGGGACATGTTGTTCACTTGATCTAAAAATCTCATTTTACAAGGGTGTTCAGGAATGTGTGGGAATAAATCTCAACAGTCAAATTCCCTGCATAATAGCTAAATAAATGTTCATGAGTGCTGAATGCAAAATGAATTATAGTCCAGAATCTTTCATGACTAAAGAATAAAAAAAATGTTCCTTTCAGAATCAGATACATAGCTTTTTCTTGTTTTTCCCAGCATTGTATCAGTACACACATTCTTTAAAAAAGATCACATCTTGGTTTCTTTAGTCTGTAGAAATATCCTCTATGTGTACGTCTGATTAAAACAAAAAGAAATAAACCCATTGAATCCATAGAAATTGTATATCTGCAGTTTGTGCTTATTTTCCAATGTAATCTACACATATACTGTATGAAGTATGAATCAGATTCATTCTCTTAATGGAAAATAGTTTTGAAGGAAGAGGACGTAGAAGTACAAACTGCCTCTCACCTAACATGCTGTCAAGGAAGCACCAAGTGGTCAGGCACAACCTAGAAAGTGGACAGGGGCTATGGAGCAGAAAACTTTTGTCAGTGGCAGGAACCACCGCGTAGCCTCAATCAGGGGTGACTTCTTAGCTGATACAGTTGTCCTGAAGTCCTGTGTAGCTACATGATCCCCCTTCTCTTCTGTAACTTTAAAATGGTTAGGGTATTTCTCTGCTTGGTGTAACATCAGCACCTTGGGTCAACTTCTCTCACATCAGATTTATGCAATGTAACTCTGTTGGCTTCTAGCACAATATTCCCAATTTCCACTGGTGTAAATGACATATGAATCAGACTCTTTCAGTGCCGCTGAAAGATTAAAGATACAACTACAGCTGATAGAATGATTTACAAGATTTCAAGGGTAACACTTCTGAAATGTAAATTAATTTCAGTAGAGGATTAGCCAGAGGGATTCAGTTAAATGGTGATATGAACCCCGAGAGATAACAATCTGAAGCTGTAATACTGTTGTTCATCACTGGAGGTTTAACCATAAAGATCCTGATCTGTACCTGCCAACACGTTTTGAAGCACAGTGAGCAGACAAAAAAGCAAAAAGGTCTGAAATTCTACTTGAAGTGGATATGGGTTACTTAAGTCAGCTTTGTGTTCAGAAACAACAGACACAGCTGTCTTGCCTAGCACAGGCCATTTTAGCAATTGCCATAGTTCAACACTAGTCATCAAACCAAGTTTCAAATTATGGTGAGCAATGAAATAACCAAATATGCTTAAAAATAGCAAATCAGTTCTATTAATATTACACATTTACATTGAGATTATTCTGGTTTTACAGCAAAAGAACATTGAACAGTTATTTGACTGTCTAGTCCATATACACAAAGTAAAAATTACTTCATAAATGCAGCCCAGTCACTGTTTTCTGTGATGGGACTTCATAACGGTGTAATTATTGTTTCTAAGTGCATATAATTAATTAAAACAAAAACAGACTTACACACAATCTTTCATCTGCTTTTTAATTTACTTTTCTTAGACATATTTTCCAGTGCAGAAGAGTCAAAGTTAAAGGGAATGTAATATATATGGTTTACAAAGAAATATTGAAAAGCGAGGTCTCAATTCAGCAGAGCACTTAAGCAGGTATATAAATTATGCATAGATTGAAAGATTTTGCAGAGTCAGAGCCCTAAGCAAATAAATGCAAGTAGGTTTTTTCATAGGAGTCAGTCAATTTTTAGAATTTTGACATGGGTGAGATAAAGATCAATTTACATTTGACTCAGCTGGGTTGGTTCACATTAGTTTTTTCTTTCAGGCCTAGAAAAAGGACAATTTATTTCCCAGGTTGTTCTGCTCACTTGAGAATCTCAAACTAAAATGATAATCTCTTCTGCATGTTTAAGTAATTCTTGTTCTGCTCCCAAGACTAGTAGGGAACTCAAATTAAAATAACAGAATTACAGAAACATATTATATGGAAACACACAAAATCATGACTGTATTGCATAAATAAATGAAGGTGAAGACAAAAAAAAGTTCTGAATTTCAAGTTTAGTGTTTATACTCCACACTGTCTGTAATACTTTTCTCCTAATGGTCCCTCCACTTGACATCTAGGAGGTAGGTCCTATGACTTTCTAACAGCATGTGAATCTTGAGAGTCATTTTTCTTCCCTCCCACAAAGGTGCTCCTGACTCTGCCTGTGTCAGTAGGAGCATTTTGTGACTTCTACTTTGTTTCAGTAAAGTTAGCAGTGATCTGTCATTTGTTTCCACTCACATAAGAGGAGTCTAGCTTCTCAGTGAGAAGCATGGAGTCTGGTCTGGGAATACACCAAAAAGTGTGGTTAAAGGAAGGTGGTGTTTATCCAAGTGGATTGATTTTGGTGCCACATGACTCCTTGTTTTTTTTTTTTGCTTGACTAAACTAACTCTTTCTTATGGCCACTGATACAAATGTAGAAATGGACATGGTAAAAGCACATTCAAGGAAGGTTCATATACCTACTTTCTGAGAATCTTCATATTGGATTTTGAATGGAGCAACAAGATGATAGTATTAGAGGGTATGTCTACACTTAGACTTGAATTCGAATTGATGACAATCAATTTGAATTCAATTAAGTGCATGGCCACACTCGCTTTCCTCAGTTTGAACTGAGGAACTCCTCAGTTAGAATTGATGAAAGCTGACTTTGAATTGGTCAAACCTCATTTGACTTTGATGTCTCAGTCAATTCAAACCCAGTAGTTCGAATTGACCCAATGTGGCCATGTCATTTCAAACTCACTGAGTTTGAACTGCCAAGGGTTGACCTTCCTCCCAGGGTGCCATGCACCCTGGGAGGAAGACCAGCCTTTCAGCACCTGAGGCCAGCAGCCCCAAAGGTGCCTCCCCCCAATTTCAGATCGGGCTGAGGGGGCAATGGCGTTCCTGTCCCCTGGCTGGGGACAGGGACCCCAGCCCCCACTCCTGCCCAGCTGTCCATGTCCAGAAAAGGCACCCCTTCAGATGGCTTCTCCCAGGCTGGCTGCGTGGGGAAGGCACCCCCATGTGGGGCTGCATTCCTGCTGGCCATGCGGGGAGAAGCTGTGCGCAGTGGTGCCTTCCATGTGGTGGGGGCTCCTGCCATGTGCTGGGATCCCTTCTCCCTCGCTCCTGCTGTGCTGTCAGCACTGGGCCAAGTCATTTCCCCAGCCCAGCACTGACAGCGCAGTCAGGGCAGGGGAGAAGGGATTCCCCCAGCCTGTGCTAACAGCACATAGGGGAGGAATCCCTTGTCCGCTGTCCCCACTGTACTTTGTGTGTGTGTGTGGGGGGGTGCCCTGGCCCCAGGGAGCCCTGGGAGGGGAAAACATCCCCTCCCAGGCTTCTGTCTTCTGACCCTGGCATGGAGAAAAACATCTTCTGCCCAGCTCTAGCTGCAGGGTGGCTAGAGCTAGGCAGGGGATGCTTTTCACTGTGCTGGGCTCAGAGTGCTGTAGCCTGCCAGGGGATTGGATGGTGGCATGGTCCTTCTAGGGGGCCATGTTGCCACATCTCCCATTGGGCCCTTCCTCCAATTTGAATTAGCAAGTCCAATTCATGGAGTTTCTTGGTGGCCATGTCAATTCGAATGGACTGAATTTGAACTAATAATTATTAGTTTGAATTCACTAGTTCGAATTCAGTCATTCAAATTGACCCTCTAAGTGTAGCCAGAGAGAACTATATCCTCAGACAAACCTCATGTGTTTCTT